>JARHVA010002331.1:1760000-2127500 GCA_037957365.1 Torreya grandis
ATCTTATTCAAGATCAAATTTTATACTTTATTACTCAGTAAAATATTCATGAATTTTTTTATAATTTTATTTCTATTCTTAATTCTAAATATGAAACAAAACAATACATCCCTAACCTCACTACCATTTTGGCTCTTCTTATTCAAGAAGAGTAAGTGATATAAATTTTTTATTCTAAAGAGAATGCCACTCAAGCACTTCTCACACTTAATAGTGTTTTTAAAAACACTAGAAACTAGAAATCTAATTCTAAACATAAACTTATTAGTAAAAAAAATGAGAACAAAAAATTTGGTAATAAGAATCATAAAGTCAAATTTAATGGAAATTACAATTTGTGGTAAATTTGAACATAAAAGAAAGTCTGTTAAAAAAATAACAAATCTAATAACAAAACCTCTCAAAATAACAAAGGGAAGAAACTCTCTAATTAGAATCAACAGAAAAATTAAAACCAAAATCAAAACAACAACCAGAAACAAAATTCTAACATTATTACATAGTATGCTACCTTATTTACTTCTAATGAAAAAAAAATTTAAATAGTGGTGCATCGCATCACATGACATGTTTATCAAATATTTTATCTAACACTAAAGATTTGTCTAAAAGAATTTATTTAGGTGATAATTCATTTCTAGAAGCTACTAAACAAGGAATAACTAAATTTATAAATGTAATAATAAATGATTTTTTATATCTTTGTAAACTTAAGAAAATTTTGTTATCATGTCCTCAACTTACAAATGATAATTTTATAGTATTTTTTCTTAAGGATAAATGGTCTATTAAGAATCAATTTGGGTCTTTGATTGCTAAATAAATTCAACATAATGGTTTATATGTATGGTTTCTACTTCTACATGATGTCTTTTATTATAAAGTAGAAATGAAACTCAATTGTGGTATGAAAGATTAAGTCATTTTAATTTTATAATTTAATATGATATGTCTCATCATGATATTATGGTTATTTTTCTTTCTATCTTTTCTCATCATGAAACTTGTGAAGGTTGCTTACATGGTAAGCAACACACTAAACCTTTTCATAAAAATCATGATGCTAATTCATTTCATCCTTTAGAACTTATTCATAATGATGTTAGAGGACCTCTAAAATTTATTTCTATTAACAATTATTTATATGATATTACTTTTATTAATTATTATTCTAGGATGATCTGGTCTTACTATATTAAAAATAAATTTGAAGTGTTATCTAAATTTAAATAATTTAAAGTTTTAGTTAAAAATTTGTCTACTTTTTTATTAAAATATTAAGAATTGATAATGGAGATAAATACATTAATAAATAATTTTGTTTATTTTTCATTAATTGTAGTATACAAAGAGAGTTAACAACTCTATTTTCCCTATAACAAAATGAAATTATTGAAAGCAAAAATTGAATCATATTTGAAATGGCTAGAACAATGTTACATTCTACAAATATTCCTAAATTATTGTGAGCCGAAGCCATGAATATTGTTGTGCACATTATAAATAGAGTCCATACTAAATCATTGCATATTTTACACCATTAAAAATGTGATATAATAAGAAACTAAATGTTGCTTACCTTATAATTTTTGGTAGTCCTGCTTCCATCTTTATTTCTAAAGCAAAAAGAAACTTGATCCTATATCTTATTCTTGCATTTCTGTAGGTTATAGAGGAAAACTAAAAGATTAAGAGTTTATGATATGTATAAGTGAAAAATCATTGAGAATATGAATGTCCAAATCTTTAAGAAAACTTTTCATGAGCTTTCTGTGGAATCCCCTCAAAGTGTTTCTTTTGATGAACCTAACTCTTTATTGCTCCTTATGAATAAAAATATGCCCTAGAGAAAGTTGATCTAATTTTTATATAATTTAGAGTCTAAGGGAGAGACTTATCCACTTCGTGTTCAAACCAAAATATCAAATGAGTTGAATTTCTAATTCAATAATCTAATCTTGGCAATATTAATAAATTGATTAGGAGTCAACATACCTATCATAATTTAATAACTCTATATGAATGTAAACTTTAATATTTTAAGAAAATTATTCAAGATGATAGATGAAAAGTTAATATGTAAATTGAATACAAAGCCCAAATTAAAAACTAGACTTGAGATCTTATTCTGTCTCTATTTAAAAGGTATCTTGTTGATTTTACATGGCTTTAAAAAACCAAATATAATTTAATTGTTAAATTGACAAATTCAAAGCTATATTAGTTGCTCTTAGTTTTACTAAAAAAATCAATATTGATTATGTTGAAACCTTTACTCTTTTAAAAAAAATAGGCACTGTTAGATTTCATATTGCCTTTACAACTCAAAATAGTTGGATTATACATTAAATAGATGTCAAAAATATTTTTTTAAATGGTGATTTAGAAGAAGAAATCTACATGACTCAGCTTAAAGGTTTCACTTAATCTAACAAAGAACATTATATTTGTAAGTCAAATAAATCTCTCTATGATTTAAAACAAGCTCAAATTTGATATTCTAAAATCACTAGTCATTTCAAATAATTTTGTTTCTCTAACTATTATTTTGATAATGATCTCTTTGTAAAAGTTAAAAATAGTTATTTTATCTTAATTATATTATATGTTGATGATTTAAGCTTATTACTAGTGATCAAATTAGTTTATTCTAAAATATAAATATAAATTAAGTCAATCTTTTGAAATGACTGATCTAGGCATTCTTTATCATTTTAAAAAAAATGGTTGTATTTCAATATAAAAATTTAACTATTGTATCTCAATTTTAGTATGCGCATAACTTTCTTGTTAAATTTAATATTTTTGACTATAAGCCTACATCATACTTATTGAAGTTGGTGTTAAACTTGATATAAAACTTACTTGTGACAAAGATAACCTCACTCTATATAAACAACTAGCTAGTAGTTTGATTTATCTAATTATTACTAGGCTATATATTTCATTTGATTTAAGTTAATTTTAAATTCATGCATTATCTATACTTGGACCATTAGAAATCAGTAAAATGGATATTTTGGTATATCAAAAGAATTGTAAATTTTGGTCTATATTATTATTTCATTGATAATGCTAATTCATATGGTTACTATGATGTTGATCATGTTGGTGATATTATAGATCACAATTCTAAATCTAGATATGTGTTTAAGTTTGGTGTAGGCACTATCACTTGAAGTAACAAAAAATAACCTACTTTTTATATTTATTTTATAGAAGTAAAGTATAGAAGTGCTATGAAAGTTGATAAAGAAATCATGTGGCTATCAAGGTTGTTAAAAGAATTAATTTGTATGAAAATTTCACAGTACCACCTTTCTTTGTGATAATCAAAGTTGTATAGCTCTAACAAAAAATTTAGTACAACACCAAAAAACTAAGCATATTGAAGTTCATATATAATTTATCTGAGAGAAAGTCCTCAATGGCGATATTGATCTTCAGTTTCATCTTACGGATGAACACAAGGCATATATCTTCATAAAACCACTTGGTATTACCAAGTTTTGTTAAGTTTTATACAATGTTAGGCCTCTCAAAGTTACAATTGAGGGGGAGTGTGCATGACAATGTCATTTCTTAAAAACCATATATTTTTTTATTCTTCTCTATACTTCTTCTCAAATTGTAAAAGTATTATAATAAGTCAATTTATGTGATTTTGGTAAACTTAACCATATATGAGTTTAAAATGTACCCAATAATTAAAAACATATCTTATAATGGGGGTTCTTATGTTATAAAATACTCTAAAATAATTTATTGATTATTCATGATAAACTGTGAGATGTAGTCTCAAGATTGTGCTAATCTAAACTTACTCTAAGTAGTTTATAGATTATAATCTCTTTTGTTTCAAAAGGTGAAATTGACATGATGAAATTTTTTAAATCCTTCAAATATTTCATGCACCCTAAACTCATCATAGATGGTTTATAAAGTATAATGTTTTTATGTAAATGTGGCTATGTCATGTATCCCCACTTAACATTAAAGAGGAGTGTTAGAACAATTAATGATTAAGTGGTACAAATTTCATTAATACATTGAATTATATCAATAAATAAATAATAATATATTTTATTATTTACATTACATGATTTAAACTATGTGTAAATAATTAATAAAATATATGTTATAAAAACTTAGTATTGGGTGGGACGTTGAACATGTTAGTTACAATAATTCACTCTATTTATAAATTATTTAATGTGGTAAAATCATAATTCAATTCAACTCAATATATTCAAATTCAAGCATTAAAAACTATACAAAGAAATTGTCTGAGAAGAAGTGAGGAGAAAAAATAATGTGTTGGGAGAAAATTGGTTTCTCATATATATGAATAATTTATTAAGTTTTTTTACCTCTATGTGAGGTTTTTCCATGTAACTCTGTGTTATGGTTATATGTGTCTTTGCTATCAATTTCATATATAAATCCATTCAATTATTTATGCATCAATTTTAATAGAGGAAGATTGCAATACTACCTTCTATCTTAGATACTTTTCCTTAGGATGAATTAAAAAAGTGCATACATCAACTTGGGATGAAGAAGGGATGTGCGATGAAGATGTTATTCAAGGAAATTACTAATAAACTAAAGTAAAGGACCAGAAAAATTAGCAGGTTAGGGTTAAGGCCAAAACACTACAAACTACACAAAAGCTCCAAAAATTTTAGGGGTGTAATCCTTTCATATCTCATAAAGAAAATAAGCTTTTTTGGGATGAAAGGGCCACTTAAAAAGGGGAGGTATGATTTGTAAGGTTCTAAGAAAATCATTAAAAACTCTATTAGAATCCATGAACATGTCACAATCAATAAAATAAAGGAAAATATGTGAATCATAATGTTGTACATTGTTACTCCTAAAAAACACAATGTCTAATTCAACAAGGTAAAACATGGGTTATATTTCATCAAATTTTGTTTTTGATGGCAAACCTAGATTCCTCTTAAAAAGTTACACTTTTAAAATTTTGGCACCTAGTTTTTGTAAGCTCTACTTTGGTATTCCTTTCCAAAATCAAACTAAGAAAGGTTTGTTATTTATATTCTACCTAAATATACTTAGGAAAAGAGGTGATGAAACCATCAAAATGATTCATATTTATCATTATACATTTTTTATGAAACATAAGAACAAGTAATAAGACTTGAAAAAAAAACATATCTATAATCCCATTTTGAAGGATATAACATAATGATGGACTATTATAAATGACGTTGAAGCAAACTTGAAGATTTCATTCAGTTGATATTGCAGGCATACTCTCAAAACTCTCATCCCACTCTTTTCATCTTTATTACATGTTTTTTCACAAGCTTTTACACATGTTCCATATTCAAAGACAATATAACTACATGAACTACTTTTTTTTTACTATCCAAATTTACATTAATGGTCAATTCATTACAATAAAAATTACATTCATTTCTTGTGATTTAGATTCACATTAAAAATATACAACAAAATATAGTTATATGAATAATACAACATATTTGTAGTGATTTGTGCACCTTTTCTCTATTTTTAGTTTTGCAAAGCTACATCTAGTGCTAAAAAGCTTTATTTGGATTGTGAAGCTATCTTAATTTTGAGAAAAAATATTTTGAACATAAATTGATTAACAAACTTGCGAATCTCTTTCTCATATTCCTTGCGAAGCACTTCTCCCTATAACTCCCTAATAATTTCAAGTTCGTATTCAAATGTTATGGCCCCTGAAGTTACAAGAATTTTTGAATAGCTAAGTGGAGATTATGCACATGTCAGTGGAGGTTACATAATCATTAGTTACTTAAGTGGCATTTTGTAATCGTTAGATTCTAAAGCAATGATTTTATCTCATTTTAACCATTAGGGTCATTATTTTAACTGACAATTTCACACAAAGTATTTGGATGGTTATAGTAACTTCAAGAAACATATTTTATTCTCATTCTAGTTATTTAGAATCATTTAGTATTCAAAGAACTATAAGAGGAGCAATACACATCAAGGAGGAGTGTAAGAGTAAATCAACGATTATATGATTGGGTAACAATGAGTAGTTAGTCGTTCATAGTTTCTACCACTCTATGCTTCTTATAATATTTCCATTACAACATCAAGAAGATATGAGACATCATATATTGTGAGATAAGCTCTTTGTATTGGCCCCATTAATTGAAAGGAGAAAAATGATGGTGCACATTTTCCACTTCTAGTTTATTCCCCAAACTGGGGTTTTTACATTAAATTTTATTTTGTCTTGTTATTTGTTTTCATTTGTTTTTAGTTGTTAATGGTTCTATAAGTAATGCATTCATTTTAATGCACTCATTCTAATGCACATTATAATACAACAAATTTTGAAATCACTCCCATTAGATAAATTCAGGTAGATGCAGTGTAGATAGAATAACATCCACATTTAATTTATAAAAAGCATATGTATACATGAAATTACAAAGCAACAAGGTTTTGAATCAAACAAAGAAAATATATATATACACAATTTGTTGAGGTGATTCATACACACTAAGCATACATCAAACCAAGTTGTTGATCATATGGTTATGTCTTCCTTTGATAAAATAAGCGAGGCTTAGAAAATTTTCCAATTTTCAACATGAACAATTAGGGAATATTCTACACACCAACCATGATCCTTAAAAAAATATATTGTGATGATATTGGAATTTTTTTGATAGCGTGGATTAGTACTAGAGCTGCCTGGGTATGGGTAATCCTCATATGTTACCACAAAGGAGTGAATTTTGAGCATGTTATGTTTCAAATAATATAATTTGACTACATCTCTATGAGCACCTCCACATTTAAAGTTCTACTATATTGGAGCATCATATTGGGAAGGTTGGGGGAACTTTTGGTTGCTTTGCAACCAAAGGAAATGGTTGTTTGTTATCCTCATTAACCCTAACTTGACTTTCATAACTAGCTCAACTAGCATAATAGATGGCTCAGTACAGAGTGTGTGAATTTAACATGGATTTGTAATGGCCTCTATTGTCTCCACACCCATTAGGAATAACATGGGTAGTGTAACCAATATAATCCATAACATCATGAAACAACACAATCTGATTTTTTAATCTAAAACCAACATACTTTGTCACGATATCTCTTTGCTTTGAAAAGGGTGGCAAGGCAAATAATATTAAGTATATTTTGTTCTTCTATACAACATTTCATGCATTGATGATTAATAGTTGGATTCAATCTTATTACTTCTCCACATAAAGAGTAAGATGTTATGGTGAAGGCCTATTGCAAAAGTATTAATAAATACACAATCGTGAACACTCTTAAAGCACACAATATCTATATATGTTGTTTTGATACATCACCCCCATCGTCTCTCCTTTCTAGTCTAATGGCTATGTATTTATCCATCTCTTACATAATTTATGGTCAAATTATGATAGGATGTCATGGTTTTAGGCCACTGCTTGATTTCTCTCTTTCTACATATATGCTCTACATGAGATAAATTATGCTTGGCTCTCTTTGTTGTCATGTAGCTTGTTATTACACTCGTAATAGATGTAAACAAGTTTGTTATAGATTTTATTAAGCTTATTTGTGTACTAGTTTGCATAGTAAATCTACTAGTTCTTTCAATTGCATTTTACCTTTCTATCACTATCTTACACACACTGATCTTTACTGCTTTCTTCATTTCTATTTCTACTCTTAAAGTTAGTGTCCTTTATTTTTCAGAAGAGGTAATCTCTTGTTATTTCTTCAAACTTGATGGCCTACTCTAATATGTCAAATTCCTCCTCTTATAAACCATGTTTTGCATCTCCTCATATCACACTCGCAAGCATTTCATCCCTCTTGTTTCTCATGAACATCCTAATCCTATCCCTCATGCCAACTTGCAACCTCAATTTATGTTGTAGTATATATTGAATGGTATGGCTAATCACATCAAAACCCTTTCCAAAGAGGCTAGTGATAATCATATTTACATTTAATTGACCATGTAAAAACATGAATATAAAGAATCGAGCCACAACTAGTGGGAATTATTGGGCAATTGGTTCGTCTCAATCAAAATCTAGACTTTGTGGAGATGGGAGCTAAGGGTAAATGTCAAGGGATAAAGAAGATGATAGACAATTAGCTCATTTAGCCAAAGCAACATGGGCATAAGGCCATCCATGATCTCATTGTAAAAAATTGAAAGGTAACTTTGGACATCAATGTGGCTATGCAAAGCCACATTATTGATGTTAATTTAGTTAAACATGCCTTCAACAATGAGTACCTGACTCTATTCTAGCCTCACAATGGTGGAAACAACCTTTTAATATTCATCTTAATCCACCCATGAACACACAAGTGGATAGATGGAGTAGTCACAACATTTAAGGATTTCACAATTATTTTTAATTTTGGAAGGCTTTCAAGTCTAATGTACTTCAAGAGTTTATCAAATTTAATAAATTTAAAGTTGTATCTTGGGTTAGACCCCTTTTGGGATGTTTTTTCTTAGTTAATTCTTAGAAATTGCTTTCCTTGTATTGCATTTCAATTTCTTTATTTTATTAATAAAATTACCATTTTAATTAAAAAAATTGTAAACCTATTTTGATAACTTGTCCTAAAGACCATTCTAACTTAAAATTTAAGGATAGAAGTCATTTGAACTAACCTTAATACTTTCTTTATGTATCAAGGTTCATCATAGAATCTCATGTGTTATGTCTTGCAATCCTTGTATTGATAGCAAACATTTACTTTTTCACAAGATAACCATGCCACAAAAGCACAAATACTTAAAAAGGAGATGATAAGATCCATGTACATAATTGGAGCAACACCTTCAACAACATATGCCCAACAATTTCCAAAGGACGACCGACTTCCATAGAAAAGGAAAAGGTTCAAAAGAGTACATTGAATATACATGATAGCTACAATTTTAGTTTCCTTGGAGAGTCTGAATAATGGTGTTGTGCCATGGGTCAGCAATGTGTTGCAACAAGTTGTCAAATGGTCCCTTGCCTGTTACATTGTGTTGCACTATAAATCCCAAGAATGCTAGCATAGCCAACCTCCCTACACAATAGCCATACATAGAATCAACTCTACCAAGTACCATCAAAATATTAATAATTAAGAAGTTAAGAGGTAAATATTTTTCGAAGAGTTATATGCAAATATGAACATATTTGATCCATTATCAAAATAAATTATTAGTAAATATAACTCTAACCAAATAAATGATTAGTAAATATAACTCTAAACCTTAACTTAATCTGCATGACCCATCATCAAAATGAAGAGAAAACGAATAAAATAATCCAAAAATTTCAAGACACATTTGCCTCTTACATAAACCCAAAATCCCTAGTTGAGAAATTTGCATAGCATAATAGACTTTTATTAAATGAAAACACCCTGAGGAAAGAACATCTAAAGAAACAAATGAAACTAAGTCCAAGTGCTTACCATTAGCAAGTTCTTTCTCCTTGGCCTCCAAGCTTGGAGAGAAGTTCAAGGGGTTAAAGATGCCTCCAGGGTATCCCACATCATTGGGAGGAAGGCTGTAACTCTTGAATATGGGATCTTGATTTACGCTTCCCGGGTACTTAATGTCCTGCCACCTCCTGATCTCCACGTAGTGAAACAAAATGAACTCTATGACGAACAATGTGGAAGAAGAAGCAAAATACTCCACTTTGCCTGCATCGTACCACTTGGGAACATTGAGGAGGCCAGCAGAAGTTAGCACTTCAGGAATGAGCATGCCCACAACTCCCAGCATTGCCCATCTGGAGTTCACTAGCTCCGCCTGCACGTACCATTTCAAGCTGTTGGGGTCCTCTCCCAATCCCAGGGGGTCGAACCCGTTATCACCTGGAAGACTGCATGCAATGTAACACAAAACGCCATAGATTAAAAAGTGCTTTTAAGCCTTCCATAGTCCATAATTGCGATAAAGATTTCAAAAAAAAGATCTGTTGTATTTATCAGATTTCTGATCACCATATGCAAAGGATGATGATGTGTGATCAGAGAGGTCCTTATTTAATAAATAAATGATAGATTTTGCTTAAAAAAACGATTGATTTTACACAAAAGAGAAGCACAAAGTTGTATCAAATAATTCACTTTACATAAATAATTCACAACAAATCTCTTCTTGAGAGAATAGATAGAATTCAACAAGGGTTGATTGGCTTCAGTGTGTTATTATTTGATAGATTTTTTCACAAGCCATAAGCTACCAATTGTTCTTGAAGAAAGATCATGAATTTAAAAATAAAATAAATAACATGAATAAAGATGTGTATGCAGGATCCTTTGGGATGTGGTCTAGGGTAAATTGGTGGAAGTTTATTGCAGTTAGTCCAGGTTAGATCTTAGAGTTCAAAACTTACTTTTGGATAGGGAATTTTCAAAGCAATATTTGAGCTCCAGTGGATTTTGATGAAATACATATTTCTTATATCCTGACATTAGATCAAAATAGTTGGATTATCAGTGAAAAACAACATTCTGTTCTCTTACATCTGGCATTAATTTTGACAGAAAAGGAAACATTTTAATGTTTTGTTCAACTTTTTTTTCAAAAGTTAAAAACAAATAATGTTAGAAAAAAGAAACATGTACACCCTGGTATGCGAGGGAGTGGTGGGGGGCAGGTTAAGGGTTCGATTGCTACCCCCTGCAGGTGGCTGGCAAGTGTACAGCTGAAGTTTTTTTGGGGGAGGTTCACAGTCAACCAAATCCAAACGGTCCAGTCGACTGCGAACCTGCAAACCCTCCAGCCCAAGCTCGATTTTCAAGAACAGAGAAGAACCCTCCCAACGAAGTAAGAGTGGTTTATCTAACCCCAAAAAAGAAAGAATGTGATGAATTTGAATTTGTGTACCTGCCATTGAGGTAGTTTGGAGATGCAAGACCTGGAAGCCACTCTCCCTTCTTGGCCTCCACTTTGAATGAATATTTGGCGGGGGCGGAAATCGATCCGGGGCGGAGGTTTCTGCAGAGGCGAGGTGAGGTTGAACCTTTGAAGAACCCGGACTTGGAGATCGACGGGCACGACACACCCATGGCGGCCTGAGTGGTAATCGACGCCATTTCTTCTTCTCAGACTACAAATTCTACTGAATTGTAATCAAACTCTGCAAATTGATTTGTCTGTGTTCCTAGAGCAATAAGAGTGGGCTTGGATTTCACGTTCAAATGTGTGGCAGAGATTCCCGTCTGTTTTCAACGCTCCAGGTTCGCCTTCTAACAGATCCGACGGATCGAGAGGCTTTTGCGGGGCACAAAGAGTATCCTGGGAGCCAATCACAAAGGCTCATCTTATCCGTCTATCTGGTTTCATTTATCCGGCCTTTGTGTGCGCAACATTATTTTACCTTTTTTAAGAGTAAACGAGGCATCTTGACCGTTCGATTTGCATCCGACGGTATGTAGTGATTTGTATGAGGGCCATCTTATACTAAATCCCCAATCCTCATTGTATCGAACCTTAGGGAACCTCCCCGAGGTCATATCAAAGGCCCTCGAGTCCATCCCTCGATTCATGGCTCACTCCTACGATAACATGTAGAGGTGTCCCCCTGAGTGTATACGTGTGAAACCTCTCATATATTTAAATAATGATATATATATTTTTTTTCAGTGTATATGTGTGAAACTTTTCATATATTTAAATAATGATAAATATTATTGGTCATATTATTAGGTGTTCTTGCACTAATATATAGTAGATATTATGAGAAAAATACATGAAGTAGTTAATGCTCATACTATACATTGCGTCTTAATCTAATGTTATTTGATACAACACAATAAAAAATGGTGGAACACTCCCTTTATATTATGATACAACACGTGTCACCATTAGGGCTATGATCGCCTTTTAGATATCTAGAATGGTGTTTGCACACACATCACTCAAGCACACCAAATAAGTGTGCAGGTGATAGTAATATGTACTAGTTGTTCAATAGCGAAGGCTTACCTCTCCTCCACACTCCCAAGAATATCACAAACCATGAACGTAGCCTCAATGGGTAGCCCTAAGATAACATGGACATCTTCCAAGGTAATGGTCACCTCCATTGTGTCCCCATCCACTACCCACCAAAAGGTATATGTGCAAATATACAAAAAAATCATGAACACATTACACAAATCACTATCCAAGGATGCCCTTCATATTTGCATATTAGTGCCCCTAAACCCTAAGCTGACCAATAGTGTGCATTGTCACCATTTGATAGCCCCTCTAATTAAGCAAGGAAGCATGGGGCATATATGGTCCTCTAAATCCAAACCCACCTCCACTCCTAAAAAAATTAAACAACACAATCAAATCAATTTTTAAATTAGACACAAAAGATGAAAAACTAAGAAAAAAACTCAAAATTTAAGCAAAACATCTTTCTTACTACATTGGCCATCTAATAGTACATCTTGACACCTTGTGTTTTTCTACTTCATTGGACATTTGATAATATGCCATTGACCATCCTATGCATTTATACTTCATCAACTTTTTGACATTCCCCCATTGACTATTCCTTGCATTCAAACTTAATCGACCATTTTGCTTCCCAAAACCACACCCTACTTTCATCTCACTATTCAACAAGGTAACTTGCCAATTATTCAATTTCAAGCATTCATATGGACTAGGTGAAAAGATGGAGGGAGGACAATCACTAAGGTAGGGTCTAAACTTCTCACTTCAAGCTTTGCAAGGCTTAGGGGGAACTTATAATCCAAAAACACTAAGATGGAGTTGACTCATTAGACCCACACAAATTTAACTAATGAATGCAAGCCATAATACTTATTAGTCCTAATGATTATCGCTAACACACTAAGCACACATTCATTGAGAAAACACTATGTATGGACTGTAATTTGTAAAAAAATAAAGTTAACATTTAACTTTACCCATAACACCTTAAAGATCCTTTTAATCAACTAAGATGAATAAAGCTACATGCTCATTTAAAGATCCCATGAGAATACATTAGATCTTTACACCGATTTGCATTAGATTCTCACAAAGAACAAAATATATACACATTAGTTAAAGGGTTGCAATTGGGCACTACCATTAACATATGGCTATATACTAATGAAGTGTGAATAGAGTAATTCTCACACACTTTCAAACTTTACAATCTTAGGGGGTGTTACCTATGGATTACTCTCATAACTCCACAAAACATTATGTATATAAACATAGTAATAAATTTAGATCTAAACGATGAGTGGACACATTATTACCAAAGATTACTTCAGCATGACACACTAAATGCCCACGTAAATAGAATATTCAGATGCAGAAATGAGATGAGAAGTATATGCATTCAACTCACTCCTAACTCAAATTAAGGCTGGTACACATTATTTTAAGTAATTCTATAACCATGTAGGAATGTGTATTGCCTATATATGAAGAACCCAGAACCCAACAAATATTGCTAAAGGAAGTGTAGGGTTCATAGAAAACATTCTCATAAATAAAAGGAAATAAAGATTGATATATAAGTTGATCCTAAGACCACTGCTTCACTATCTATTGGGAATTAAACATCTTAAACACAATACTTACATACATCTTTGCATTGATTGTTCTAAGAAAATTCTACACGATCTACAAAAGATGAATCCCCTGATATACATGAAAAACATCAAAATTTTTAATTTAAAATGTTTGAGGCAAATGTCATGAGATAGACTAAATCAATGGCATGATTAAACCATTAATGATGCTCACAAGATGAGCCTTAAATCAAATTATATAATATAGTACATGTATCTTTATTACATCCTTGTAATCTCATTACACATAAAATCATGAGTTTATAGTCTTTTCTTAGTCCTATAAGACTGAAACCCTTTGTGAGCTCTACTATTTCCAGCAACATTATCCATTACTTGAAACAAAATATAGGACTACTCAATTACATGACACCACAACTATTAAGACTCAAGATCCAACAATGAACTTGTTAGAACAAAAACAAACTAGCATGTAAGAACTCATTTATTATCTTTGGTATGTGTTTTCATTAAGCACCATCACTTGCTACACTATTGTGATGATAATGAACTTGGGGCGTGCGGGGGCATGGGGGGCAGGGAAGGAAAGGAGAGGAGGGTGGAGGGAGGGAGGCAAACATATATCTACACATTATTGTTACTTTTCTATCATTTCTTTTCCCCAGGGTTTGTCAACATATTAATCTCCTTGAGTGTATGTTTTCGTATACACTAAAATTAGGTTGGGCCAACTTGTAACACTTTGTGAGAGATGTGTCATGGGTTCCCTTCCTTTCCACTACCTCTATTCCCTGCACATAGCTGGATGATGATGTCATATAACAACCCCTATTTAAGCCAATGTCGTTGACTCATTATGATTTATGTGGATCTATTTCTATGCCTTCCACCAAGACAATGACATTGGCTAAAATAAAGTTTTGAATTTTAGGGATTTGAACTATATTTATAGATCTGCCTTCATCATTTCTCGAAGATAGACATGATCCATTCACTTTGCTTTCACACATAACTCGACCTTAGGAAGAAAAACATGGTTTAGCCTTAAGAGGGACTTACATTAAGGATGACAAGCTAGCATAAAAGGCTTTGAATATTTAAAGAATAGGAGTTACATTTATGATGATCTGTGTAATGCCCAAGTTGTGCACATTAGAAAAAACTACAACTATTTAAACTAGACAATTTTTTTCAAACATAGTTGTAAAATTGTAGAACATGCAATAGAATATAAAACAAGATGTGGAATAACCATTACACGTTTGAATGTAGATAGACTAGCAAATTAAATCTAATTATATTTAATGAAAATAATAAGGTATTGGTACATGTGTACAATATATATTGAGACTAAGAATGAGAATTCTTGTGATCAAAATGGGAGACTTCCTAATTGAGTTGTCTAGATTGTGACTAATAAATAAGGTCGAGAAAGAGAATTCCCATGATCACAACATGGGAAACACTTCCTAACTGATTTTCCTAGCTTAGACCATGATTACAATGATCAATACATGTTATATACTCAAGACATGTTAACATGTGCACAATAAAATTGTTACAAGGGTAATGGTTCTAAAATATCTTGTATTATGTAAAAATTGATAGTTATCCTTTTTGTAGGCGTGATGGTTGGAATTCCATGTATGAGGTATACTGATAGGTGCTATGACATGGTGTGAGCTCTAAAAGTACCACTTGGCATGGTGTGACATGGCATAGAGTGTCCCCATGGCCACTTAGTCATGTGTGGAGTTATATTGGCTCATAACATGCTATGTGGCACTACAAAAATGTGGATGGGTATTGTGAGGTCATGTGCATGACTCAAGGTGTTACATATGGCAACAAGTCATGTGTGAAACCTAGTTGTTACATGATATGATTCTTGGCACCATGTGAGTGTGTAAGGGTGCCATAGAGGTTCCATGGGTGGTGCTCGTGATGATGCACAGGTTGTATGGGAACACATGAGCACGCACATTATGCCCTATAGTGCTATGAAAATGCGTAAGGGTGCATAGAGTCTCCATAAATGTTGTAAGTTGCCACAAATAGTGTATACATGGTGTAAAGTGGCACAATGATATGGAGGTTATGTGAAGGTTGTGTTGCACATATCACATAGTTGAACATAATGGGGTTGAGATTGATTATCCATATTTTTGTGCAAGGAAAAGGGGTACTACCCTTTAACCCAACATCGGATAATCCTATGAAACTTATACAATATGCACTTATTGGGTGTAGTGTGTGATTTTATTTTTAGAGTTTCTGCAACATGTATACTTACACTAACTAGTGTTGTAATCACACTTATTTATTGATCTATGGAATGCATATTAGATTGCATAAGTATGGTGCATAATACTCTTTATGTGAAGAAATAATTACAAGAATACCACAATGAGAAGGTATTTTTGAGGGACTGCTCCTATGCTCTTATCATTCATCACTTGCTAGAGAGAAATGGCCCCGATTGTTGTTTGTTATGATCTTTTGGGTGATGATGTTAAACCAATGCTCCAGATTAGAAAATCTAGTGGCTTGTTGATGTTGACTCCAGTCTATGAGAAGGAAAGTAGGATGTAATATACATGAGAAGAGATGTTTATTTGATTCTATGTTCCCTAATGTGGTATGGTACTTGAGATACCAATTATCTTGTAGGTGTAGAATCTAAATTATGTGCTACTTGAGAGTGTACCATTGCCCCTGATATCCTACTATAAAATGTATTATGGGTGTTTGTGATTGCCAGTGGATGTATGCAATATCCTCGTACTATAATGTCAAGAAGAAGTGTGTATGCATACCCACATTGCATTCTTGAGCATGAAATTTTTTAAGGAACTTGTGATTTTTTTAGAACGAGTGAAGAATCTTGTTGGAATAGGATTCACTAGGGTGGTAAATTTGGCAATACTGGCCTTAATGAGTTTGGAAAAAATAGAAAAAAAAAACTCAAAAAATAGTTGTGTATGTAAAGTAAAAACTTGCCTAATTTATATAAAGTAATTAAATCTTTTGGAAAAATTCAGTTATCCTCTCAAGGCCAAATTTCAGTTGCCTATTCTATTTATGGACTCAATTGCATGAAGTAAAACTTATCATAATTTAATTAAGTATGAATGACCTTTTTACAGTGAGGTTTCATTTTTGTTAGATGACAAAGCTGCAAGGTATTTTGAATGGTGGAGAATTGAGTTAAAAGTGAATTTCAATCTTTGAAGGTGATTTGAATTCTTTCCTCTTTTGTTAAATAAGTACCATTCACACTCCTTGTCATGAATGTATAAGGAAGAAGGTCTAAAATTTGTATTTATAGGTTTCACTGTAAAATTTTGAAGTCAAACTAAAAGCACTCAAATGGAAAGGGTAGAGAGAATGTGTTTCCATCTTATTCCTTAGCTTGGATAGAGCCAGTCTTTAGTCATCCATTACCAAAATAGGCAATGTGATGAAAATTTTTAGGTCTTCAAGAGGCATGAAGAAGTCCCTATCATCAACCTAGAGTGTGGGTCATTTTGGATCTTTTATATTTACTAAAAAAGGTACTATGAGTCAAGATGTTGAGTGGATTTTTGATCCTTTGGCTCCCACATTTGCCCTAGAAGTTCACTCAACATCAATGAATGGTGATGCTACCATTTCCGCCTCAACAAGATCAATAAACATACCAGGGTGGTCATGGTGGAAAAGGTCATTTTTTCAACACCAGTGATATTTTAATTCTTCATATTTTTCATTTAATAATATTTTAATATTGTCATATTTTAATATTTTGTTACTCCTCTTATTTCTTTCTTGATTTTAATATGTTGTTTCTTTTCTTATTGATTTTCATATATTTATATTTTTGGTTATGATATCATTAAAAACATTACAATATTGGAAAAACAACATGGAATTTGAGAAGTATCACATGGTTTTAAAGTATTGTAGGCTTTAAATCATCATGGTGGAAGAAAATGCTTTGCATTATAGGTAAACATAATAAATTTGCATACAAAAACATTGTGTGGCATACAAAAGCATCATTTTTCATATAAAATCACCACATTAACATACAAAATCATCACATAAGATAAAAACCATAACTTTTTATAAAAAAACATCACATTTTCAAATAAATGCATCACACAACATACAAAATCATCACATTTACATACAAAATAATTACGTAGAGAGGAAGAAAAACTTTACTTGGTGAGTCACTAAATAAATCACCACAACGAATACAAACTTCACGTGGCACTAAAGAAAGCATCATAACAAATAAAAAATGGGTACAAAGAAATAAATAATAGCATTGCAAAAAAACATAGCATACAATAGCATCATGTTCCATACAAAAACATATCCTTTACATATAAAAGCATTGCATAACATACAAAAGCATTTTTTTTCCATATAAAATCATCATATTTGCATAAAAATGCATTGCATAACATTCAAAAGGATCAAATTTGCATTCAAAAGCATCATGTAGAGAGGAATATTTTTATATATTAGCAAGTCACTCAACAAAGCACTGAAATGAATACATACTCCTGTGCAACTATAAAAAACACTGCAATGAATAATATATAGGTGCAAGGAAATAAACAAAGCAACTCCATGAAGTAAAAATGCTCCGCATCAAGGAAAATATCCAAAGAAGGAAAATGATCCACATAAGGGTAAAAAAAAAAATCCCCACAATAAAAAAATTAACAAAAGGTAATATGTACAAATATAAATGGATTTCAATGCTTGGTATAACATAAGATGTGTGCTAGTGAGGAAAAAATTGAGAAATCATAGCCTAATAAACAAGGCAAAAACATTTGTATTTTCATTCTCATATATCATTGAAGGAGATTTTAGATCCAAATGTAAAATTAATAAATTTTAAAGATTAGTGGAAGCCTGAATTTAAAGTATGGGTAGAGTTAAAAACTGGGGAAAACAACATCAATGACAAGAGAGAAATTGAATTCCTTAGAGAAAAAGATGCACAATGTTCAATTTTTTGAAGAGCACCTAGAAGTATCGAGAGCTTAATTCAACATGGAGTATGTGGTGATCATAGAAATGAAAATAAAATCAAGTTTGGAATGGAAGCATCTATGATATTTGTACAATCCAATGATTGTACCCCATTTGAGCATATATATTTTTGGATAAGGCATAACCTTATTAATGCAAATAAGCAAATGTAAAAAAATGAATATAAAGGAATGGAGAAGACTAAATAGATGAAGCTTCTTAACTTTCTATTATTTGGATTCATAATTTTTTTTTAAAGATAATCCTCTCCATAATAACAGACAATAAGATTTGGTTTATTGAAAAACTTGTAATTCATATTAATTCTAAAATCCTAGTTAGGGTAATGAAGTTTCCGAATGAAGGGGAGACTATTATTTTCCATCATGTAAAGAGCTTACCATCCATCATATAAGAAGTTAATAATACATATGAATGAGATGTAAGGATAATTTTAGTTCACTTAGGTTCTTTTAGACAGTCAAATTTGGTTATGAATACTTGATAATGTCAATTTTGGCCCACTTTAAATTAATTGACTTAAGCACCTATATAATTCATATTTCGCCACCTCACTTTATCCTAAGTACTTATATGGAACCATCCATTCTAAATTTGTTGTTTTACAACTAAAAAAATATTTTAAATCACTAAAAACCTCTCTAAGCATCTGTATAGATATTTAAAATCCTTGAGATCAAACATCACCCTTCTAGGTTATGATTGACCCACATAGGACAAGATCAATAGTTGATCCTAACCCTATGGGTTGATCCAACCTCCTTCACAACAATGGATAATTTTAAAATTTAGACTCTACCTTAAACATTGGCCGATATTTTTAGGATAGACAATGTGATGTTTCACCCTTATGGATTGATATAAAATCACCTCTAAGCCACTTCTTCCACCACTTGTAAATTTTGTTACTTGGACACACTTATACTATTGCACATTGAACTAAGCTTCTGTATTTTTTCCAATTTTAATTATATTCACTAAAAGCAAACCTTATGCAAGTCACAAGACTATTCTATCTAATTGAATCAAAAAATAATTAAGTATTCAAGTCATCTCTAGATGCATACATGTAGCAAAAAGTGCACTATCGTACTAAGCACTCCAGGTAGGAGAACTACGTGGGCTTGGATTTCTTCCTTTGAGTATTGAATACGTAGGTAGTGTTCAATCATCACATGGGTGATTGGGGTCAGTTTTTCCCATTACACTTCCCTTTTATTTTTGGAGGTTTTTAACCATTTTGATAGTTAATGGGTTTCAACTTTGAATAAGTCATTTGTAGGTCATTAACACACAACAAAGGTAAAATTTTTTCACATAGTTGTATTTGAAGCAAGTGTAGGTGATTGTGCTTTCAATTTTATATTTTTTTAGAAGTCAATATAGACCCATAAAGGATATTAATGATAGTCTGTCTTGCCTATTTCTAGTTGGTTCTGACCCAAAATAGTAATAACTAAGTTTTAGTTGCATACACATAATCAAGTTTAATTTAATCGGTTATAGTCATCTCTTAGTCATGCACAATCAACTTATAGGTAGAAATCAACTAAATATTCTTTGTTTTTTTAGTATTTAATTTCAATTTTCTAGTTACATGCTATTTACAACATTTGATACCCTTCTATTTATTTTATCTTAATAAAAGTTAATACACCAATTAATTTCAAATTATGATAAAATTCATTGGTGAACCCACACATTATATTTGATAATTTCTTAATTTTTTTGTTTTAGTGCTTATATAATTTATTAAACATATGACACTAAAATAATTTTCTCTTGACTTTGGATTTAATATATAACATGATTTTTTTTTTTTTGACCTTGAATTCAATATCTAACACTGAAAGCACTTTATTTTGGTTTCGAATTGGATATCTAACACAAAAATACTTTCTTTTGGCCTTGGATTTTAGGGGAATTTACTAATATGCATACACAATAATTTTCCTTTTTTTAGGACTTAAAATTTAGATTTATGTTACTTTTTTGATCAATTTGCAAAACATATATGGCTATATTGAATGAACATTTTTTGATTCAAGATAAGAGCACCATTAACATAAATATTTATAAAGTAAACTATGACATAGGCATAAGAGCAGCCATACATTCAAGATGCTATAAGGCTTAATATACAGCCTCAAGTATTATTCAATCTTTATTCTTTCAACATTCAATTAGAGCCTTTACTGGTTACTACTAGACAACAAAGGGTATGTATGATTCCTTTCATTTATCCTCCTCTTAGACCTCACGGTTGTAATATCTACCATCCCACTCCCATTATTCACCCATATATTATATTGGATATCATGATATATGTTGTTAACAACTAAAGAGGTAGGCCATCACAATAATGAGGAAATCAACATGTTCCCCCTTAACCCCCTCCATATCCCACAAGGCAATAAAATAAACTTCAAGGACATATGGTATCATGGTTCAAATAAAAGATATTCATGCTAAAATTTCCATTTTTGAGTTACTCAAGATTTTATTAATTTATAAGGATATTTTATACACTTCATTGCATGACAATACTACTTTTAGTGATACACAACCTACAAATTTTGCTTCCATAATGAACACCTTTAAGGACCCTAAAAATATTATCACTTTCAAGGACGAAGAATTTCCAACACTATGTAATCGCACAAAATCTTCCACTCTATATTTAAGATAAGTACAAAATAAAGGAATCAAATGAGTATCGATTGATGTTGGCTATGGAGTTAACATTTCCACTAGTACTTTCTTATAAAAATTGGGTATTAATATTGAAAGTATCCAACCAATAAATCAAATAATCAAAGGGTTTGATGAATCTTCATTAAAAATACTTAGAATGATATATTTAGATGTAACATTGGGACCTAAAATAATATCCACTTTATCTCATGTTATGTCCAATCATATACATTATAATTTGTTATTGGTCCAACCTTGAATATATATGATGCAATAATACCATCTACATTACACATATGTTTTAATATTCATGCATAATGGGTACTCATACAAATTAACTATGGATGACAATGATTTTAATTATTACAAAATCAAATCATCTCAATTATAGTTTGATGATCCATATATCATCCCTCTACATCATTAATCTATCTCTGACATGTTTTTAAACCATGATTTACATATACAGCGGGGGATATTACTCATACATTACCTTACCATCATAGTTAGTGCATATTTTACACCAACACATGTTGATTATTCAAATCCCTTCCCGTTATTCTAATTTCAAACCCATGGTTTACCTCCTAATTGTATGCAATGGGATAATATTAGCCTACAACTCTATTATCTCTAAAGATCTAAACTCAAAAAAGTTTAATCAAATTAAGCCCATAATACCTAATGTTTGGGTAGTGACCAATGGATCTGTAGACCTAGCAAGAGGGGTACCTATATCACCAACATCAAAGAAAGGGTTCCAAAGCCATTAGGCCTATGACACAATGAAACATATCTAACTCGACCTCTATATAAGTAATCTATATTATAAACAATCCATGTATGTAGTTGTGCAAGTGAATTAAAGTAAATAAAGGGGAAGGATTAGAATGATCAAAATGGGCAAGGTGCCATGATTAAGAAATGGGGGTCTAGGCAACCTAAAATGGAATATGGAAAGTCCAAACAATCCTATAGCCACATTAAGTATAATAGTAGAGAGAACTTAGACAAGGGGACACACACTTTTATTCACTAAGTAACAAGCAACATATATCTAATAAATGAAATAATATAAAGAGCATAATATTAGAATTACTTTATTTAGAGTGGACCCATTGATATTCAATATCCCACTTGGATAATGGTGATTTGAAAAATATTGTGGTGGTTGTGAAGATCTAAAATAGGTGGTAGAAGACATAAGAATACTTCCAATGACTTTTCCTATTGGATCTCCAAGACTTTCACAAGACAAGATTCTACCTATAACTCCTCCAAATGTGATTTAGGTTAGAAGTGCTAATAAAAACATAATAAATAGAGTGTATATGATTGTCTTTGAATAAAATATGACTTGTATATATAGTGATCAAATACCTAAACCCACCATAAAGGCTAATCTAAAGGTATTGGCTAAAATTTCCATTTTTGAGTTACTAATGCCAAAAGACATGCTTAGAATGACATCAAATAGGTTGTTGTAGTAGCATAAGGGAAAAGGTACAAAAAAATGATATTAGCCTAGGATGATGGCATAAGAAATGGGTAAACTGGCATAGTTGAGTGAGGTGGGATGGAAGGAGGTAGGTAGGCAACAAATTTGAGGATGCTAAATTGAAAATAATAATGATATGATCATGAGATAGATAGAAATTAAAAAACACCAAAGGATTTCCCACTCCTTTCTTGGTGTACCCTTTAAGACATGCACTTAGGGAGATTGAAGCTCAATAGGTTGCTACAATAAAAAGTGCCAATAAACGATAAAGTAAAAAAATATTATGTGTATACATATGCCCCACATAAAGCTCATCACATGTCATAATAGTGTAACATGGGATTAAATGAAAGTAAATTAAAGTAAATAAAATGAAAATATGTACCTTCACTTACCTTACTAATGGTATAAAAGGTTATATGTGTAGTAGATGATGAAAGATGAACAATGTGAGAAACAAGAGGCAAGCCTAAAAAATAAGATAAAATCTCAATTTTTTGCAAAAACATTTTATTAACACTTAAAAATTATCTATCTTGTTAGGATTCTAAGGCTTCTTTTATTTTTTGAAAATAACCTAGAAAAATAAAGATATGGGTGAAATAAGGAATTTCATGGGGAATAATTGAAGTTACACAATGTTTATACTAAGTATGATGATATATGTTTTATTATTTTCTAGAAAATGTGAGTAAACACATGATCAAAAAGAACAAAAGCTAAATGATGAAAAATGACACCCTAAATAAGTAGATAGAAAATCGACAAATAGAAGGTGTGAAAAGTGATGGATGAAAATGAATTTAAAACACATCATAATAGATGAGATATGACAAACATTATAATCAATGTAAGAAATATCAAACAAAGATATGTAAGTGAAGAATGCAATCTCGTGTTAGAAAATCATTTTTAATCAAACACAAAGAAAATAATATATGATAGTATAAAAATTTCCTATGTAAGATAAGTGAAATCTATAAAAACCAAACAAGAACGTGATGGATAAATGAAAAACAAAAGGTCTAAGAAATGAGAATTCAAACTTAGTGCTTGATTTAAAATGTGTTATAGGTAAGCACAACCACATAAGCACATGACAAGGTTGAAAATGATATGGTGTGGAAAGTAAAAGTGATGGGATGTTTTTGAGGAAAACAAGGTCTTACAATGTAACTTCACAAACTAAGCTGAGTAGCATAAGTAGGTAGAGTGTGATCAGCGAAAAATGATATACATCAAGAGGATATCAAGAATAATATGATGTAAATTAGGAATGTGACGCACCACATGGGTGATTTGAACATCCTTAATGGGAATGAGACATGATAAAAAAAGTGGGAAAGGCTAATAAATATCAACATCAAGGAGCTAGGAGACTCTAAATGGTGAACACAAATATTGGGCTAACAAGTGAAGTACATAGATCATCCCATGAAGGCTATATGAATGATAAGTACAAGGATCCCTCCTTTCTATGACATGGTCCCCACTCTTTAGGACCCCTTACAGAGTCATCAATTTATTGTGAAGATTAAATAATTATGTGAAAATATAGGTGGAACTAAAAGTGTATGAAGATATAATGATGTAACAATATAATATACCTCCTACCCTAATCTACTAGCCTACTGCACCCCAATGGACCTTAACTCTATCATGAGGCCAATTGTGGAGTTTGAACTTTGAATAAGATATGAGATGTGCCAAAAAAGATCATGTTTGTTTGTGTTGATCTAAGTTTTGATATATAAATGGACTTTTAACATTTGCATTTTATTTATGATGTGGTCTTTAATTCTTTTGGATTTTTTTATTCCTCCATACAGATTCAAAAAACCATACATGAGTGAAATAGGTAACTAACACAAGAAAGCTTACACTTGAATACTAGAGAGAAGGATGTAAATACCATGGTGTCTAAATACTCCAATAACTTCCCTCATGTAAGTGTGCAATCTCAATGCTGACCTACATATGCCTCAAGTGGAAGGAAAAAGAGAAGATAGGGATCATGAAAGATCTGTCCATGTAATAATAATGATACAATGGTGAATATGCTCGTATTTGATCATAATGAGGGAAAATGATACTTGAAAAGGAATAAGGCTATGTTATTATAGTCATGTCACTAGTGAATTTGTACTCACCTATAAAGGATCTAGCACAAGCAATAATGAAAGGAATAGTCATCCCAAAAGTGGGGAGAGTAAATGATCATCCCATAAGAGGGGAAATTAAATAGTTATCCCAAAAGAGGGGGAAAGTATATAAGGGCCAAAGAATCACAAGGAGACTAAGGCAAACAATAATTAAAAAAATTAATAAATGCAAACCCAAAGGTGATACCTAATTTCTATAATAGCAAAAAATTCAAAATTAAAAATACCAAGGAACTAAAAATGAAACAATGATGTAAGTAAAATGATAAAAAACTTAAAGGTGATACCTAAGATCCACTAAGGAAACAAAGGATGAAAGCAAAAATACCAAGGAACCAAAAATGAAACAATGTTGTAAGTAAGAATGATATAAAAATTGAAGGTGTTACCTAAGATCTACTAAGGAAATAAAATAAAAAATAAAAAATACCAAGGAACCAAAAATGAAGAAACGGTGTAAGGAAAATCATCCAAAAAGAGGGGGAAGGTAAATAACATATATACAAATAAATAAACATGAGACAAAAAATCCAACAAAATCTATGCTAATGATTATATCAAAGATGAGCATGTGAAATGCAAACATGTGTCTTAGAAAGTTTCTTGAAGTTAATTTTCTTTTGTAAGATTTTAAAGGTTCTTAATTTATACCTCATGGTAAGGATGAAAGATCAAGAATCCATGAAAATGATAGTGGGAATCATAAGCTGCTTCAAAATCATGTGAACTATGAAGGATGGGAATCACATAATGCCCCAAAGGCTGAAATATGGGTAACACAAGGTTTCTAAAAATGTGTAGTAAGAAAAGGATAGGTTTTGTAAAATAACCTAACATGTGTGAAAATAAGAGGATGGGCATCATAATATGCCCCAACTTACGAGATATAGGTGGATAAGAGTTAACCTTGAGATTGACAGGGATAAGAGTGATGTCAAAATATGTGTAAATTAGTGTTATAGTAGGGAATGTGGCATCTAAGACAGTGTTGGGAGCTTGGAGAGGTGATAAAAAATTGTAATGTATGGTATAGACTAAATCTATATCATCTAGAGATACAAAACTAAATTTTAAAGTATCATCCAAGTTGATACAATATGATAAAACATGACTAAAATAGACTATATGAACTAGGTTGATATAGTCTATTGAGATAAAAGGAACTATATCAATCAAGTCGATATAATCTATTGAAATAGGACTAGAATAGAATGTATCGACCAGGTTGATATAGTCTGGTAAAACAAAATTGACTATATCAAACAAATAGATATAGTTTTATGTAGTAGATAGTTTGGTGAGGTTTGATGACTCATCTTCTTAGGGCCTTACAAAGGATGGGTATAGAGTGGGTAGATATCAAAGAGACCATTATCATCAGTTCTATATTTTATATTTGTTGATGCTTGGATTTGCACCCTTGAGGAGATGCTCAGCTCTCCTCATCCAAGAAGCAAAATAGAATCATCTCTCTTGTTATGGGTGACAATTCATTGAGATGAATCTCTAGATTAGGGGCTAGCTCCCCTTGATGCACCTTTAAATATTTATCTAATCTTAAAAGTTTTATGAAAAGAGTTTAGGAAAATAAATAAGAAAACAAATGGTGATGCACCAATATTTGATATCCTCCCAATTGACTAAAACCACTACTTTAAAGATAAAATAAGGTGTTTTCTTGCACATGACTCACAACTCAGGAACCAGTACTACATCAATATTTCATATGCTATATTTGAGAAGGTATATGATTCTTAAGAAGGAAATGAATGATCTAAATAAATATACAATCATGAATCACTTCTAAGATATTTATACACTTAGAAAAGGATACTAGCAAAGACCTGTAATAATCTTCTTTCTGCAAATTCGTAGACCATCAAGAGTACAAGCTAGAAAAGACAATCTTTCACTAGACTAGACCAACAATGATTCAATCATAACTCAATATTACAGCATATGAGAGGTAATCACACTTGTATATCTCTTCAAGAGTTCTTTGAGTACAAATTTGGCTAGAGTTTCCCCAATAACCAATGGAGGATGAGAAATGAGCCAAGAAAAAGCATATATATAGCATTGAGAGGTAAAGCAATCAAAGGAAGTCCAAGGGTCACTGAGACATGTGTCATCTTGAAAGGATCAGTTACATTTTCATGGGAGAGAAGTGGGAAAGCTATGCCATGTCATTGAATGAATTAGTTATAACAAGTTACAACTGAACCAAAAGCATTAGTTACAATTGAACCAAAGCCTCAGTTATAATTGAATCAACGATAATTGAATAAGTTATAACTAAAACAAAATGCTTTAGTTACAATTGCCACTTATTACATTTATCCTCGCCTTCAAGTTCTTACTGAGCCTTTCTTTTAAACTCTAATGGCTAGTTTTTGTAGTCTAAAATTGATGTTTTATGGGCTGTCACTCCTCAGGCATTTCTTCAAACATTTTTTCCATGGTCATTTTGGTTTGCCCTTTTTCTTCCTTTCTATTAGACAAGTTTTCTAAAAGAATTCCTCAGACAATCTTTTTGAAAGAATTCTTTCAAACTTCCCATTTGGCCCTTTTGGTTCTTTAAAATGACCCTTCAACAAAGTGAAAAAGGCCTTTTCTGAAATGAACATACCCTTCAATTTCTTTCCAGTGACCCTTCGAAAGAGTTGAAAGTGTCCTTTAGCTTTCTAAAAGGTACCTTTTAGCCTTCTTGAAAATTACCCTTCGGGAAAGTTAAAACATACCCTTCAAAAAAGTTGTCACATACCCTTCAAAAAAGTTGAAGTACCTTTCAAAAAAGTTGAAGTACCTTTCAAAAAAGTTGTCTTAGATTAAAAATATGAAACAATTCCTTTGAAAAAGTTATCACATACCCTTCAAAAAAATTGCAACTGTGCTTTTGGAAAATTTGTCTCAGACAAAATATCCAAAATAATTCCTTCAAAAAAGTTGAAACATACCCTTCAGAAAAGTTGCAAGTGTCCTTTTAGAAAAAATGCGAGTAACCCTTCAGAAAAATTATAACAGACCCTTCGAAAAGTTGCCTCAGATAATTTTTTCAAAAGAATTCTGCCAAATGAAAAGTCCAAAAAATAACCCTTTGAGAAAATTACTTCAGAATTTTTTTCTAAAATAATTTTGACACTTAAATAAAAACTTGAAAACAAGACTTTTGAAAGAATTAAAACTTAGCAAAAGACCAAAACAAATCTTCCAAAGGAATTAGACTTGTAAATTTATTGTGGATTGTATAGAACACTTCCTCTGAAGAAAAGCTAAGTACTGGACCTGACCAAAGATATAGACTTAGACGATTTTTTCAAATAGGGGTGCCAAATTTTGGCCTAAAAGGCCAAAATTTAGTCAACAATATTAAATATAGGAAAATAAAAAATCCATCATCAATGTGAATATTTACAATCATGCTAGAGTTTTCACCTTTAATAAAATCATCATCATACGTGAGAAATTGTGGTGTGGATTTACAACTATGTAAGGATTAGTTAAGTTGGGTTAAGAATGATACTCATGAATAAAAACATAACTATAAGTGTAAAGATCATCAAAATCATATTCAATAAAGGGAAGACCATATGGATAATATATAGTTCCATTATAGTTATCACCATAAGTTGGAATATCATCATGAATATCCTCAACCATAAGAAGAGGTATAAAATAGTTAGGACTAGTATGAGTGACATGAAACATGGTACATTGTGTTTGTATTAATGATGCCACATTTGAATTAAATGTTTCAACAATTAGTTTAGGATTGGGATGATCTGCTAAATAATATTTGCCCATGGTAGAAGTATCAAGACTTAGAGGAAGTAGTTTAAGACTTCCATCTGAAGTAAGGATTGAAGTGATGTTAAGATCTATATATTTGATAATAATTTTTTTAACTAATTATAAGATTAAAATATGATAGCATGATGAAATTATTAGGTTAAAATAATAATTTAAGACTTCCATCTGAAGTAAGGATTGAACTGATGTTAAGATCTATATATTTGATAATAATTTTTTTAACTAATTATAAGATTAAAATATGATAGCATGATGAAATTATGAGGTGAAAATAGATGGTATCGACTAGGATGATACAATTAGTTATTAATTTTGAAAAAAATACACTGTATCAGCCAGGCTGATGTAGTTAACTGAAATAAATAGACTGTATCAAGTTAGTTGATATAGTTTGGAAAGAAAGGTGGCATTAGTGGTGGATGATAAGAATGAACTACATTGACCTGTATGATGTAGTTAGAAAATATAGATAAATATATTGGGTTGGCCAATATGGTTTGGAAACACACAAGTAAAACCAGGTAGGATGATACTATTTATAGGTTGACAGATAAAGGTATTAGGTTGGCCGATACAGTTAGGTTGTAAAATATCTACTAATTTGAAATTTTTTCTAAGTTTCAAAAATGAAGGAAAATTAATTTGAATATAATCAATGAAAAATGGAAATGTGAAGACTATCCAACTAGTGGTTGAATAGGATTCACCTCAGATTCATCATAATGTATGAAATAGGCTAGAATTAGCCTACAACTATCCTATCTCTAAAAATCTAGGTTTAGAGAAAATTAATCAAATAGAGCCCATGATACATAATGTTTGGGTAGTGACCAATGTATTTTTAGACCTAACAAGAGGGGTACCTATATTTTTAATATCAAAGGAAAGGGTTCTAAATACTTTAGGCTTATGACACAATGAAATAAATCTAACCATACCTCCATGTAAGTAATCTATATTTCAAATGATCAATGTAAATAGTTGTATAAGTAAAGTAAAGTCACTAAATGGGATGGGTTAGAATGATAAAAATGGGTAAGGTGTCATGGTTAATAAATGGGGGTCTAGGCAACCTAAAATGAAATATGGCAAATCCAAGCAATCATGTATCCACACTAAGTATAAGTGTAAAGAGAACTTAGACAAGGATATACACACATTCATTCACTAAGAAATAAGAAACATTTTTAATCTCCCTCTTTTGAAATGGTGATTTTTGACATATGTTTTTGGTTGTGAAGACCTCAAATGGTTGGTAGAAGACCTAAGGATACTCCCAATGACTTTTCCTATTGGATTTCCAAGACTTTCACAAGATAAACTTCCTTCAAGTTAATATTCTACCTATAACTCCTCCAAACATGACTTAAGGAAGAAGTGTGAATGAAACTAAATTGAATAGAGTGTATATGATTATGTTAAATTTAAATTTAACTTGTATATAGAGTCATCAAATACCCAAACCCACCCTAAAGGTTAATTACAAAGCATCAACCCATTATGATGCAATTAAGAGGATTTTGTTGACATTGAACTATGTCAGATAGGTTAAAATAATAAAAATGGTAGAATACAAGATTATAATGACATCAACCATGGTAATACAATATGGTAAGGTAAAATGAGAAAAATATATGGTATCGACTTGGGTCAATGCTGTAGGAAATGAGAAAACTGACATAAGTGATTGAGGTAGGATGGAAGGAGGAAGGTAGGAAGGAAAATATGAGGAATACGAAATATAAATAGGAATGATATTATCATGATATAGATATAAAAAATTCTTATAAAGCACCAAAGCTTTGCTCTTCCCTTTCCTAGTACACCCTTTAAGGTGTGCACTTAGGGAGATTGAAGATAGACAAACTGCTGCAAGAGAAAGCATCAATAAATTATAAAGTGAAAAATATTATGTGCATATATTAATATCTATTGTTCTTATTTCAAAATTGAAAAAAATACAAAAAAATCAAAATATTCTAAAAATCCAAAATCAGTACCTGAGCATGATTAGACATATAGTTTATATCATTTTCATATGTAATTTATATCGTGATTGGTATATAACATAATATTTTTATATCACACATGAATTTTATTGGTATTTATGAGTATTATGCATGACATACAAATTTTATATAGACTAGGATGTTGGACTTGGCTTTACATAGCGGCCATGCCATGCCGGGGGCATCTTATCCAAAGGTTACAATATTTTATAGGTTTTAACATTATATAAATCCTATAATATGTTGAGTTATACTCTTTAAAAATGTCTTCCTAACATATCTATCTTACCTTTTATACATGGATATATTATTTTATAGGATATGATCACATTACATATATATGGTGTAGACTATATTTCTAAATCTATGTTCCATTGATGCTATTACTTGTACATAGTAGATTATAATTTTCTTGTCTATTATGTGTGATCCTCGGCCCTTATGTGAAAATTGTTTGAGATCATTTTTTGGTATGTATGTCATTTAAACATGTCAATTGCTTGTGTCCCTTGGCCTTGTATGTGTAATTTTGGATTGTGTGACATTTAAACATGCCTATTGTATGTGATCCTCAACCTTATTGTTTAAAATTGAGTGACTTTAAATTTTTTGAGTTAGTGTGCTTGTTGAGCTTGTTGAGTTTGATGAGTGCCATGATCCATATCATGAATTAAATAATTGCGTAGGCTTATACTATTATAACTACTACTATGAACTTCATTAAAACATTTACTTAGAATAAATAATTTAGGCCTTGCCTCATATGTTACAAACATGTTTTGAATGATACATATCTCACTATGATAACATATCCTTTTACATATGCTACAATATTCAATGATTACATCTTGATACACATGATACATTTAATTTTTTAGGATGAGTGAATTTTAGGACACATTTCCTCTCCTAGAAAAGAGGCATTTCATTAGAATTTTCATACATAGATAAACCTCTATGAGAAAAAATCAAATTTGGATACAAAATATAGTTTTATAGAATTCAGAATGGTTCAAAATTTAGTCATTGTACAGTTTGTGGGTAATATGCCATCCATATGCATTCACATTACATTAACATATTCCAATTTTATAAATTTTGGGTGCATACACATGGTCATATGTGCACTAGATTCAAACATAAATTTATAAATTTTACATAGGTAAAATTTCAAAATTTATCACATGGGTGCATGGTACAAATTCATGCACATTATACTATTTTTCAAATTCAAGGGACATAATAGTGGTTCATGCCATAATTTTAATAAAACTTATCTACGATCATGGTAGGAGCATGGAAGTTATCCATTCCCTTTTGATAATGCATACATAAACAAAAGAACAAAGTGATATTTGGATATAATTTCCATTTAAGGTGGTTGATTTAGTTATATTGTATAGTGCATATTAGATATTTAATACCCTTAAAATTATAATCTATGAATCTTTTATGGATTCCAAGTTGTTTCCTTCTTGGTGTTACAAATACCAATAATAAATTAAGGTTTCTGCACACCTCAATGGGTTATATTTTATATACATGTTCACTTAAAATTGGGGCTTGTTCACTCTCAATTCATTGTGGTTCAATAAAGGAACCAATTTCTCCAAGAGCTTCATGAGAAGTGCCAGCTCTCCAATGCTTCAAGGAATCATAATATTCAAGAAAAGTTACAAGAGAAATAATGTTTTCAGACATATAGGTGTACTCTTTACTTTTTATGTAAAATATTATCAAATTCAAGGTACATTTCAATTTTCAATTTTACGTATGAAATTTAACTACTTTACATCATTGCAAGATTCACTATGGAACACCTTGTATGATTGAAAATTTCTCCCAAAGGCAAAGTGTGTTGTACACATTTAGGTATATGTTTCCCTTTACTCTAGTAATTTTATTTTTAGAGTAAAGGTGAGGGAAAATGGAGACACTCAAATTTGGTCATCAATACTTGATAATGTTAATTTTGGCCCACTTTTACCTTAATTGACTTGAGGACTTAAATTGGTCATACTTTGCCACCTCATTCTATTCTAATTACTTGTATAGGCCCATACCTTTTAAATTTACTATTTTACACCTAAAAAAATATTATAAATCACTAAAAACTTCTCTAAGAATTTTTAAAGACATTTCAAAACCTTGAGATCAAACATCACCCTTTCAGATCAAGATTGACCCACATGAGATAGGATCAATACTTGATCCTGACCCTATGGGTTGATCATTCCCCCTTCACAACAATTGATAATTTTCAAATTTATAATATACCTTAAAAGATGCTTTGCATTTTTAGTATAGGTAGCGTGAGGTTTCACCCTTTTGGATTGCTATAAAATCACCTCTAAGCCACTTATTCCACCACTTGGTGATTTCACTTCTTAGGCACACTTATACTATTGTGCACTAAACAAAGCTTATATATTATTTATAATTTTGATTATATTCACTTGAAACAACTCTTAGCCAATTCATGAGCCAATTATATCTAATTAACACAAAGCATTATCAAGTATTGAAGTCATATCTAAATGTATACATGTAACAAAATGAACACTATCACACTAAGCACTTTATGTGGGAGAACTACATGGGATTTAATTCCCTCCTTGGATAATTGGATATGTAGGAAACATTAAATCACCATGGGAGTGATTAGGGTTATCTCAACCCATTACACTCCCCCCATTTGTTTTTGTAGGTTTTCATGCATTAAATGCCCTATTAGTGTTTTAACTTTGAAGAAGTCATTTATAGGTCATCCACGGAAATTGAAGGTCAAATTTATGAATACAAGTATATTTTAAGTAGGCATAGTTGAATTTTCTATCAATTTGTTATTTTTATGTAGAGGTCAATATAAATCCACAAAGGAAAATAATGATATTCGATCCTATATGCTTCTAGTTGGTTCTAACCCATAATAATAATAATAATAATAATAATAATAATAATAATAATAATAATAATAATAATAATAATAATAATAATAATAATAATAAAATTTTAGATGCATGCACATAATCAAGTCTAATTTAATTAGTTCTAATCATCTCTCAGTCACACATAGTTAGATTATATGTATAAATCACCTAAATATTCTTTATGTTTTTTAGTATTTACTTTCAATATGTTAGTTGTAATAAATTTACAATAATTATTACCCTTCAATTCATTTTATCTTAATTAGAGTTAATACATCAATTAATGCAAAATTTTGATAAATTAGTTATATTAAGAATAACAAAGTAAGTAATGCCACCGGACATATGAGAGATTTTTATTTTCCACACAAGAAAGGATTGGAAGGATGTAATGGTAGGATTGATCACCATAACACATCATATGGTGATATAAAATACCAAATACAAATAGATATAATACTTTATGAGAGTAATACCAGAATCTAGAAAAATAATTTTTCAACTATATTCTTATACAAAAAATCTAGTACACATTTTTTTTGGTTCTCATTTTATTTGTATACTGAAATACCCCATTTAGTAAAATTAAACTTATATTAATTATTATATTAAAGGCCTATTCAAATAATATTCATTTTTTGAGGAATTGAATTATATGTGTTACAAGATGACATAATCTAAATTAGCAATGTGGTTGTTAACGCTAATAGATTTGATTGTTGAAAACCCTAAGGTTCCGCATATTTTTAGTGGTTAATATTCATGATATATGTATTCAACATGGACAAAGGATAATACATACTCTATGGCTAGGGAACATATATGGTAGTAGACCTTATTACATTATCATTTATTTATGGTAAGGATTTGATGTTGAAGGAATTAATATGACAACAAGGTAATCTTGATGGGTTTAAAGTAGACCAAATTTATAAAATACATCCTAGGGTAGAAAGGGATAAGTATTTAATCCTTATTTTGATAAACACATTAAATGTATTATAATTATAGGTTTAAAACTAGATAATATTATAATGCTAAAGATGTATAATAATCAATAATTCTGATTTTGATAATTTATTAAATATAGAAAAATGCTATTTTTACAAAATAAAAAAATAAATATACCTACCTTTCACATATATTTATGTTAACTATTTTAGATGTTTGATAGTAAAAACTAGTGAAAGAGATGACTATGCAGGATTGTAATCAAGTATAAAATTAGAAACTACTTCTGGATAGGTCTGCTGTAAGTAGACTGTAGTGTAAGTTGATCTTATTCATTGATCATGAAATTGTCCCAGTTGACTATATTTACTAATTTATAGGAAAATAAATAAAAAAATATAATTATAGAAATGACATATCATAAGTAGAATCATATAGTATTCATAGCTACAACCTCTATAAGTGGACACTAATGCAGGTCACTCTAGTTCATTGACTGTGGACTTATCATAGTTGATTTTTATAGAAAATTGATCATTGTGCCTTCTACACTTATGTTTTTTGAGTAATACAAGATATCACACTTAGAGTTATACTATGTACAAATAATTATTTGTATTATATTGTCTTTAAACCCTTAAGGGCACTTTGATGAATTAAAAACCTATAAATGAATAGGAGTGTAATGGGCTGAGCTAACCTCAATCATGCCCTTGATGATTGACCACTGCTTACATATCTAATACTCCAAGGATGGAAATTAAACTCATGTAGTTCTCCCAACTAGAGTGAATGTGTACTTGTGCTCCTTTGACTATATGTATGCAATTATAAAATAGCTTTGATAACTGAAAATGATAGCTCTTTACTTAATTTAGAGTGTTCTTGACTTGGATTATGGTTGATCCTTGTGAGTCATATTTAATTTGAAGATAATAGGGTATATTTTATCACTATGTATAAGTATGCAATCTTAAACTAAGTGAATAATAATTGGGGATAATGAATGACTTTTGATATGTATTTATATGTGAATATTTTGAAATTCTCCATTAGCTAACCATGTGAAATGTGTGGGAAGATCCAAAATAATGTTTTTAATTTTTAAATCTAAATATTACTTGGTAAAAAAGATTAATTTTAATTTTCAAAACTAGATATTACTTGGCATGAGACATAGATAACGTACATGGACAGAGGCGTAGAGTGTTATTGTCCTCCTAGCATGAACTTGTGTAGAAGGTCAGAGATAATTGTCCTTAGTAGAAGATAATTTAAGGGAGATAATGTGTATTTTGAGCATTTTAAATTGAAATTTATGTGAAACAATGATGGAAAAAAGGGTAAAACCCATATATAGATAAATGGATTAGAGGATAAGTGAATAAGAGTAATGCTTGATGTGTAAGTCATGTTATTTGGAATGTGTGAATATTTAGCATTTTAAGGTACTTGTGACCAAATTTATGTGTCAACACTAAGAAATAAAACAAAAATTAGATAAAAGAGGATGCATGGAAAGAAATACCTCTAAGAGGCAAAAAAATTGGGGCAAAGAATAAACTATAAGAAAAGAAAGAGAGAAAGAAAGTCAATAAGGCCCAAGTGAAACAAAAACTTATAAGAGGCATAAATAAGGTGGAGAAGAAGAAAGTGAAAGGGAGAGGAGGAAATTAAATAATTCCCAAGTACAATTTTATTTTTAAGAGACACACAATGGGGTGAAGGAAGCAATTTCAAGGGGAGGAAGAGAGGAGGAAATACAAGAAGGCCCAAATGTAATAAAGATTTATAAGAGGCACAAATAAGGGGTCAAAGAATAAAATTCAATTAAAGGAAGAAAGGAGGAAAGTTAGGAAGACCATAGTTAAAAAAATAAAGTTTTATACTTTAGCAATCAATGTTTCAAGATTATGCATTCTAAATTATTAGATGTTTTTCCTAAAGAAAAAGTATAACTAGTTTTAAAAATCAAAAGTATTTTCCATTGAATATTGGTGTCATAAACGAGATGATCTTATATAAATTTTCATAAAAGGGTTTTAAAAAATATTAAATTATGCTCAAAAAATGAGTGGACACATGACTGACTATATACTCTATTTTCCTAAAAATAGGAGTTCCACTTAATTTTTCAGATGCTTGACATACTTATAATTACCCATTTTATTAAACAAATAGTGTTTTGGAAATTAATCCCAAAACTATACAATTCATATTCTTATTTAATAATCAAATTTTGATTATAGCCATCTCAAATGATCTAAATAAATTGAGATTTCTTGTCCCCCAACTTTCTACACTTACCATGGTAACCATGACAATGTAGCCACCAAGCATAATATACAACATGTAATATTATTCATGATATAAATCATTGCACCAAATGTAAAATATCACATAGTACAGTCAACTAATGTAAATGTGCAAAATCATGTAACCATGTAGATAAAGTTAATCCTTAAAATTTAACCAAGATATAAAATAAAATAATAAAATAATCACTTATAATAAACATATATTTAAAAATTATAGTATATTATATAAAAAAAACTAGAAAAGGCATGCCAAACAATACACGCAACCATGCACATGCAATAAATCCAAGCAATCACAAGGAAAATAAGATAACATGTTATGTAAAAATTATGCTAAGTAATACAATGTATACATGCAATGAAGTAAAAAAAATATGTGCTATAGTAATCTATGTATAAGCAAATATAAATATCAATATGATAAAGAAAAAATAGGAAAGTAAGAACCTAAAACACACTAAAAAATCCCCAATATAGGCATGCACATAAGTTAGGGATCCTCCCATGTATAGGCACAATGAATCTATGAAGCAAATGCAAATCCATAGTCATGCATAGTCTTTATGTCCTGTATCTATTTTTATAGATAACATGAGCAACACATGCATAAAAATGTATATGCAAATTTATAATAACATATAGAAAAACATGGCATGTAAAAATGTAAAACTAGTAAAACAACAAGTAATTTTATTTTTGTTTTGTTAATTTTAGAGGAATGGAACCAAGTAATACACAATACAAGAGGCATAAAATCAAATGAATTAATAAACAAGCTAATATAAAAAATAAATAAGAAGCATGAAATAAAATATCAAGCAAGCAAGACATAGGTTAAGGGGTGAAAGCAATAAGAATTAAGAAGAGGAAGAATTTTTTATTTAGGGAAAATGAATAAAATTACCTTGAGAAATTAATAATTGAAAGGGAAAATATATAGATGTGTACCTAATTTAAGACATACTTGAGGTCTAATAGAGACTCAAAGTGTAGAAAATAAGGGTTTGTAACATTATGAAATGACCTCAAAAAAATTTGAGCATCCCTTCATTCAAAGTACACAAAAAAATAGTGAATCGGGTTTACTACATGTAACTTGGTTTTTGCATGACCTACCACAATAAACATAACCAAATTTACATACATGAAACCCTTAGTCAGGGTAATTACCCTTAGAATATTCTATGGGGAAGATTATTTACCTAAAAAATCTATATGTAGTTCAAACTGTATCAATATGTGTTTCATAGAGATAAGCTCTGAAATGTATGGATGTAGACATCTTCCCAATATAACCACCTAGGTGTCCTTATCCTAACGAATAAACTCACATCTACGTAAATCTTAGTATAGTTCAAGGTAGATTATCCCTCCCTTCTTTACACTTGGGATGCTAGAGAAGTATCATACTAAACAAGAATTCATTGCTTGATCTTACAATATCCTTTTATAATCCAAGGTTTATAATAAATAAATCATATTGTTCTAACTCACTTAATCAATGGTGTACATCTGAACAAGTTAATTAGTTTAAAGTACACCTATAAATCTATAAAAGTGCAATAGGGATATGTATTTAATAAGTTATGTGTAAGAGAAGAGCCCATTGTATTACTATCCCTATTTAGATCATTATACCATAATCTATAGTTATGGGGATCATCATACTACATGCATTCATTCTTACTGAAATCAAATAAAATGGTTATAACCTTTGTCAAGGTCATAAGTGAATATTAAGATTTTGATTATAACGTTTACTTATTTTTACCAGACCATCTCATATTTAGTCACTTATAGATTTATATCTCTCTAATGTTAATTACTAATCAACTAGTCATTGTTGTAAGAAAAGTATGCCACTCAATGTTAGTTTTTATGATTTATATTTTTTTTGTTTTTTTAGCTTAGATTCTATGATTTGTTCTTTTAGGAACATCAAACTAATCATACTAACAATTATAAATTATGAAACTATTAACATGTGCTATTTAAGACACTAAAAGGCTCATCACACTTTAGTCTCAAGCATGATTTTAAATTTCATGATGTTTATGTAATTTATAATACTCATCTAAATTATTTGGAGGATCATAATACTATACAAATTAAATAGTTAAATTTTATGAAGTAATAACATCTACTCAATATAAGTAGAAAATAGGTTGAGGCTATATTGACATCCTAATGTCATTATAAAATCTTGCATTGTTTCACTGATATTTAAGAATGAGGAACAACAGTTTACTATAAATGACTTTTAATATTTAAAATGATTATCTCTCTTATTAGAAACTAGCATGATTTCAACGTACCCTTACATATTTTATTTTGACAAAGATAATACAATCCAAGATAATCTAACTTCAAGTATACTTAAACTAATTTAATCTCTAAAATAAATCCAATAATAAATATCAATCCTTTAATTTAGATGAAACATATTCAACAAATGGAATAAAAAATTTGTTTCTCATAAGGATTTAAAATCTTACGGTGATGAAGTCTAAAATAGACAATAACCTATGAAACTCGAATTACTTTAATTGGTTGTGATAAGGAATATTTGAAAATTAATTTTTATGGATGTAGCATGCCAAAAGAATTCAAGAGAACATTGAATTATCCCATAATTTTTACCTCACTAACAACAATTCCTAATATGCCATAAAATAAATTTGATTGTTATTGCATAAACGAAACTACTCCCACATGTAGTGTCTTTTGGGGCTTTAAAAAACTTAAAATTTATGCTTGCACAAGTGCTTGTACATTAGTATTAAATATACTAATTCACATATATAATAAACTTGACTTGGTGTCATTTCTCATACAACTACAATAGTTACAAGTTCTATGCTTGTAACTCAAACAATTAAGAAATAACTCAATCTTATAGATTGATTTATGAACTATAAAATCAAATTGTTAACCACTAATCACTAATTTATAAATGAACTATTAACACTATAAAAAATATATTCATATGAATGTAAATAATAACCCCAATTATAACTAGTTAACCCTTCCATCTACTAGGAGGCATCTTCTATTTACTCTTACCAATCTGAATCACTTAAATAAACAACATAAATAGTACTAAAATAATTGAATAAATAGTAGTACTGAAAGGGTCATATTTCTATTTTTTTACATCAACCCAAGTATTATTTTACATTTATAAAACATGTTATAATAACAATATTTGATACACATATTTAAATAATATAATTAATTATCTATTAGATTAATAAATAACAAGCTGAGAAATACAAATTCTTCATACGAATGATCCCAACTTGACCTGTCCTATGAACCCCCCAATTGGTGTCCCTTACCACCCCCAACCATTAGTTGGGAGGTAGAATCTAGTTTTTAGATCTTTAGGACAAAAATATGAGAAATAAGGGATAAAAATCATCACTAAGTTTTCAATATTTTATTCAACAAGCGATCATTCTATAACTTAAAGATCAAGTATAAACACAAACAAGCATACAAGGATTGGCAACCTTTGTTCTTCCTTTGAAGGTTTATAGGTATCAATTACATATTCAGTTTAACCCAGTTAACCTGCATCATATATTCTAGATGTACCATAGTTTCAATATAAAAATCTATCATTTCAAGTGATATAAAATCATCTCCTACAACCAAAAATAATTAAGAATATTCCCATAAAGAATGCATTCAAAAATGGATAAATACAACACAAAAGGATTTAGGTGTCTTACCTATTTTCTAATCATTCATGTATAGTCATTTCATGGCCTACAAGAAGTGTGTAATTTTGATGAAATCACTATATCTGACCCTTATATGGTTGAGTCAATTATTTTTAAAACAAGAACTACTATAAAAATTATATCAATTAAAATCACAAGGGTTTTAAACAAGAATCAAAATCATAACTATAAATCCATTTTTAAAACTCATAAACACTAGGTAAATATTTATACACCAAAATGTAAATTAATCACACCAAAAATAGTGAACCAACATGCTAAGGAAAACCCAACATATACTTAGCCCAACCACTATAATTAGGTAAAAAAATGGAAACCCCAAATGTTTTTCATGTGGTGAATAAAACCCAACACAACTAGATAAAAATAGTGAAATATTTTATTCAAAAAATTAATCTCAAAATGCCATTCCTCCTAGCTACTTCAATAAGTAAAGGGATAAAAACCCACCCACTTAAGTAAGGTGACCTCTTCAATATGGCCAAAATAACCAAAACCCCCAAAATGGAAAAGCAAGATCAACTGATATGCACAAATCTTAAACCCTTTGGCTAGGTAAACAAAACAATTAAATATTAATCTAAGCATTTTCATATGGCTAGGCAAAAAAATGAATGGAAGATTTTTAGGGGTTTTAGAAATGAAGATTTCACTATAAGATTTAAAAAACCTATAATTCTAAATAGTTGAGAATCAAACTAGAATAACCCATTATGAAAATAAGATGGTTATATCAATTTAAAATCAATTTATAACCTTTGCAGGTTCATCAGGAAGTCTATTGACTTCCTTATGGACCTAAAAAAAATTATTTATTGTTTGATTTTATAGAAATGAAATGAAATCCTTCATTCTCTTTCAGAAAAGAAAACAATGCCACTTACTTAGTTTGTTATTCTTATAGGTGGAAGAACAATTTTAAAACTTGCTTACTTGCCAACAAAATTGCATTATCCTTATACCATCCCAAACCTATTAAGTATCTATGACATAATCAAGTAATTCTCCATCTTGGCATGGGTTTCACGCCTCATTTAATCTCTCCTACTACCATTTCCCTTCCAGGGTTTTCTCTCCTCTCTCCCCAATCTTCTCCTTAATCTTCTTCCATCTTCTCTGATGCCTCTCCTCAACTACCCCTCTCAAAAAATGTTTTGTCAACTAAGCCAAATCTTCCCCAAATGTGCCAAAACTCAAATAATGGAATAATTAAACCCATTAGACCAAAACAATTTAGGTGATAATAACTTTTTGCATGGAGTCATAACCCCACAACCTCCTAATGCTATCATTACAAAATTAAATATTTGTTTTAATATTAATTCCCATACCATGACGAGCTCATGAATACATCATGGGTCAAAATATCTCAAGTATAAACACTAAAGACTTTTTACCACCAAGTCTAAGACTTAAATAAAATAAAAATTCCTTTATTTACATATGCTAAGCATTGCCATCTTACAAGCTATTATAAATGACCAATGCAAACTTAAAGATCTTGAAAAAAATTATAGGCTTATGTTGCTCAAGCTAACAACTTATGGGCCCAGATTATTATTAAAAAATTTATGCAAACATTATGGGTACAACTGGATATAAGTCAATGATGGCCTGTGAACAAACAATGCTAATTATTATGCACAACACTAGTTAACACAATACAAGATAATAATACCAAGGGGCCTAGCAATAGATTAAAGCAAAATAGAATAAGATAATGAGCTCAATCAAACAACTAATGCTAAGTGGTCAAACATAATATGATAAAAAAATCAAGGCATGTAACACCACATAATGACAAAAAGGGTCAAGAAATGATTGAAAACAAGAATAATAATATCAAGAGATGATAAGAGTGATGGAATAACAAAATTGATAAACTGCTAATTAGTGATTGACAAATCATACAAGATTTCCATTTTACCTATGTTGGGGTTACCCAATTGATCACTACCTTTTTCCATTATCCTTCGACTATTAGAGTCCATCTTATCTCATGTAATTATACCTACACCTACAAATGGGCATCAAAAACACTTGAACAATATAATAATATATCTGAACCGAATAGTAGAAGTATAGAAACTAAATGATATAACCAAATCAACATATTTTCAAAACAAACCACAACTATAGTACTTAGTCAAATGTCAACAATAACTAACTAAACATAACTTGACTTAGATTATGACATCACTAGTGTAATATTGGCAAAATAATAACTCAAAAGTATAGCCAAATAGTATAAAAGCATGCTGAAAACATATATTAGTCTAAGAAAATAGGGTATTCAAGTTGGATTATAACATCCTCCTCTCCTTAATGAGGAGCCATCTTGGTGATAGATCAAAATAACTAGGCATAATGGTATTTAAAAATATGTGTATCTTCCCAAGTGGCACTCCTAGTACTTAGTGGGTCTCATTGTATTAGAACTTATTGGATTTCTCTATTTCTTAGTTTAATACTATGATGGCCTAGGATTTTTATTTGGTCCAACTGCATCTTTTCCTCTTATTTAACCTATAAATTTTTTCAATCCAATACATCAGATAGATAATGCACATATTTCCTTCACAATGTAATATGAAACACATCATGAATTCTTGATAGAGAAGGAGGTAAAGCCAACCAGTAGGAAATAAGGATAATTTTTTCCATAATGTCAAATGGGCCAATAAAGTAAGGAGCCAAATTGGAGGTTTTTCCAAAGTTCATTGAACTCTTATGTGGTATTACACATAGAAAAACCTTTTAACCAATGAAAAATTTATGAGGTTCTTTTCAGATTAGTGTAACTCTTTTGATGCTCAAAGTTAAACTTTAAATTTTGGTATATTATGGCCTTTTGCTCATCATATTCTAGTAGTTATTCTAGATTAGCAATGGCCTGATTTTCTAAGTTTTCATAGCCAAGTGGAGTTTTACATTTGCACCCATACAGGTCTTTGAAAGGAGCCATTTTAATTAAATATTGATAAGATTTATTTTAAACAAACTTTATTAAATGGAGATAATCCTCCTACTTGGTCTACTGATTCATAACATACATGTGCAACATGTCTTTGACTACTTAGTTTAATCTTATAGTTTGACCACCCATTTTTGAGTGGTATGAAAAACTAAAATTCAATCGAGTGACAAAAGTTATGGTCAAAGTTCACCATAACCTTGATGTAAACATATTATCTCTATAAAAAAATAATGACCTCTGACATGCCATGTAATTGAACCACTTCTTTCACAAAGCATTCAACAAAAATACTAGCATCATCAGTTAAATTCCCAATAATAAAGTGAACAAATTTGGTTTCTTTGTCAATTATCACTAAGATAGTGTCATGATATTTGTGGGATTTAGGTAGTCCTACAATAAAATCAATTAAAACCAATACCCATTTATTTTTTGGTATGTCATGTGGGTATAACAAACCTCTAAGATGGTAGTGTTCATCCTCTATACACTGAAATTCTACATATCTTGCCACAAAGTTGGCAAGATCTCTCTTTAGACTAGGCCAAAAATAGAGAATTTTTATCTCATGTGTCATTTTGGTGACCCTTGGATGGAAAAATGGGGTGATGGATACACCTCTTGCAACACAACATTGTGAAATCCACCCAATTCGAGTTAATTTTTTTTTTGATTTCAATGCCTTACAAGGCCATCTTTATCATCATAAAAATCAGAAAATTATTTTATAAAAGACTTGTCATCTAGTCCTACACTTACTTCTTCGTAGGAATTATCAATAAACTATTATTTTAGGATAAAAATTATGAAATTCCCTTGTAAAATAGACAAGGTAACAAGGTATGTACACCTATTGAGTGTATCAACCACATAGTTTTTATTTCCCTTCACATAAGATATGTCTATGTCAAAATTGCTGACAAACTCCATCTATTTACACTAGTGGGCATTCAAATCATCTTGTGAAAATAGGTGTTATAGGTTGCGGTGATTAGATTTCACCTTGAAATGTTTGCCTAGCAAAAAGTGCTTTCACTATTTTAATATGTGTATTAGGTAGTAAGCTTTAAATCATGTGAAAGATAGTTATTTTCAGATTTTTTGAGCTTGAAATATTCATAGGCCACCAATTTATCCTCTTTGGTCAATATGCCATTGACTACTTCCTTAGAACCATCAACCCACACCTCAAAATGGTTGTTTGGATCAGGTATAATCAGAATAGGATCTATTGTTAATAGTTCTTTAATATTTTTGAAAGCCTCTTCACATTGAGGTGTCCATGAAAATATTCTATCTTTATGTTGTAAGGATGTAATGGGGTTAGCCAGGTGAGATAAATTTTCTACAAATTATTGATATTATTCAGTCAATCCCATAAAACTACACACTTCATGCATGTTAGATAGAGCAAGTGACTCTTGAATGGCTTGAATCTTTGATGGATCTACAACAATACCCTTCTTGGATATCACATGTCCCAAGAAATGTATTTTTTTTTGTAGAAGGCACATTTGTATAGCTTACCAAATAGTTTGTGTTGTTTTAATCTTTGCAAAATCAACCACAAATGTTGATCATGTTCAGCTTTATTCTTGGAGTAGATGAGAATGCCATCTAATAATAGTAGTATAAATTTGTTTAAGAAATCTTTAAAAATGCTATACATTAGATTCATGAATGTAGTAGGTTCATTTGTGAAGCTAAAATGCAAAACAATGAACTTTTAGTGGCTATACCAAGTTTAGAATGTTGTTTTATATATGTCCTCCACTTTGATCCTTAACTAATAATAGCTAGATCTTCGATCAATTTTGGAAAAGATTTTTACGTGTTTCATTTGATCAAATGAATAATTGATCAGAGGAAACATGTAATTATTCTTGATCATCACTTTGTTAATCATATGAAAGTTAATGTACAATCTTAAAGTGCCATCTTTCTTTCTCATGAAGACTATCAGAGGACCCCAAGGTAATACACTTGGCCAAATGCTTTCACTATCCAAAAGTTCTTGTAGTTGAACTTTCAGCTCTTGTAGATCTACCATGTTCATTCTATAAGGAGATCTTGATGTAGGGTAAATCCATGGCATAACCTCAATAGAGAAGTCAAAGTCCCATTTTGGTGGCAAACTGGGTAGTTTTGTAGGAAAAACATCCATAAATTATCATAAAATAGGAAAATCTAAATAGGACTATTCTTCCTCCTTGAGAAATTTTTGTAGTTAGACTACATAGAGTTTACACCTTATTTGTACAACCTTATTTAATTACATGGCTGGAATCATTTTCTACATTTTTGGCCCTTGGATGCCTTGAATCTCAATAAGTTTTCCATTCTCATTAGTACATTGCATCCTTTTTTGGGAGAACTCAAGTGTAACATGGTGTTGTTGCAGCCAATCCATGCCTAATATGATGTCATAATACCTCAAGGGTGTTAAAAATAAGTTCACCCTTTTTATAAAAGTGCTTAAATTAAGTTTTATTTATTCCAAGCATTCTTGGATAGGTACTCACTTGCTAGCACCAAAATTAACTTCCCATCCTTATCTCAACTACATAGATTTCTAATTGCATTAATTTATTATAACAAGTGAAATGAAGCTATCTATTGTACCAAAATTAATTAAAATAGTTACAACATTACCATAAATATTACATCTTATCTCTATTAGAGTAGCCTAAAATTTAGCTCTCTGATTGTCTACTATTGCATACACTCTATGGTCTATTGGTTGCCCTAATTTTATCTTTGGGTAGTCTTTGTGGTAGTGGTTATCACTACATTCCAAGCACACCACTACCCATTGTGGGGATATTTGAATAGTTTTTTCCCTTGTGACTAGTCCACATTAGCTACTTTGGTGCTAGTCCTTCCTAAAGGACCCATTTTTAGAGTTGCCTTGGGTCTTATTTTTTTTATTTTGATATTGGAATTGATTGAAATTTTTGTTTTTCCTTTGGAACTTCCAATTCTAGTCTGATTTAATAAAAAATTTAGGTGTGCAAGGTGATTTTTAAGCTTTTGACTACTACCTATTCATTTTGAAGTCTTATCTCATTTTTTGTAGATACTTTTATTTTTATTCTACCTTATGGGCAAACTCTATAACTACTAGCATCTTAGGATTAATCATATTGACATCGTGCATCAATACCTTTTTTATCCCCAACTTGAACTTGGTATTTTTATATCTTATTCATTTATGTAGTCTTATGACATATAAAATTTAAGAACTTATTCTCATATTCTAAGATAGTCATGTTCTCTTGCTTGGGTAGCTAGAAATATGTTATTTTTTTATCCTTGATGTCTGCACTCAATTACCTTTTTCAAAATTAACTCTCAAAAGTTGGCTAGGTAAGGGTCATAGGTTGATACCCTTCCAAGGCATAGAGATGGTTTCACCATAGAGAAATAGAGCCATTTAACTAGTGGACAATAACCATTGCCTACACATTAGATGGAATAACATTTAGGCTAATTTTTTTTAATAGATTTATGATCTATGCATCAGTTGTATATCCTGATTCCTCATCTAAAGAGGTATGTGGGGGAAGATTGTTGATCTCTTTGATGATTGGATCTACCATTCTTATTGGAAATTATTGGAGTGCTTTCTCCCCTACTTTTCCAACTTTTAATTGAGGGATTTCTTCCTGAGGAGCACCCTCAAGATTGTTTAATATGCACTCTTTGTTTTTAATTTTATCTTGAATGGTAATCAGAGCAGACAATATTCCATGAAGGACTTCTTATTGTGTATCAGTTGGGTTATCCCTAAATAAATTATCATTTGGTGTTTTGTTGTTGTTATTATCATTATGGGTGAGAGGTTCATTTTTATTTTGTTTTATATTTTAGGTAGCATGGTACCTACCTTTGTTGTTACCTCTATCTCTACCTCTACCTCTTAAGACTGGCCTATCAATTTCTTGATAATTTTGAACCTGATTGTTATGAGCCTTAGTCTTAACCATTTTCTTGATAATTCATAAAATAGTTTCTTAGGTAGATTTTAAAAGAAATAAAATCTTCTAAATCTTATTTAGAATTCTGTTTAGAATTGATAACTTAGCACAGGCTCTGATACCAGGTTAAACGACCCCAAAAAAATCTTTTTGAGTGTCCCTTTATTTAGAGTACATAATAGAATAGTGAATTAGGTTTACTGCATGTAACTTTACTTTTGTGTGACCTAACACATGTAGAGTGGATTAAGAAATTTTATTAGTCAAGCATTAGTCAATAAATCAAAGAGAAATGCATAAAGAATTAAATAAATCAAGTAAATCTATTCATGCGGGGTGGTTGTTAATGATAACAAGATACAAATGAAAGAAAACAATCAACCATTACCTTTCCAAATGACTCCATTACTCAAAATCATCTCCAATCATGTTCTCCCCTTGATTTAGAGCTCTAGTCTTTATCAACAATGGTTTATTTGCTCCTCCATTACCTCAAGAACTCTATGCATAACCTAGACTCAATAGAATAAATATCTAAATTGGTATATCAAATGAAGCTTAACCAAATGCAAATAACACAATAATCAAAACACAAATGACTTGTGAAGATATTTTAGCATTATAAATATACACAATTTAAGCTTAAGAAATTGTGTTCTATGCCCTTCTATTTATAGATTTTGTAAATGGTTTAAGATTAACCATTACCATCCATCTCAAGATTGATATGTGTGTCCATGGATTAATCTAACATTTAGAATTAAATAAATAAATTCCCTCATAATGATTTGGGGGAAAGGGGCATTAATTAGGCATGGGTGTCCATAATTCAAATATTTTATGCATTTATGGCTAGTGGATGCCACCCCATAGATGATGTCATTAGGTGATGCAGATATTGAGAATCACTTTACAATATTGAAATAATCAATAACCTCCATGGAAAATCCACTTAATCTCTTGATTTTAATTAATTATATTTAAACAAGATTTAATCAATATTTATGCAATTCTTTGGAAATTGGACCTCAATTAATCAAAATGGTCAGAAAGTCATATTACTGGGTTGTAATTTGAATCTAGAAGAATTAGAAGGTGATGTTAGATGCATTAGAAATGTATTCCCATTTAGAATGTTACCAATAAAAAATAACAAAGGTATGTGAAGTGTACTAATAAATTAGAATAAAAGAGTAATCTAGAGCACAAAAAGGAAAATCATTATTTTGACTAGAAATGAATTGATCAAAGTTAGGAATCACATATAATGCATTGCCCCATTTAGGGATACATTGGCCTAAATCAACACTTGTATATGATAAGTTCAAACCATTTAGCATGCTTTTATTAATTTTGACCTAAATTCGGTATTTGAGTGCAATTTGAGTAAGATTGACAATTTCAACACAAATGGTGTTAGGAATTGGATGTCTAAATTTTACCCTTGTTTGAGAAGTCATAGTGAGACATTCAGGGGAAGCAAAATATTAAAAAAAAAAGAGTTATTAAGAAGAAATTAGAAATGACCCATGATTCCACCTCAAGAGGACATATAGGGATAAAAGAGAAGGATGAACTCTAGAAAAGAGAGAGAAAGTGAGAGATTAGCCCATAGAATAGATCACATCTAGATGAGCTAATGCTTGAATGCACAATTATCATCAATGATCAAAATATAAGTAGAGGTATAATGGGACCCAAAGATGGGGGAATGGGAAGGATTCAATCCATAAATGTAAGGGACACACTTTGAATGCACCCAATTTGAGAGTGCAAGCTACACGCTTCTGACATTGATCAATCTCGAGACAAGTTGAACACTAAAATATTGCCATCATGGGAAAAAGTGTGGAGATATTGGAATTAGAGGAAAAGGAGAATGTGGTATCCAAAAAGATGATAATAAGAAGTTCCTTAGTAGGGTATATTTGATCATGATTAAATAGTTGTGCCATAACAGGGCTAATTTTGATCATTGATAAGAATAAATAATGGTCTTGCCCTCGTAGGGATGATTTAGATTTATGAATTGGTTCAAATATTTTGCCCCATAATGGGAAAATTGGTAAAAAATTATATCAAAGATATAACCTAAAACATAGATTAAAGTGAGTGAGCACAAACATAGATCCAATGGTATAATAGATTTAGAAAAAGACACAAAAAACTAGGCATATAAGGATGCACAACGTGATGAAAGAGATGAAAAGAAGAATTAAGGTGATTGAGATGACCCAAGATACATCATGTATCCAAACACCACTTACATAGTCTAAATGGACCTCAAGCCAATGTAGTTCACCTAAGATTGGGAGAGAATGGAATGAGGGATGATAAAAACTGACCAAGAATTGATTAGACTCATGATGTATGTGAAGAGATGCACATATAATCATAGAGTCAAGTGTTAAACCTATTGAGACTAGTTTATATATACTAATCTTGAGAGCTATTCATCGGAGTTGTGTTGACATTAAGACTTAAATCTAGAGCACAAAGTTCTTGTGATTGTAAGATAAATTAGGTATCAAGTATGAATAACTCATTATAAAATTTCATTTCAATTTCACAGAGCTAGTTCAAATATGAATACCTATAACTAAGGATAATTTTAAAATAATGACCAAAATTAGAGTTACATCTATTTATATTCAAACAAAAAAGCAAAGATAAATAAAATGATAAACATAAATGAACCTCACTTAAAATCGAGATATGAACAATCATGATTTTAAGTAGGAACACAAATGTATAAAAACAAAGCAAAAACATCTTAAAAACATGAAATCAAGATATCAATACCCATGTAGACCATCAAGATGCTCTTGAAAATAAAATAGAAGAACAAAAACATATAGGGAAACATAAGACCAAAACAATACTAAATAATAAAAAGAGAAAAGGAGAAGAAATAAATGAAGAGGCAAGAAAGCACAACAAAACACCAAGGAATGGTAATGGATGAATCTGGATATCTACTTCCTGATGACATAAGTGATAGGAATGGCCTCAATCCACTTAGTAAAATACTTTATAGCAGTCAGGATATGCTTATGACCATTTGAATATGTTGGATTTATTTTCTCAATGAGATCGAAACCCCATGTTGAGAATGACCATGGTGTTGTGATCGATTGTAGTAGTAAAGAGGGTGCATGTATCAAATTTCCATATTGATGATAAGGAGTGCACTTGCTTACATAATTTCAAGCATTAATATCCATTTTAAGCCAATAATAGCCTATTTTGAGGAGCTTTTTTGCTAATATTACATCATTGGTGTGGGCCCCACACATTCCTTTATGAACCTCCCTCAGTGCTGGCTTGGATTATCCCAAAGATAAACAACAAAAAAGCATTATATCATAGCCTTTATGATAAATCATGCTTTCAAGGAGGGTGTAACATGATAAATAGTGATAGATTAGTCTCTGTTGATTATTAGATAAGTTGGCTAGGAAAACATGGTCATGAAATTAGTTATAAAAATCTTGGAACCAGGGTAATTTAGGTGGGGTATTAGGACCAACAATGGCACATATCCTTTCTAAATCTATTATAATATGTGTAGGCTAAAAAATATTTTCAATTGAAAACTAATACTCTTTAGCGCTACTATCAATCTGAATCATAAAACCAATCATCGCCATTGCATCAATAGATCTATTGTTAGCTCTTAAAACTTGTTCAAAATACAAATATTTAAAATGAGCTTTGAGATTATCAACAATTTGATTATAAGGAATAAGTTTATTATCTCTAGTTTGGTACTGATAAGTGGTTTGATTGATGATTAATTGGGAATCACCATAGACTTTTAAACTCCAAATATCCCACTTTATGCAAAGGCAAAGCCATGTAATCAATGCCTCATATTTGGCCAGATTATTCATACAATGAAATTGTATATGAAATGATTTGGGAATTACATCCCCCTGGGGTGTAATCAACAATATGTTAGCTCCATATCCATGATATTTAAAGAATCCATCAAAATATAACTTCCATTATTTAGGTTCTTATGATGCTTGTTCAATTGCCATCATAGAATCATATAAAAGGTCAAATTTTAGTGGTCAAGTATCTGTGATAAGGGCATATGTAAGTTGATCAAAAATAACCTACCCCTTAATTCCTTTTTGATTTTGATACTCAATGTCAAATTCACTTAGTAGAATAACCCATTTATCCATGTGTCATTGAAGAGCTACTTTGGTCAATAATAATTTGAGAGGGTCCACCTTAGTGATGACAATAGTTTTATTGTTTAACATATAATGTCATAATTTTTGGGTAACAAACACCATAACTAGACATACCTTCTCAATATGCATATAATTATGTTCATAATACACTAGAGTGTAGATTAAATAATATACTACATTTTCTTTACCTTGATCATCATGTCGGGCCAAAAGTGCCCCCAATGCATGCTCTATTGCTGATATATAAAGAAGGAAAAGTCATCCAGGTGTTGGTGGTCTCAAGATTGGTAGATTAGCCAAATATGTCTTAATTTTTGAAAATTCTATCTGACAATCTTCATCCCATTAAAACACAATCCCTTTCTTCAAGAGATGGGTAAATTGGTGGCACTTATCTTCTAGTTGAGAAATGAACCTATGTATAGATTGCATCTTTCCTTACATGATTAGTAGCTATTTAAGATTTTTTGGTGGAGGCATTTCTACAATGGCCTTAACCTTGGAAGTGTTGAATTTGATCCTTATTTGTGATATAATAAAATCTAGAAATTTCCATGAAATAACACTAAAAACACACTTTTTAGGATTCAAGTAGACTTTATATTCATGGAACATCTCAAATATTCTTCATAGAATGTTAAGATGTCTAGATCTTGTTCTTGATTTTTATAGTATATCATCAACATAGTCCTCAACAATATTGTTCATCATGTCATGGAAGATGACAGTCATGACACACTGATATGTGGCTCAAATGTTATTTAAGCCAAATAATATGACCTGTAAATAGAATATTCTCCATGGAGTGGTGAACATAGTTTTGTGTTGATCTTCCTAGGCTATATTGATTTGGTTGTATCTAGAAAATCCATCCATTAAAGACAACATCTCATACCCAGTATTTGAGTCAATAGTCATGTCAATATTGGGTAGAGGAAAATCATCTTTGGGGCATGCTTTATTGATATCTATGAAATTAGTAAAAATATGTATACTGGGGTTCTTTTTATTAACTGGGACTATGTTTGAGATCCATTCAGAGTAATCCAATGGCCTAATAAAACTTGTTACTAGTAACTTTTGTAGTTCATCTTTAACTAATAGGGTGATGCATGGATGCATCTTCCTTAATTTATGCTTGATTAATTTATCATTAGGATGCACAACAAGGTGATGCACAACCAAATATAGGTCCAAGCCTGGCACGTCAGAGTATACCCATGAAAATATGTTAATATAATCCCTTAAGAGGGATATAATTTGTTCATATTTTGCTTCAATAAGAGAATATCCAAGATAAACAATTATAGGATCCTCATAGGTTCCTAGGTTCACTTATATCATATTTTCCATAAGGAGTGTGGATCCATATTATAGAATTGTAGGAAAGGTATGATTGTGATCATCTTCTTCTACTACATCTTCTTACTTTTCTTCCCAAAGCTTTGGATAGTGAGACAAATTAGAATCCACCATCTCAGGTAAAGGCTAAGTAGCAAAAACTTTTGGAAACTCAAGATTAAGACATTCAAACATTTACTATTATTTTAAAGAGATGCTTGTACTAGCTATATAACTTGGGCTAGATGGACCTTCTATGTCTTGAGGGGATGAACAAACTTTCCCACCTGAGAGTGATTAAAATAGGTTTTCACTTGGAGACTTGTCTTTTTATTTACTTTTTCCCTAATCAACGAGCACCTCAAAGAGGTTTCCACTTGAATATATTGATGTTTCATCTATATTATGACCAATTTTTTTTTCCTACTCTCTAAAGTAAAAAGAAGGATTTAATGAAAAAACAAATCCTTGTTTGTGATCTCTAATGGCAATCCATCTCTTAGGCCCATGTATTCTGTAAGTGATTCTTCATTTTAAAACTCATTGAGACATATGACCAAATTTTGTTGGTCCCAATAAATGTGGTAAAAATGGAAAAGGCATAGGGAAAAATGAGGTTTTGATTTAGGATGAGAAGCTCCAATGGTAAAAATATGATGTTTTGCTTTAGAATGGGAAGCACTAATAGAACAAGTTCCTACTTTAGGATGGGAATCTATAATAGTTAAGGTTAAAATGGCATTAGAATCAAATAGGTCTATGTCATCAAGATTATCAAAAAGGATATAATAGGATGTTGTGTCATTACCAAGAGTCTCATCATTAGTAAATTTGAAAGAATCACTATCAAAAGTTATGAGGTCACCCTCAGATGGTATAAATCTGAGACCATGATTTAAATTAGGTACTCCAGTTGATAATGTTCTAAGATTACTTGCGCTTGTGGGCCAAAGCCTTTTAATATATAATCAAGATGATCCATGATATAATTAGGGATAAGATATTTTGGATTTTAAAATTAATTAGCAAGGCCTTCAGAATATAACCAGTCTCCCTTGGTAAAAAAGCCTATCAATATTTATTTGGTGTAATAGTAGGTACAAAAACCATAGGTTTTTTTTATTGTTTCTTCTTTTGTTGCCTAATCATTACAGTTTTATTAGGATTATTTAAAGGTTTAGGTTTACCAAATGTTTTTGGAGTTTTAGGAAACTTTGCAATATGGAAGGCATCCTTAAGACTGTATGTGGAAATGCCAACGTCTTTAATAACAACCTGCTTCACAAGAGCTACATGAAATGGATTAGCCAAAGTGGAAGCAAGATCACTAGGGTTGATATAATTAGATGGAGGTGGATGTGAAAATATAGACTTATTATTATTCATAATGAATTCATAACCTGGACAATAGTTATAATTATGGAATTGGGCCTCAAGATGTTTGTAATACTCATAAGGCTATTAATTAGTAAGAATAGTAACCTTGATCCCATCATGGGGAAAATTAAGGCACTGATGCAAGGTGGAGGGAACAACCTGTAATTCATGGATCCAAGGATGACCAAGAAGTATGTTATAAAGAAATTCAATGTCCATAATATGCAGCAATGTGATCTAGGCAATAATTCAGGTGACAATTCGGGCGACGCGATGATTCTACCCCAATTGATGATGGAACTTTTGGGAGCCATAAATTTTGCATCTTAGCTCCATTTGAATCCTCGTTTGAACCATTGGAAACATGAGAATGTGGTGAGATGGCACATAACTCTACTTGGTAGTTTTTAACCTCAAAAAACCCAATGGAATTATTCCAAATTTTAATTTTAGTAGTGTAGTCTAAAAATAGTAATTCCTCAAATTCTGTACCATTTTAAATCATGGAAGTTGAACAAATTAATCTCCCTCAAGATTGGTGACCTTCCATATCTTCCTCCTACTTTAAAAATGTGTATTAATGTAGATGTAACCTGAAATAGAAATTAGACATCTCTTCCCAGAGATAATCATATAGTTGCATTGTAATCTTGAGTAATAAAACATCTCTTCTCAGAGAATTCAATACTACTATGTTGTTTTTGTGTTCTTGAAATATCTATCAATCAAAACTTTTGAGTTTTAGATCATTGGTATCAGAGCAGTTTATCTTGAGAGTGTATGATCTTGAAGATGAGGTCAAGCTACAAGAAGCTTGAGTGGAAAACAATAGAGCTTCCAAACTATCCACCTATTCACTCCAAATAAATTCAAATGGTAGATGATACCAAGACATTTGATCCCTTAAAGGAAATGGTGAATGAAGCCCTCCAATAGAAACAAGCATAGATGCTACAATAATTTACTCATATTCTCCAACAACTCATGATGGGAAATTCTAGCTCTTTAACTACACTTCCTAGCTCCTCATCCATGGAGCATCCTTTCAGTGCCCCAATACCCTTCAAGGTTTAGGTGAGTTTTGATATCCCTACATTTGAAGGCAAAATCAATGCTGATGTAGTAGAAAATTGGTTGGATCAATTGTCTTCTTACTTTAATATAAATAAATTTATCGATGGAAAAAAGATCACTTTTGCTCTTTTAAAAGCATCATTGCTTATGAAAAATTGGTGGGAAGTGTACAAAAAGAGGTTCAGTATAGATGACATTAGCCTTGAGGTAGAACCTACCTTGGATGATTTTGTGGAAGTGGCAAAGGAATAATACTATCCCATTAAATCATATGATGATTTGTACATACAGTGGCAACAACTTCACCAAGGTAAGGATCAATCTATTCAAGATTACACTGATATTTTTCATTCTCTATCTACAATATTGGGCATCCAAGAAAGTGATAAACATAAGAATCTCAAATATCATGGTGGACTACAATGGTACATATGGGGGGAAATGGAAGTCTTCAATTTGGAAACCCTCGATGAGGCATACAAGTTCATAGTAAAGATTGAGCAGAAGCATGGAAGAAAGAATATAAAGAGTCAACCTTAAAAATGGAAAAGTGACAAGGAAGGTCAAACATGAGGCCAAAATTGGAAGAAAAAGGAGTTTCAAGTTAAGAAACCCTAGAAGGGGAAGACTAGAAAATGGTGTGATTTTCACAAAAATGGAACTCACTCCAAAGAAGAATGTCAAGCCATTAAGTCACTAATTTTTGAGTCACAATACTCAACATCTACTACTCTATCTCATACACAACCTACAGTCAAAGAGGATGAAGAAGATTTTATAGATGTTGAACCCGATACCATCGTTACTTCACCATAGACCCATAAAGAAAGGCCAGATGACAAGGAAAGGTTGTTTCACTCCAAATTATGGGTAAAAAGTAAGCCTTTGCTTTTCATTCTTGATAGTGGAATTCAAAAGAGTTTAATCTCTACTAAAGTTATAAAAAGTCTAAATCTATCCATGAAGCCTCACCCAAAGCCATATAGTATTAGATGGTTGAGCCCAGGGAGAGACCTCCGTGTCACCCATCAGTGTCTTCTTTCATATACAATAAAAACTTTTCAAGATGAAGTCTTGTATGATGTGGTCAATATATATGTTTGTGATGTACTCCTTTTTCATCCATTCATATATGATTGACATGGCATCTATGAATCATGAACCTGAAGAATCACCCTCACTCTTGGAACATGGCATTACAAGGTACCAAAGGTACCACCTCCCACATCTATCTTCCTGATTAGTGCCAAGCAATGTAAGATATTAGTGAAGAAGACAAGGAAATTCATTCTCATGGTGGTCAAACCACAAAAATCCAAGGAGGTCAATGTTACAGTTCTGACTACGTAATCAACACAATAATAGAAGCAGATGGGACAAATCACAGGAGAATATGATGACTTATTCAAGTCACCCATGGGAGTTCCATTGTACCACCAGGTAAAATATTCTATCAATTTGATTATAAGATCACCTTTGTGTAATAGTCTTGTGTATCAAAGATCAATTTTGGAGAATGATGAGATAAAAAGATAGATTCAGGAATTGATCCAAAAGGTTCACATCAGGCCAAGCTCTTCACCCTGTGGTAGATCAATTATCTTGGCACGAAATAAAGATGAACATGGAGGCTTTGAATTGACTATCAAGCCCTAAATAAAATCAATATGAAGAATTATTACCCCCTCCTTAGGATTGATGACCTGTTGGACCAACTCTATGGTGTAAAATTCTTCACAAAAATTGATCTCAAATCTGGCTATCACCAAATTCCCATAGATCCCACCGATGTCTAGAAGACTGCATTCAAATCTAAGGAGGGGATCTTTGAATGGTTGGTGATGCCTTTTGGCTTAACTAACATACTTGTAAGCTTCATGAAGATGATGGATGACATTCTGTGACCCTTCATCAACTCATTCATGGTTATCTACTTGGATGACATACTCATCTATAATAGAATATGGGAGGAACATCTGCAACATGTTTGTAAGGTGCTTCAAACTCTTCAAGAGCACAAGTTGTATGCAAGTCTCAACAAATGTACATTCAGGATGAAAATAATTAAGTACCTAGGTTACATTGTGAATGAGGAAGGGGTCCATGTCAATCTAGAGAAGATTCAGGTTATTCGAGAATGGCCTACACTAAGGACCCTCAAATAAATTCATAGCTTCTTGGGTCTTACAAAATTTTATCATAGGTTTATTCTTGAATTCTCACATGTTTCTTGGCCACTAACCCAAGTGACTAAAGAAGGAGCTAAAGTTAAAGTTTAGTGGGGTGAAATACAATAAAAGGAATTTGAGAATTTGAAGAATAGACTTTGCTTAGGGGTTGACTGACCAGCATCAGTCAGAACCAATTGACATCAATTAGGGGTTGACTGACATCGGTTAGGGGTTGACCGACATCGATCATCTTCAGACTAACACTGACTTCTGTGTGTTTCTAGAATTGCTATTTTTAGTCGAATAGATTTGAGCCTTCGATTTAAGAGGTGGATCTAAGGGTGGTGAATGCATGGCTCATGAACCCTAGTGTTGTGATATACTATATAGTAGGGTTAGATCCTCATAGCATGGAGATCAATTTAGTAATTGAGTTGATTGTAATTGATTGAGAGAGAGAGAGAACTCTTGAGGGAGAATAACTGTACATCTACGAGGTGTGAGGAGAGAGATTTTTTAATTGTATATCCTTCTGGAAGAGTTTAATATAGATTGATTGTTTCTTGTATCTCTTATTATTTGCTATTTTTGATTTCTAGTTACTTATTACTTTTGGTTTCAATTTTGTGTTTAGTTGCTTATACAAAAGTAATCAATTGTACTCTAAGATCCTAACAACTGGTATCAGAGTGTGTTAGTGTTTGTTAATTATAGAATTCACTCACAAGGTTTTCTGATTGAGTGGGAGCAAAGCAATGGCAGAAGAAAGTAAACTAAGAATGGAGAAATTTAATGGCAAGACTTATCAATTATGGAGGATGTAGATTAAAGATTATTTGTATCAGAAAGATCTGTATTTACTGTTGGGTGGGGTTTCAAGGAAGCCCACAGATATGGAAGATGAAGAATGGAATGTTCTTGATAGAAAGGCTCTTAGATCTATAAGGTTGAGCTTGGCAGCTTATGTGTTTTCCAACTTATCACAGGCAAAGACAATGGTATAGTTAATGGATACTTTGGCAAATTTATATGAAAAAACCTCAGCTTTGAATAAGGTATATCTTATGAAGCAATTATTTAATTTACAAATGTAGGAAGGTGGATTTGTATCTAGTCATCTTAATGATTTCCATACAATAGTAAATCAGTTAAATTTAGTCAAAATAGTTTTTGATGTTGAAATTAAGGCTCTCTTAATCTTATGCTCTTTACCTAAAAGTTGGCATAGTTTGGTAATGGCAATTAGTAATATTGCATCTGCTTCAAATATCTTGAAAGTTGATGATGTTGTTAGTGTAATCTTGAATGAAGAAATTCACAAGAAAAGCATAGGGAAAACATTAGGTAATGCTTTAAGTGTTGAAAGTAGGGGAAGGCAAAGAGAGAAGGGCAAGCAAGGAAAATCAAGGTCAAAGATGGGAAGTAGATCCAAATCTAGAAATGAAAGAATAACCTGCTGGAATTGTGGAAAGAAAGGGCATGCAAAGAAAGATTGTTGGTTGAAGGATAACAAAGAAAATCAGCATGAATGTAATAAAGAAGCAAAATTTGCAGGTATTGTTGCACAAGATGCTCTTATATTTTCTTTGGATAATAAAGTAGAATCATGGGTTTTAGATTCTGGTGCCTCTTTCCATGCAACCCCAAATAGAGAATTTTTCAATGATTATGTCCATGGAGATTTTGAAAAATTTTATTTAGGGGATGATGAGCCTTGTAAAATTATTGGCAAAGGAAAAGTGCAGCTGAAATTGTAGAATGGAAACACATGGGTGTTGAAGGATGTCATGTATGTACCCATCCTGAAGAGGAATCTAATTTCTGCAGAAAAGTTGGGTGATGAGGGTTGCACAGTAACTCTCACAGCTAAATCTTGGAAAGTTTCCAAGGGTGCACTTATATTAGCAAAAGGTAAGAGAGTAGGTACACTTTATCTATCTACTTGTATTACTGATTATTCTCCTTCTATTTTATCTACTTCAGATTTAGATGCAATGTTGTGGCACTGTAGGCTTGGTCACATGAGTGAGAAGGGAATGAATGTTCTTAAGTCAAAAGGTAAGCTTTCAAATTTAAAAAGCATAGATCTAGATTTCTGTGAGCATTGTATTTTTGGGAAACAGAAGAAAGTGAGGTTTCTCAAAACTGAGTCAACAAAGAAGAAGCACAAGTTGGAGCTTGTTCACACAGACGTGTGGGGACCATCTCAGGTAACTTCTACTAGAGGATCACAGTATTATATTTCTTTCATTGATGATGCTACAAGAAAGGTATGGGTTTATTGCATAAAGAGGAAATATGATGTTTTTGACACATTTAAGAAATGGAAAGCTTTGGTTGAGAATGAAACATGTTTGAGATTGAAGTACCTTAAATCTAAAAATGGTGGTGAGTACTGTAGCAATAAATTCAATAGTTACTATTCTATGAGTGGAATATGCAGGGAAAGGATAGTTCCAAGGACACCTCAATAAAATGGAGTTGCCAAAAGGATGAATAGAATAATAATGGAGTGTGCATGGAGTATGAGGTTGCATGCTGGTTTGCCCTTACAGTTTTGGGCAGAAGTTGTAGATACTATGGTTTACCTGATTAACAGAGGACCTTCTACTACACTGGATGGTGGAATTCCAGAAGAGGCTTGGATAGGTAAAAATATAGATCTTTCATTTCTTAGAGTTTTTGGTTCTGAAGCTTTTGTGCACATCGATAAAGAAAATAGAAAGACGCTAGATGCTAAATTTATGCGGTGCACTTTCATTGGTTATGGTTTTAGAGATTTTGGATTCCAGTTGTGGAATTTAGAAACTAACAAAATTATTAGAAGTGGTGATGTATTTTTCAATGAAAAGGTGATGTACAATGATCAGCTCAAGAGGTTGAATAATTTTGAGCAGGGCAATCTTGATTTGGAAGAGGTTATGATCCAAAATGAGCTTGTGGGTAAAAATCATCACTCACAAAAAAACATAGAGACTGACGTCGGTCATGTGGAAATTGATGTCAGTCAGGTGGAGATCGACGTCGATCAAGTGGAAATCAACGTTGATTAGGAGGAATCAACATCGGTCGGGTGTAGACCGACATCGATAAGAGATGACCAGGATCGGTCACTGTCAGAAGAAAATTTGGGTGGACAGCAAGCTGTAAATGAGTTTCAAATGCCCATAAGGAGGTGTGAAAGGGTAAGTAAACCTCCAATTCATTATTCCCCTTATTTATACTACTTATTGCTCACTGATGGTGGAGAACCAAAAAGTTTTGATGAGTCAATGCAGGTAGAATCCAAGAAACAGTGGGAGCATGACATGAATGAGGAAATTAATTCTTTAGAAGAGAACCATATGTGGGATTTGGTTGAGTTGCCAGCCAGAAATAAAGCACTAAAAAAAATGGCTATACATGTTAAAGGAAGGAGAGAATGGATAGATGAGACATAAGGCCAGGTTGGTAGTAAAGAGATTTGCACAAAAACTAGGTATTGATTTTGGTGAAATTTTTTCTCTTGTAGTAAAGATGACTTCTATTCAAACTGTATTGTCTTTAGTTGCTATTGAGGATTTACATCTTGAGTAGCTTGATGTTAAGACAACATTTCTTCATGGAGATTTGGATGAAGAGATATATATGGATCAGTCGAAAGGTTTTGAGGTCAAAGGTAAGGAGAAAATTGTGTGCAGGTTGAAGAAAAGCTTATATGGTCTAAAGAAAGCTCTAAGACAATGGTATTTGAAGTTTGATAGGTTTATGATAGAGCATGGCTTTAGTAAATGTCAATCTGACCATTGTGTTTTTTTTAATAGATTGGATAATGGTAGTTATATTATCCTATTACTATATGTAGATGATATGCTTGTTACAGATTCACACATGCAAGAAATTACTGAGATTAATGTAAAATTAGCTCACACATTTTCCATGAAGGATTTAGGAGCAGTAAAGAAAATCCTTGGCATGAGTATTAAGAGAGATAGGAAAAATCACAGTTTGATTTTGTCTCAAGAGGATTATGTGAATAAGGTGTTGGAGAGGTTTAATATGTAGGATGCAAAATTGGTAAGCACACCTATGGCTGGACACTTCAAGTTGAAAAAAGAACAGTGTCCTAAATCACATGATGAGGTTGAGTACATGAGTAGAGTTCCATATGCTTCAATAGTTGGGAGCTTGATGCATGCAATGGTATGTACTAGACCAGATATTACCCAAGCAGTGAGAGTTGTCAACAAGTTTATGGCCAATCTAGAAAAGGAACACTGGAAAGCAGTTCAGTGGATTCTCATATATCTGAGAGGGACCAACAGTAGGCATTTATGCGATGGAGGGTTAAACACTTCTCTACATGGGTATGTAGATTCAGATATGGTAGGTGACTTGGATGGTAGGAGAAGCACCATATGATATGTGTTCACTATTGGTGGAACAGTGGTTAGCTGGATTTCAAAGTTGCAAAAGGTTGTTGCCTTGTCTACTACATGGGCATAATACATTGCAGTCATAGAGGCTAGTAAGAAAATGATTTGGATGACTCAATTCATGGAAGAGTTGGGAAAGGAGCAAGAGAGTTACAGATTGTACAGTGATAGTCAAAGTGCAATTTATTTGGCAAAGAATTTAGCCTTTCATTCAAGAACCAAACATATACATCTTAGGTACCACTTCATTAGATAGGTATTGGAGGATGGACAGTTGAAGTTGAAAAAGATCCATATGGATAAGAACCCTACTGATATGTTAACAAAGCCAGTAACAAAGGAGAAGTTGAATCTTCATTCAACTTTTGTTGGTCTTCAAGATTGAACTTGAGGGAAAAATAAGCTAGAGATGTTTAGAGGATGTTGCTATACAGGTACAGGTGCAGCTATTTATCTCCAAGTGGGAGATTGTTGAGTTGTGGAGCTAAAAGCTTCACTAATGAGCTAATGTTGAGGTTGCTAGGCTTACACAGTAACTGGCATCAGTCAGAACTAATCAACATCGGTTAGGGGTCAACCAACATTGGTTAGGGGTCAACTAGCATTGGTCATCTTTAGACTGACACCGACTTCTGTGCATTTCCAAAATTGCTATTTTTAGTCAAATAGATTTGAGCCTTTGATTTAAGAGGTGGATCTAAGGGTGGCGAATGTATGGCTCATGAACCCTAGTATTGTAGTATACTATATAGTAGGGTTAGATCCTCATAACATGGAGAATAATTCAGTAATTGAGTTGATTGTAATTGATTAAGAGAGAGAGAACTCTTGAGGGAGAATTACTATACATCTGCGAGGTGTGAGGAGAGAGAGATTTATTCATTGTATTTCCTTCTGGAAGAGTTAATATAGATTAGTTGTTTCTTGTATCTCTTATTATTTGTTGTTTCTAATTTATAGTTACTTATTACTTCTAGTTTTAATTCTGTGTTTAGTTGCTTATACAAAAGTAAACAATTGTACTCTAAGATCCTAACACAGCCTACCTTGGTCTACATTCAATATTCAACATGGATATCCTCAAACCATATCATCCACTATTGTTAGACACTTCAGTCATAGTAGAACAACTATACATTGATGAGCTTGATCCATAGAGTTTTGCTTCAGTGGAGGAGGATTAGATTGTGGACACTTGGATGAAGCCAATAAGAGGATGTTCTATTCCACATTACTAGGTGGTCAAAAGGGGTCAGCATAGCCACCAATGTGAGTGGATCATAGAGAAATAAATTAAGACACCAATACCACAACTGATGAGGAATATTGATGCAATGGGGACCATTAATTCTCATGGAGAAAGGAATGATCTGGGCAACAATCTAGGTGATAATTTGGGTGATGGTTCTACCCTAATTGATGATGGAACTTTCAGGAGCCATAACTTTTGCATCATAGCTCTAATCAACTCCCCATTTGAACCATTAAAAAGATAAGAATGAAGAGGATGTGGTGAGATGACACACATTTACTTAGTGTTTTTTGACCCCTAAAAACTTGATGGAAGTGATCAAAATTTTGATTTCAGTAGTGCAATCTAAAAATAGTTTCTAAAAATAGTAATTTCTTGAATTCTATATTGTTTTAGATCATGGAAGTCAAACCACTTAATCTCCCTTGAGATTGGTGACCTTCCACATCCTCCTCTTGCTTTAAAAATGTGTATAAATGTAGATGTAACCCAAAATAGAAATCAGACATCTCTTCCCAGAGATAAGCATATAGTTGTATTGTAATCTTGAGTAATAAAACATCCCTTCTTAAAGAATTCATTATTACTATGTTATTTTCATGTTTTTGAAATATATATCAATCAAAAATTTTAAGTTTTGGATTAGTGGTATCAAAGCAGTTTGTCTTGAGAGTATATGATTCTGAGGATGAGCTCAGGCTATAAGAAACTTGGGTGGAAAGCAACAAATCTTCCAAACTATCCACCTATTCAATCCAAATGACTTCAAATAGAAGATGACACTCAGACATCTAATCCCTTCAAATAAATGGTATATGAATCCCTCTAATGGAAATAAGCATAGATACTGCAACAATTTGCCCAAATTCTCCAACAACTCCCAATGGGAAATTTTGTCTCCTCATCTCTACTTCCTAGATCCTCATCCATGAAACATCCTTTTAGTGCCCCAACACCCTTCAAAGTTCAGGTGAATTTTTATATCCATACATTTGAGGGAAAAATCAATGTTGATTTAGTATAAAATTGGTTAGATCAATTGCCTTACTACTTTTCTATAAATAAATTCATCGACAGATAAAATATCACTTTTATTCTTTTGAAAGCGTCATTGCCCGTAAAAAATTGGTGGGAAGTGTACAAAAATAGGTTCGGTATAGATTATATTGGCCTTGAGGTGGAACCTACTTGGGATGATTTTATGGAAGCGGTAAAGGAAAAATACTATCCCATTAGAGTATATGATGATCTATACATACAGTGGTAACAACTTCGTCAAGGTAAGGACCAATTTATTCAATATTACATAGACATTTTTCATTTTCTATCTACAAGATTGGGCATCCAAGAAAGTGAGAAACATAAGACTCTCAAATATCATGGTGGACTATAATGGTACATAGGGGGGAAATGGAACTCTTTAATTTGGAAACCCTCGATGAGACATACAAGTTTGTAGTGAAGATTGAGCAAAGGCATGGAAGAAAGTATACAAAGAGTTAGCCTTCAAAATGGAAAAGTGACAAGGAAGGTAAAAAATGAGGCCAAAATTGGAAGCAAAAGGAGTTTCAAGATAAGAAACCCTAGAAGAGGAAGACTATAAAATGGTGTGATTACCACAAAATTAGAACTCACTCCAAAGAAGAATGTCGAGCCATCAAGTCACTACTTTTTGAGTCATAATACTCAACATCTAATACTCTATCTCATACACAACCTATAGTAGAAGAGGATAAAAAAGAGATTATAGATGTTGAGCCTAATACCATCATTGCTTCATCACAGACCCATGAGGAAAGGCTAGATGATAAAGAAAGGTTGTTTCACTCCAAATTATGGGTAAAAGGTAAGCCTCTGTATTTCATTCTTGATAGTATAAGTCAAAAGAACTTAATCTCTGCTAAAGTTGTGAAAAGTCTAAATCTATCCATGAATCCTCACCTAAAGCCATATAGTATTGAATGGTTGAGCCTAGGGAGAGACCTCCGTGTCACCCATTAGTGTCTTCTTTCATATGTAATAAAACCTTTCCAAGATGAAGTCTTGTGTGATGTATTCAATCTAGATGTTTTTCATGTTCTCCTTGGTTAACCATTCATGTATGATCGACATGGAATCTATGAATCATGAACTTGAAGAATCACTATCACTCTTGGAATGTGGCGCTATAGGGTACCAGAGGTACCACCTCCCACATCTGTCTCCCTGATTAGTGCCAAAAATATAAGAGATTAGTGAAGAAGATAAAGCAATTCATTCTCATGATGGTCAAACCATATAAATCCAAGAAGGTTGATGTTGTAGTTCTGACTACACAATCAACACAACAATAGAAGCAAAAGGGATAAATCATAGGAGAATATGATGACTTATTCAAGTCACCCACGGGAGTTCCAATACACTGCTTGGTAAAACATTCCATCAATTTGATCCTAGGATCACCTTTGCCTAAAAATCATGTGTATCATAGATTAGTTTTGGATAATGATGAGATAAACATATAGATTCATGAATTGATCTAAAAGGGTCACATCAGGTCAAGCTCTTCACCCTGTGGCAGCTCGATTATCTTAGCAACAAATAAATATGGAACATGGAGGATTTTTATTGACTATCGAGCCCTAAATAAAATCATTATACATAATTTTTACCCCCTCCCCAAGTTTGATGACCTACTAGACCAACTATGTGGTGTAAAGTTATTCACAAAAATTGATCTCAATTCTAGCTATCACCTAATTCCCATCGATCCCATGGATGTCTAGAAGACTATATTCAAATATAAGGAGGGGTTCTTTGAATGGTTGGTTATGCCTTTTAGCTTAAATAACACACCTAAAACCTTCATGAAGATGATGGATGACATCCTATGACCCTTCACCAGCTCATTCATGGTTATCTACTTAGATGACATACTCATTTATAGCAGAACATGGGAGGAACATCTACAACATGTTTGTAAAGTGCTTCAAACTCTTTAGGAGCACAAGTTTTATGAAAATCTCAAAAAATGCACATTTGAGATGAAAATAGTTTAGTACCTAGGGTACTTTGTGAATGAGGAAGGGGTCCATGTCAATCAAAAAAAGATTTGGGTTATTCGAGAATGGTCTACACCAAGGACCCTCATATAACTTCACAGCTTCTTGGGTCTTACAAATTTCTATCCCAAGTTTGTTCTTGGATTCTCACATGTTGATTAGCTACTAACCCAAGTGACTAAAGGAGGAGCTAAAGCTACATTTTAGTGGGGTGAAATACAACAAAGGGAATTTGAGAATTTTAAGAGCAAACTTTACTCAACCCCTATTCTTGCCTTACCAGATCCTTTTGAGTTGATGATAAATGCATATAAATATGCCATGGGAGCTATCATCAGGCAACATGGCCATCTTGTTGCATAATATAGTGAAAATTTTACGGATACAATCAAGAAATACCTGACATATGACAAGGAGCTCTATGCCATTATGCAAGCCTGTAAACAATGGAAACACTACATCTTGGGGGAAGAGATAGTCATTCACATTGATCATAGACCATTAGAATTCATCTAGATGTAGAGAAAACTACAAAATGAGAGGAACCAAAATTGGGCCACATATTTATAGTAATTCCATCTAATAATCAAACACAAAAAGGGGAGCTAAAATATAGCCATAGATTATTTGAGCCTCCTAATAATTACTGCACTCACAGTAGTTCTTGACCTATGTGGACATGAGACTACCACTTGGGGTGCTCTGTATAAATCATATCCTACCTTTGTTGATACATATTAGGTGCTTCAAGAAGGTAAACATGTTTCTAATTTCTATTTGCAAGATAATGTCCTCTATCATATGGGGCACATCTATTTTCTAGCTATAGAGCAATAAAATATGATATGGGAATCACATTTCAATTAGATAACTAGACACTTTGGTGTAGAAAAGACAATGGCATTTATTCAAAAACACTTCTACTAGCCCTATATACAAAAAGATTTGGAAAGGTACATCAAATATTACACACCATGTGTGATAACCAAGCCAAAAAATAAGAAGCAAGGATTGTACATGCCATTTCCAGAACCAACCAGGCCTTGGGAATCTATCTCAATGGATTTTCTCTTAGGTTTGCCCACTTATAAACATGGCAAGGACTATATTTTTGTTGTAGTTGATCATTTTTAAAAAATGGCTATCATGATTGCTTATAAGAAAAATATATCTACTGAAGACACTGCTCAACTATATTTTAGTCATGTATGGCTCCATTTTGGTCTCCCCAAGTCCATTATCTCAGTTTGAGATAGCAGGTTCTTGAGCATCTTCTGTGTCACTCTATGGAAGATGATGGATACCAAGATGATAAAGTCCATAGCCTTCCATCCACAAATTGGTGGTCAAAAAAAAGTGGTGAACCACTTGATTATTCACATGATTCAGATGTATCACTCCAAACATCCATTCACATGGGATGAGGGCTTCTTTTCATATAACATAGATACAATCGGGCCCTGAACAGCTCGACCAAGCATAGTCCATTCCAAGTATGCTTTAGGTTCCAACTTATGGCACCAATTTATATAGTTGTTCCATTCTCTACCATGGAATACACACCTCATGGGAGATCTAAGGTAAGAAAAGAAACCAATTTTATTGAACAAATGCAACACATCTAGCAACAAGTTCATGAAATTTTGGAGAAGATAAATCAGAAGTATAGGCAACACCACGACAAATATAAGATTGCACACCATTTTTATATGGGTGAAAAGGTTTGGTTGTGGCTTTAAAAGGAATGAATTGTAGGTCCACACAAAAAAATTCAGCCTTTGTGATATGGTCCGTACACCATCACCAAAAAAGTTGGAGAAAATGCTTTTGAGTTGAACCTACTAGCCTACCTTGGTCTGCATACAATATTCAACATGGAGCTCTTTAAACCATATCATCCACCTCTGTTGGACACTTCAGTCATAATAGAATAAGTAGACATTGATGAGCTTGATCCATAGAGCTTTTCTCCAGTGGAGGAGGATCAAATTATGGACACTTGAATGAAGACAATAAGAGGATGCTCTGTTCTACTTTATCGAGTGGTCAAAAGGGGCCAACTTAGCCACCAAGGTGAGTGGTTCATAGAGAATCAAATCAAGACACAACTACCACACCTGATGAGGAATATTGATGTAATGGGGATCATTACTTCTCAAGGAGGCAAGAATGATTTAGGCAATAATTCATGTGATAATTCGGGTGATTGTTCTACCCTAATTGATGATAGAACTTCTGGGAGCCATAACTTTTGTGCCATAGCTCCAATTGAATCCCCATTTGAACCATTGGAAAAATAAGAATGAGGATAATGTGGTGTGATGGTACAAATATTTTCTTAGTGGTTTTTGACCCTTGAAAACCTAATAGAAGTGCCCTAAATTTCAATTTTAGTAGTGGAGTCTAAAAATAGTAAGTTTCTAAAAATAGTAATTCTTCAAATTTAGTATTATTTTAAATAATGGAAGTCAAACCACTTAATCTCCTTTGAGATTGGTGAATTTCCACATCATCATCCTACTTTAAAAATGTGTATAAATGTAGATGTAATCCAAAATGGAAATCAGACATCTCTTCCTAGAGATAACGTATAGTTGTATAACAATCTTGAGTAATAAAACATCTTTTCTCAAAGAATTCATTATCAGTGTGTTATTTTCATGTTATTAAAATATATATCAATCAAAACTTTTAAGTTTTGGATTAGTGGTATTATAACGGTTTGTATTGAGAGTGTATGATCCTGAAGATGAGGTTAGGCTACAAGAAGCTTGGGTAGAAAACAACAAAGCTTCCAAAGTATCCACCTATTCACTCTAAATGACTTCAAATAGAAGATGAAACTGAGACATTTGATTCCTTTAATGAAATAGTGAATGAATCCCTCCAATGGAAACAAGCACAGATGTTACAATAATTCACCCAAATTCTCTAACAACTCTTGATGAGAAATTTTGGCTCCTCATCTACACTTCCTGGCTTCTCATCCATAGAATGTCCCTTCAGTGCCCCAACACCCTTCAAGGTTTAGGTGAATTTTTATATCCCTACATTTGAAGGTAAAATCAATGTTGATGTAGTATAAAATTGGTTGGATCAATTATCATCCTACTTTTCTATAAATAAATTCACTGAAGGAGAAAAGATCACTTTTACTCTTTTGAAAGCATCATTGCTCATGAAAAATTGGTGGGAAGTGTACAAAAAGAGGTTAAGTATAGATGAAATTGGCCTTGAGGTGGAACCAGTGATTTCATGGAAGTGATAAAGGAATAATACCATTCTATTGGAGCATATGATGATTTGTACATATAGGGGAAACAACTTCACCAAGGTAAGGACCAATCTGTTCAAGATTACACTGACATTTTTCATTCTCTATCTGCAAGATTGGGCATCTAATAAAGTGAGAAATATAAGACTCTCAAATATTGTGGTGGACTACAATGGTACATATGGATGGAAATGGAACTCTTCAAATTAGAAACCCTTAGTGAGGCATACAAGTTTGTAGTGAAGATTGAGTAGAAGCATGGAAGAAAGCATATGAAGAGTCAGCCTTCAAAATGGAAAAGTGACAAAGAAGGTCAAACATGAGGCCATAATTAGAAGAAAAAGGAATTTCAAAATAAAAAACCCTAGAAGGGGAAGACCGGAAAATGGTGTGATTACCACAAAACAAGAACTCACTCTAAAGAAAAATGTCGAGCCATCAAGTTACTTTTTAAGTCACAATACTCGACATCCACTACTCTATCTCATTCACAACCTATAGTGAAAGAGGAAAAAGAAGAGATTGTAGATGCTGAGCCTGATACCATCATTATTTCATCATATACCCATGAATGAAGGTAAGATGACAAGGAAAGGTTGTTTCACTCCAAATTATGGGTAAAAGGTAAGCATCTACATTTCATTCTTGATAGTGGAAGTCAAAAGAATTTAATCTCTGCTAAAGTTGTGAAAAGTCTAAATCTATCCATGAAGCCTCACCCAAATACATACAGTATTGGATGGTTGAGCCTAGGGATAGACCTCCATGTCACCCATCAGTGTATTTTTTCATATGTAATAAAACCTTTCCAAGATGAAGTCTTGTGTGATGTGGTCAATCTAGATGTTTGTGATGTACTCCTTGGTCATTTATTCATGTATAATCAACATTGCATCTATAAATCATGAACCTAAAGAATCACCCTCACTCTTGGAATGTGGTGTTATAGGGTACCAAAGGTACCACCTCCCACATCTATCTCCCTGATTAGTGTCAAGCAATGTAAAATATTGGTGAAGACAAAACAATTCATTCTCATGGTGGTTAGACCATAGAAATCCAAGAAGGTTGATGTTGTAGTCTTGACTACATAATCAACACAACAATATAAGTATATGGGAAAAATCATAGGAGAATATGATGACTTATTCAAGTCACCCACAGGAGTTCTATTGCATTACTAGGGAAAACATTCTATCAATTTTATTCTAGGATCACCTTTACCTAAAAATCTTGTGTATCATAGATTAGTTTTGGATAATGATGAGATAAAAATATAGATTCAAGAATTGATCTAAAAGGGTCACAATAGGCCAAGCTCTTCACCCTATGGTAGCTCAATTGTATTGGCACCAAAAAAAGATGGAACATGAAGGTTTTGCATTAACTATCAAGCCCTAAATAAAATCACTATGAAGTATCATTACCCCCTCCCTAAGATTGATGACCTATTGGACCAACTCTATGGTGTGAATTTTTTCATAGAAATTGATCTCAAATCTGGCTATCATGAAGTTCCCATTGATCCCACTCATGTTTGGAATACTACATTCAAATCTAAGGAGGGGCTCTTCAAATGGTTGGTTATGCCTTTTGGCTTAACTAATACACTTGTAACCTTCATGAGGATGATGGATGACATATTTTGACCCTTTACCAAATCATTCATGGTTGTTTAATTGGATGACATACTCATCTATAATAGAACATGGGAGGAACATCTGCAACATGTTCGTAAGGTGCTTCAAACTCTTTGGGAGCATTAGTTATATGCAAATCTTGACAAATGCACATTCATGTTGAAAACAATTCATTACCTAAGGTATGTTATGAATGAGGAAGGGTTACATGTCGATCTAGAGAATATTTAGGTTATTCAAGAAAGGCCTACACTAAGGACCCTCACAAAACTTTGCAGCTTCTTGGGTCTTGCAAATTTCTATCATAGGTTTGTTCTTGGATTCTCACATATTGCTTGGCCACTAACCCAAGTGACTAAAGGAGGAACTAAAGATACATTTCAGTGGGGTGAAATACAACAAAGGTCATTTGAGAATTTGAAGAACAAACTTTACTCAACCCCTATTCTTGCCTTGCCAGATTTGCATCAACCTTTTGAGTTGATGACATATGCATCTGAATATGCTATGGGAGTTGTCATCATGAAACATGGCCATCCTGTTGCATATCATAGTGAAACTTTCACTGATATAATTACAAAATACCTAACATATGAAAAAGAGATCTATGCCATTGTGCAAGCTTACAAATAATGGAAACACTATATCTTGGGGAAAGAGACGATCATCCACACTGACCACAGACCATTGGAATTCATCTAGATGCAGAGTAAACTATGAAATGAGAGGCACCAAAAGTGGGCCACATAAATAAAACAATTCCATATGATAATCAAACACAAAAGGGGATCTCAAATACAACCACTAATTATCTAAGCTGCCTACCAATTACTGCACTCATAATAGTTCTTGACTTGTGTGGACATGAGACACCACTTGGGGTGCTTTGTATGAAGTAGATCCTGCCTTTGCTGATACATATTAGGTGATCAAAGAAGGTAAACATGTTTATAATTTCTATTTGATAGATTATGTCCTCTATCATATGGGCCACATCTATGTTCCAGCTGGAAAGCAACATAAGATGATATGGGAATCACATTTCAGTCAGACAACTGGACACTTTAGTGTAGAAAAGACATTGGTAATTCTTCAAAAACACTTCTACTAGCCCCATATGGGAAATGATGTGGTAAGGTACCTCAAATATTTCACCCCATGTACGATAGTCAAGCCAACAAATAGGAAGCAAGAATTGTACATGCCATTTCCAGAACCAACCAGGCCTTAGGAATCTATCTCAATGGATTTTCTCTCAAGTTTGGCCACTTCAAAACATGGCAAGGACTATATTTTTGATGTAGTTCATCATTTTTCAAATTTTTTATTATTTTAAATCATAGAAGTTGAACCACTTAATCTCCCTTGAGATTGGTGACCTTCCACATCCTCCTACTTTCAAAATGTGTATAAATGTAGATGTAACCCAAAATAGAATTCCTACATCTCTTCTCAGAGATAAGCATATAGTTGTATTGCAATCTTGAGTAATAAAACATCTCTTCTAAGAGAATTCATTGTTACTATGTTATTTTCATGTTCTTGAAATATCTTTCAATCAAAACTTTTGAGTTTTGGATTAGTGGTATGAGAGTGGTTTGTCTTGAGAGTGTATGATCTTGAGGAAGAGGTCAGGCTAAAAGAAGCTTGGGTGGAAAACAACAGAGCTTCCAAAATATCCACCTGTTCACTCCAAATGACTTCAAATGATGGATGACATCGAGACATCTGATCCCTTCAAGGAAATGGTGAATGAAACCCTTTAATGACAATAAGCATAGATGCTATAATAATTCACCTAAATTCTCCAACAACTCTTGATGGGAAATTTTGGCTCCTCATCTGCACTTCTTGGCTCCTCATCCATGGAATGTCATTTTAGTGCCCCAACACCCATCAAGGTTTAGGTGAATTTTTATATCCCTACATTTGAAGGCAAAATCAATGCTGATGCAGTAAAAAATTAATTAGATCAATTATCTTCCTACTTTTATGTAAATAAATTCACCGATGGAGAAAATATCACTTTTGTCATTGCCTATGAAAAATTGGTGGGAAGTGTACAAAAAGATTTTTAGTAGAGATGACATTGGGCTTGAGGTGGAACCTACCTAGGATGATTTCATGGAAGTGGTAAAGGAAAATTACTATCTCATTGGAGCATATGATGATCTATACATATAGTGGCAACAACTTCACCAAGCTAAGGACCAATCTGTTCAAGATTACACTGACATTTTTCATTCTTTATCTACAAGATTGGGAATCCAATAAAGTGAGAAACATAAGACTCTCAAATATCATGGTGGACTACAATGGTACATATGGGGGAAAATGGAACTCTTCAATTTGGAAACCTTCGATGAGGTATACAAGTTCATAGTGAAGATTGAGAAAAATCATGGAAGAAAGAATACAAAAAGTCAGCCTTCAAAATGGAAAAGTGACAAGGAAGGTCAAACATGAGGCCAAAATTGGAAGAAAAAGGAGTTTCAAGATAAGAAACCCCAGAAGGGGAATAATTAAAAATGGTGTGATTACCACAAAATTGGAACTCACTCCAAAGAAAAATGTTGAGCCATCAAGTCACAGCTTTTTGAGTCATAATACTCAACATCTACTGCTTTGTCTCATACATAACCTATAGTCAAAGAGGATGAAGAAGAGATTGTAGATGTTGAGCCTGATACCATCATTACTTCATCATAGACCCATGAGGAAAGGCCAAATGACAAGGAAAGGTTTTTTCATTCCAAATTATGGGTAAAAGGTAAGCCTCTACATTTCATTATTGATAGTGGAAGTCAAAAAAATTTAATCTCTGCTAAAGTTGTGAAAAATATAAATCTATCTATGAAGCCTCACCCAAAGCCATATATTATTGGATGGTTGAGCCTAGGGAGAGACCTCTATGCCATCCATTAGTGTCTTCTTTCATATGCAATAAAACCTTTCCACGATGAAGTCTTATGTGATGTAGTCAATTTAGATGTTTGTCATGTGCTCCTTGGTCAGTGATTCATATATGATTGACATGGCATGTATGAATCATGGCCCTGAAGAATCACCCTCACTCTTGGAATGTGGAACTATAGGATACCAGAGGTACCACCTCCCACATTTGTCTCCCTGATTAGTACCAAGCAATGTAAGAGATTAGTGGAGAAGACAAAGCAATTTGTTCTCATGGTGGTCAAACCACATAAATCCAAGAAGGTCGATATTGCAGTCCTAACTACACAATCAACACAAAAAAATTAGATGGGACAAATCAAAGGAGAATATGATGACTTATTCAAGTCACCCATGAGAGTTCTATTGCACTGCAAAGTAAAACATTCTATTGATTTGATCACAAGATCACCTTAGCCAAAAAATCCAATGTAGCACGTATCAATTTTAGAGAATGATGAGATAAAAAGATAGATTCAAAAATTGATCCAAAAGGGTCACATCAGGCCAAGTTCTTCACCTTGTGGTAGCCTGATTATCTTGGCACCAAAGAAAGATAGAACATGGAGGCTTTGCATTGTCTATCAAGCCTTAAATAAAATCACTGTGAAGAATACTTACCCCCTCCCTAGGATTGATGACCTATTAGACCAACTCTGTGGTATGAAGTTCTTCAACAAAATTGATCTCAAATTTGGCTATCACCAAACTCTCATTGATCCCACCAATGTTTGGAAGACTGCATTCAAATCTAAGGAGGGCTCTTCGAATGGTTGGTTATGCCTTTTGGTTTAACTAAAATACTTAAAACCTTCATGAGGATGATGGATGAAATCATATGATCCTTCACCAACTCATTCGTGGTTGTCTACTTGGATGACATACTCATCTATAGTAAAACATGGGAGAAACATTTGCAATATGTTTTTAAGGTGATTCAAACTCTTTGGGAACATAAGTTGTATGAAAATATTGAGAAATGCACATTCGAGATGAAAATAATTTAGTACCTAGGGTACATTATGAATTAAGAAGGGGTCCATGTTGATCTAGAGAAGATTTGGGTTATTCTAGAATGGCCTACATAAAGGACCCTCATAAAACTTCATATCTTCTTAGATCTTATAGATTTCTATCGCATGTTTATTCTTGGATTCTCACATGTTGCTTGGCCACTAACCCAAGTGACTAAAGGAGGATCTAAAGCTACATTTTAGTGGGGTGAAATACAATAAAGGGCATTTGAGAATTTGAAGAACAGACTTTGCTCAACCCTTATTCTTGCCTTGCCAGATTTGCATCAACCTTTCAAGTTGATGACAGATGCATCTAAATATGCCATGGGAGCTATCATCATGAAACATGGCCATCTTATTACATATTATAGTGAAAATTACACTAATAAAGTCATGAAATACCTGATATATGATAATGGATCTATTCCATTATGCAAGCTTGCAAACAATAGAAACACTACATCTTGGGGAAAGAGATTGTCATCCACACTGAAAACTGACCATTGGAATTCATTTAGACATAGAGAAAATTATGAAATGAGAGGCACCAAAAGTGGGCCACATATATGTAGCAATTCCATTTGATAATCAACCACAAAAAGGGGAGCTCAAATATAGCCATAGATTGTCTAAGCTACCCACCATTTACTGCACTCATAACATTTCTGGACTTGTGTAGACTTGAGACTACCACTTAGGGTGCTATATATAAAGCAAATGCTTCCCTTACTAATACATATCAGGTGCTTAAAGAAGGTAAACGTGTTTTTGATTTTTATTTTCAAGATAATGTCCTCTATCATATGGGGCACATCTGTGTTCTAGCTATAGAGCAATAAAAGATGATATGGGAAACACATTTCAATCAGACAGTTGGACACTTTGGTATATAAAAGACATTGGTATTTATTTAAAAACACTTTTACTAGCCCCATATGTGAAATGATGTGGAAAGGTACTTCAAATATTATACCCCATGTCTGATATCCAAGCTTACAAATAAGAAGTAAGGATTGTACATGCCATTGCCAAAACCAACCAAGCCTTGGAAATATATCTCAATGGATTTTCTCTCGGGGTTTCCCACTTCAAAACATGGCAAGGACTATATTTTTGTTGTAGTTGATCATTTTTCAAAAAAGGCTATCATGATTACTTGTAAGAAAAATATATCTACTGAAGAAACTGCTCAACTATATTTTAGTCATGTATGGCTCCATTTTGGTCTCCCCAAGTCCATTATCTTAGATCAAGATAGTAGGTACCTTAACATCTTCTAGTCCACTCTATGGAAGATGATGGATACCAAGCTGATGAAGTCCACAACCTTCCATCCACAGACTGATGGTCAAACAAAAGTAGTGAACCACTTTATTGTTCACATGATTTGGATGTATCACTCCAAACATTTATGCACATGGGATGAGGGGCTTCTTTTCATACAACATGGAAACAATCAAGCCCTGCATAGCTTGACCAAGCACAATCCATTATAAGTATGCTTTGGGTTATAACCCATAATACCAATTGATATATCTATTCCATTCTCCACCATGGAATACACACCTCATGGGAGATCTGAGGTAGCAAAATCAACAAATTTCATTGAACAAATGCAACACATCCAGTAGAAAGTTCATGACATCTTAGAGAAGATGAATCAAAAGTATAAGCAATGCCACAACAAACATAGGATTGCACACCATTTTGCTGTGGGTGACAAGGTTTGGTTGTGGCTTCAAAAAGAATGACTTACAGGCCCACACAAAAAAATTTGGCCTATATGATATGGTCCCTATATGATCACCAAAAAATTTGGAGAAAATGCTTTTGAGTTAAACCTACCAGTCTACCTTGGTTTACATCCAATATTTAACGTGGAGCTCCTCAAACCATATCATCCACCACTATTGGAAAATTTAGTCATAGAAAAATAACTAGAAATTGATGATCTTGATCCATAGAGTTTTTCTCTAGTGGAGGAGGATCAGATTGTAGACAACTGGTGAAGATAACAAGAGGATGATCTATTTCACTTTATCAGGTAGTCAAAAGGGACCAACTTAGCCATCAAGGTGAGTGGATCATAGAGAATCAAATTAAGACACAACTACCACACTTGATGAGTAATATTGATATAATGGGGACCATTGCTTCTCAAGGAGGGAGGAATGATCTGCGCAATAATTTAGGCAACAATTCAGGTGATGATTCTACCCCAATTGATGATGAAACTTCTAGGAGCCATAACTTTTACACCATAGCTCCAATTGACTCCCCATTTGAACCATTGAAAAGCTAAGAATGAGGATAATGTGGTGATATGGCACATAGCATTGATTAGTGGCTTTTGAACCTTGAAAATCCAATGGAAGTGCCTCAGATTTCAATTTTAGTAGTGCAGTCTAAAAATAGTAAGTTTCTAAAAATAGTAATTCCTCAAATTCTATATTATTTTAAATCATTAAAGTCAAACCACTTAATCTCCCTCAATATTGGTGACCTTCCACATCCTTCTCCTGATTTTAAAATGTGTATAAATGTAGATGTAACCCAAAATAGAAATTAGACATCTCTTCCTAGAGATAAGCATATAGTTGTATAGCAATCTTGAGTAATAAAACATCTCTTCTTAGAGAATTCATTGTTAGTATGTATTTTTGTGTTCTTGAAATATCTATCAATCAAATATTTTGAGATTTGGATCAAAATATATAATGTGAAATGAACCTAATAATGATTGACAACCAAATAATACCAATAGATTCCCTTTCAATGTTGTCATAAGCCTTGATGGTAATCATCTTTGGTTGAATGTCTTTTGTAGTGTATCCCAATCTTTGTACCAACTTAAGAGATATGATGTTCAGCCCCAAACCATTGTCTATAGTAACCCACTTGATCTTATGGTTTTCAATGATTTATTTAATGTATAGTGGGTTATTATGGCTTGGTCCAAGTGTAGACATGTATTTTTGATCAAATGTTACTTGATGAAATGAAGACAAATGTCCCACAAGGTTATCACACTATTTAGGATTTATATCATTAAGAACAATGAATTTTTGTAAAAGATTGTTCAAGATAGTTTTATGGGATTCAAATGTCCACAAGAGATCTAGAATGGAAATATGTGTAGGGGTTTTGCTCTATTGGTCTGATAGATTATAAGGCTTTTCAACATTGGGATGAGATAACTTAGTTTTGGTTGGAACAATAGTTGGCTTTGGATCTTTTGGTGTAATGTTCATATTGGGTTCTATGGAAGAAGTAAGCAAAGCAACCTAGAGAGTAACTCATCGGTGTCTAGTTATGAATACACAACCTAAAGGTAACAAGGAGCCAATATAATCAAAAGATGAAGGTAAAGGGCCTTAGAGGGTGACTCATGGGCATATAGGTGCATTGCTAAAACTTCAATTCGACAAGGAGCCATTATAATTAGAAGAATGACATTGTCCAAAAATAATGATCCATGTAAATGAAGTTGTAATAGAATTATGCAAAATTGATGTAGTATTACTAGAGAGAGAGGGTGTTGACCCTATAATGATGGGTCCCATACTATGAGGAACATGAGATGGTTCACGTGGTTTAATAGTAACAATGGTAATATGAGTTGTATAAATGCATCCCATAGTATTTTTATAGTCATAAGGTATGTTTTTGTAACCCACATTATTAGTATGGGTATTATCATCATGATTATGCTCATGTTGATTATGATTTTGACCCTGATTCTAGTTTTGATTATTCCTCTATCCTTGTTTTTGTCGTTGGTTTTGATTGTTCCTTGGTAGTGGTTGATTATGTCGAGGAAAGGGGTCCTTATAGATTCCCATATCCTAATTTGTGTCTTGATTAGGGGATAGTTTAATCTCAACATCACCACTCCCAATGATATCTTCAATAATATGTCATAATTGGATGAAATGATAATCATTATGACCAATAAAATGATGAAAGTTGCACCATTTATTCTCTTTGTGCCAATCTAGTTTCGGCTGGCTTTAAGGAAATGACCTTGGTTCTAGCCATATAATTAGGTTAGATGCTATGAGCTTTTGGAATATTATTTTGATTAGTTATCCTAATTTTTTAAAGACTCTAAAACCACCATGGTTTAATATTTGTGGAGGCTGTCTATATAAGTTAGGTAGTGGATTAGGGGGAGCTAATTATACATTTAGGGTTGACATAGCTTGCACCATTTGTATGTGCCTTATTTCAATCACCCCATTTCCAACCATGTTCTTGTTCTTGTTAAATCCCTTAGGCTTATCTTGTGCAACTGTTGGACTAGAAGATGGGATTTCAGTTGATGTTTGACCCTATGCAAAAATATTGACAAGGCCCTTGGTAATAAGAGCCTTCTTAATCTATACACCTTTGTCTATGATATCCTCAAATAAATTAGCACAAGCTAATCATATATTATGCATGACCTCAAGATGTAATTTCTATGAAAATATATTTGAAAACTATTTGTTTGGAAATTTATGTTGAAAGCGACCTGCTACTACTCTCCATCTTTGTAAATATGTGGCAAATCTTTCTCCATCTAATTGTTTGGCTTTGCACAAGTCAACAATGATCAGTTCATGCTCTATTTTATATGAGAAATGGTTGATGAATTTTTAAAATAAGTCATTCCAATCTGTAACTGATCCCTTGGGTAACTTAAGTAGCCAATCTAAATCTTGTCCTGTTAGACTTCATAGAGATAATCAAAGTAAGAACATGCTACTATGAGCAACCTATTATCATAATATGAAAAATGCCTAGATATGTTTAAGTGGGTCACCATTTCCTTTATATTTATCAAATTTTGGTGCCTTTAAATGATGTAGAAAGGGGACTTGGAGAATGTTTAAATCAAATTGATATGGACATATCTCATCAAATTTTTACTGTTTGATCTTGTTTCTAGTCTCCAAATGTGACACAATCTCCTTCTTAGAGTTCCACTCTTACATGTTTAGTGAATTCATGGGTGAAACATAGTTCTATTGGGGTGGAATGTTCCCCTATTGTTGCATGGATTTGTGAGGGATGTAAACTCTAGGTTCTATGACTTGGTTTTGATTTACTCCTAGATTCAAGTAAATAGGACATTGATTCCTTGGAATCTATTACCTTGAACTATATGTGCTTTGTTGATTTTGGGGAGTCCTTGGTCTATTCACTAATTGTTGTGTTATTTGAGATGAACTAGCCAAATTGTCTTAAGGGATTTCATCAATTTAAACCAAATGTTTGGGATTTTATGTTGGTAAAGTGACAAGAGGATCTTGGTGATTAAAGAATGTGTGTTCCATGTCTAGAGAAATATTTTGCTCAACTTCTTGTGTCTTTTTCTATTCATTTGAGACACTTTAATCAATTGTTGGGTTCTAAATCAATGTTTGTTGCGTAGGTTCAATCACATTTCCTTGTTCATTGGAAGCATCATTATGGATTAAAGTATCAACTAGAGAGTCTGTTAAGTCTGTGATAAGCTAATTGGTATATCATTGACTTGTTTTCTTAATCTTGTTGATAAGATCTTGATTGGTTGGTTTTGATTCTATAAGTATTTATTTACCTTTTTTGGAGGAATAATGTATGTTTGATTGTGCAAAAGCTTGCTGTTGCTATTTTTTCTCTCCTTCTCTAACTAAGATACATAATTACTCCATAGGAAAATTCAAGGGTAGTCTAGGACCAGATTATATCAACCTAAGGAGTGTTTCATCTTGTTTCTCTTGATATTCAATATAATCCCCTTCGAATCCTACAGTTATAGGAATGTCCTCAAATATAATGGAATTATCTTGTCCATCATAAAATTTATCATCCTTATAGCTAGGGCCATAAGGGACCCCATTACAAGTGAAACTTTGAGTCATGTTTAAAAAGGGTTACTCTACATTTTGAATAGATTCAGATCAATGTTTTGCAAACATTTTAGACAAGGTATGGATTTTGATCCTTCTTCCAAACAAATGACTAAAGTACCAAAGAGACTATAAAAGGAGGGTGTCTTAGAATGACACACAATTAGAAGAATGTGTTCACAAAATTACTTAACCTTTGGTAGGGTTAATGAAATCATATGGATTGGAAGAGGGTATGAAAACTCAAAAAGCCTAGAGTGTCACTAGTACACTAAAATGTAGACTTTTGAGATATGTTAATATCATAAAATTTAGTTCAAATTCAAGGAGTTGATACTAAAAAACTATAATAAATCCCTCCAAATAATGAAGGAGATAATGTGAACTAAGAAATTCAAGATGTAAAAACATGCAATAACTCCTAAGTATAAAACTAGAACCAAACGAGAATCATAATGTTGCCACATGGTAATAGGAATGGTAGTATAAAGTGTGTTTTAGGACTCAAATCATGAGTGATATGTAAGATGACTTGAGTCCACCAAAGATGATAATGATAATGAGTCTATAAATAACCTTCAACCTAAATTAGAAATTGAACCTAAATTCCCTCAAGTTAATTGAATGGTGAACCCAATTTAACACATCAACCTTATGAACTTAGAAAAGTGAAATTTTGAATTTAAATTACCAATGAAGGACTTAAGAAAATTTTCCAAGTGATCTAGACTCAAACAGGTAGCATAACTGTGCTAATTAGAATATATGACATAATGTTTAAGATGACAAATTTGAACAAGGAAAAGATTAATTTTCACTTGGATAATATAATGCCTCCTTATTTAAGAAATTATGGATAATGTGTTTGGTTTTGATGTTTGGTTTACAAGTAAGTTTTGATTTAAATCAACACCAAGTAATCTAAGACCAATTTAGACAAATTAAATTAAGTAATCATTATAAGTCCTAAACTAATAAGGTATGGCAAAGTGGGGTTGACTAAAACTAACAAGTTTCACACATTTCTAGATGGATCCCATGTGTATCAACTTTCATGTCACACACACAAGATAATTAACATGTCAATTGGGTCTGCATCAAATGGTTTGTTGTGAAAAGGTCTAGTCCTTTTCACAACCACTACATCCATCACTTTATCAGTGTAGTATGATGTCCAATATGATCATATGTCCTAGGATTAGCCTCTAATAATAATTATGGTTTAACCGCTCATACCATCATCTTAGTGAGGGGATCCTGATTTATATACCTCCCTATTGAGAGGGGTTGAAGATGATGCTGAGAGATGAAGCCTCAGGTCAAATTTTCTCTATAAAACTTATGGGAGATAATGAAGTCCCCCTTACAAAAAAAAATGTGTGAAATAAAAACTAAGTAAAAAGGATTTATGGTTGTTTCTAGATCACCCAAGCCATGTAGGTCTTGGGGAGAGCCTTCACAAGATCCTTTTATGCCTTTATACTAAGGCACAATTTTGAAATGAAGATGGTGCTTTTGATCTCATAATTTATATATAGAGGATGAGGGGAGAAGATACATGCACAACTTCATTTTTGCACAAAGAAATCTAACTAAGCAAATAATAAATAACTTGTATAAAATAAAAACTTGGAAGTGAGTTTAATTTTAAATCACTAAAATGAAATATTTTATGGTGTTCTTTGGCCTCTTGGCCTTAAGTTACAAAGCTTTAAAAGAAAAACTGCAAAATGATTCAAGTAAACACCCTAAATTTTTATTTAAACACCAAATAAAAATTCCTAATTATTTTTAAGAATCTAAAAAAATGTTTAAAAATACTTAATTAAGAAAATTGGCATAATATTGTTTAGCTTATAAACTCTTTTGTTAGTTAGTAAATAATGTTTTAAAATAATAGATATCAGTTGTGAGCATCAACATCGATTGGCTAAGAGTGTCATCAATGACCTATCAACTTGAAAGCAAAACCATAAAAGATAAACACATTAGGTTAGGCAATGGTTAAAAAGAATCTTACTAAAACCTACAAGGCAAGGATTAGATAAAGAACACTATTTAATGAAACCAAGAAATAATAATTAGAAACTTTAAAAAGATTCAAGATCCTATTTCAATATTTTGTTAAAAAACTATGCATATTGAAGGTAAAATGATAGCATATTCTAAAAATTTAGTAAAAAACATGTGGTTTAAAAAAATAATAAAAAATAGAGTCCGTATGACACCAAACCAAGCTCTAAAAGATGGCTTATTAGATTGCTTCCCTACACAATGACCACCGGTGGTTTTGAAATGTACACAGTGATCATGGTAAATTATTTATGATCACCATTGGTTAGATCCTAACCATCACTAGTTATTTCATGACCATCACCAGTTATAGAAGACCACTGTTAGTCTTTGTGTAAACCTGAGTGAACATAAAAATGGCAAAAACAAAACTAAAACTCCAATCTAAAGATTTTTAAGCATTAATTAAAAGATTTTAGAGTTTCATCTTGGTCTCCTTGGTATGTAGGATGCGTTTGGTCCCATCAGACGTGTTAAAATATAGAGTGGATTACAAAATTTGATTAGTCAAGCATTAGTCAATAAATCAAAGAGAAATGCATAAAGAACTAAAAAAATCAAGCCAATCTTTTAATGCCGGCGGGGGGGGGGGGGTTGCTAATGATAAAAAAATATAAATGAAATAAATCAATCAACCATTACCTTCCCAAATGACTTCATTACTCAAAAGTGGCTCCAAACATGTTTTCCCCTTGATCTAGAGCTCTAGTCTTTGTCAACAATGTTTTTTTTGCTCTTCCATTGCCTTAATAACTATATGCATAACCTAGACTCAATAGAAGAAATATCCAAATTGGTTTATCAAATGAAGCTTACCCAAATAAAAATAACACAATAATCAAAACACAAATGACTTGTGGAGAGATTTTAGCATTATAAGTCTATACAATTTAAGCTTAAGAAATGGTGTTCTATGCCCTTCTATGTATATATTTTGGAAATGGTATAAGATAAACCATGACCATATATCTCAATATTGATATGTGTGGCCATGGATTAATCTAATATTTGGAATTAAATAAATAAATGACCTCATAATGATTTAGGGAGAAGGGGCATTAATTATGCATGGGTGCCCATAATTCAGATATTTTATACATTTATGGCTTGTGGATGCCACTCCATAGATGATGCCACTAGGTGATGTAGATATTGAGAATCGATTTCTAATATTTAAATAATGAAAAAAATTCATGACTGAATCTCTTGATTTTAATTAATTAGCTTTAAACAAGATTTAATCAATATTTGTGCAATTCTTTAGAAATTGGCCCTTAATTAATCAAAATGGTCAGAAAGTCATATTATTAGATCGTAATTTGACTCGAGAAGAATTAGAAGGTGATGTTAGATGTATTGGAACTTTTTTCCCATTTATGATGTTACCAACACAAAATAATAAAGGTACATGATCTGTACTAATAAATTAGAAGAAAAGAGTGATCTTGAGCACAAAAAGGCGAAATCATCATTTTGACTCAATATGAATTGATCAAAGTTAGGAATCACATAAAATTCATTACCCCATTTAGGGATATATTGGCCTAAATCAGCACTTGTATATGACAAGTTCAAACCATTTAATATGTTTTTAGTGATTTTGACCTAAATTGGGCATTTGAGTAAGATTGACAATTTCAACACAAATAGTGTTAGGAATTGGATTTGTACACCATAATCCCCATACAAAAATGTATGTACATGCAAACCTTAGTCAAGGTAATTACCCCTAGAAGATTATAAGGATAAGATTATTGCCCTACAAAATCTACATGTTGTTTGGTGTGTATCGATATGCAATTCATAGAGATAAGCTCTAAACTGTATGGAGGTAAACACCTTCCTAATAGGACCACCTAGGTGTCCTTATCTTGACAAAGATATTAACATCTACGTAAGTCTAGGTATATGCCAAGGTAGATTATCTTCCACTTATTTTTACTTGGGATGATAGAGAAGTATCGTACTAAACAATAATTCATTTCTTGATCCTAGAACATCCTTTTAAAATCTAAGGTTCATAATGAATAAATCATACTATTATAAGTAACTTAATCAATGGATTACATCTAAACAAGTTAAACAAATTTAAAAATACACCTATAAATCCATGAAATTGCAATAAGGATCTGTATTTATAGTTCTAGGGATCATTGTACTATGTGACTTCATTATACATGTAACCATAGGTTACTAAAAACAAATTAAATGGTTATAATGTTTGTCAAGGTCATAAATGAATATAATGCTTTTGATTATAGTGGTAACTTAATCTTACTAGACCATCCTGTAATTAACCACTTAGAGATTTATATCTCTCGATTGTTAATTACTTGTCAATTGGTCATTGCCATAAGAAAAGCATGCCACTCAATCTTAGTTTATATATATATATATATATATATATATATATATTCTTTTAACTTATATTCTATGATTTGTTCCTTTAGGAACATAAAACTAATCATACTAACAATTATAAAATATGCAACTATTAACATGTGCCATTTAAGACACTAAAAAGCTCATTACACTTTAGGCCCAAACATGATTTTATCTTTCATAATGTGATTATGTAGTTTATCATACTTATCTATATTATTTTGAGGATCTTAATACTATATAAATTGAATAGTTAAATTTTATTAAGTAATACAATGTACTCAATATAATCAAAAAATAGGTTGAGGCTATATTGACATCCTAATGTCATTATAAAATCTTGCATTATTTCATTGATATCTAAGAATTAGAAACAACAGTTTACAATAAAAGAATTTCAATCTTTAAAATGATTCTCTCTCCTATTTAGAAATATCAAGAACCTCATTTCAACATATAAAATAGATTATATAAACTAGCATGATTTCAACATATCCTTACATCTTTTATTTTGACAAAGAGAATATAATCCAGGATAATCTAACTTCAAGGATGCTTGAACTAATTTAATATTTAGACTAAACCCAATAATAATTCTCAATATTTTAAATTTAAACGAAACATATTAAAAAAATGGAATAACAAATTTCTTTCTCATAAGGATTTAAAATCTTGCGCTGATGAAGTCTAAAATAGACAATAACTTACGCAACTCGCTTTGCTTTAAATAGTTGTGAAAAGGATTATTTGCAAAGTAATTTATATGGATGTATCATGCTAAAAGAATTCAAGAGAACATCAGCTTATTCTAGAATTTTTACTTCACTAACAATATTTCCTAATATGTCATAAAATAAATTTGATTGCTATTGCATAAAAGAAACTACTTCTATATGTAATGCCTTTTGGGGCTTAAAAGAACTTAAAATTTATGCTTGCACAAGTGATTTAACAAAAATAGTAAATCTACTAATTCACATATATAACTAACTTGACTTGGTGCCATTTCTCATCCAAGTGCATTAATTTTAAGTTCTATGCTTGCAACTTAAACAATTAAGCAATAACTCAATCTTATAGATTGATTTATGAACTATAAAATCAAATTGTTAACCACTAATCACTAATTTACAAATGAACTAATAACATTATAAAATATATATTCAAATGAATGTAAACAATAACTCAATTGTAACCAATTAATCCTTCCATCTACTAGGAGGTATACAACTTTATATATACTCTTACCAATTTGAATCACTTAAATCACCAACATAAATAGTACTAAAATAATCGAATGAATACTAGTATTGAAATGATCATATTTCTATTTTGTACATCAACCCAAGTGTTATTTTGCATTTATAAAATATGCTATAATAATGATATCTGATACAAGGATTTAAATAATACAATGAATCATCTCTCAGATTAATAAATAACTAGCTGAGCAATATACCTTCTCCATACAAATTGCCCTGACTTGACCCATCCTATGAGCGCCCCAATCAGGGGTCCTTACCACCCCTAACCATCAACTAGGAGGTGCAGTCTAGTTTTCAGGTCTTTGGGATAAGAGTATGAGAAATAAAAGATGAAATTCATCACTAAGTTTGCAACAGTTTATTTAACAAACAATCATTCTACAACTGAAAGATCAAGTATAAACACTAACAAGCATATAAGGATTGACAACCTTTTTTTTTCCCCCCTCTGAAGGTTTATATGTAGCAACTACATATTCAATTAAACCCAATCAACCTTCATCATATATTCTAGGTATACCATAGTTTCAATATAAAAATCCATTACTTCAAGTGATACAAAATTATCTCCTACAACCAAGAATAATTAAGAATATTCACATAAAAAATGCATTATAAAATATATAAATATAATACAAAGGATTTAGGTGTCTTACCCATTTCCCAATCATTCAAAGATAGTCATTTCATCACCCAAAACAAATGTGTAATGTTGATGAAATCACTAAATCTAATTTTTATATGGTTGGGGGAATTCTCTTCAAAACAAGAACTATTGTAAAACTAAAATTAATTAAAATCACAAGGGTTTTAAATAAGAATCAATACTGTAACTATAAATCCATTTTTAAAACTCAAAAACAATAATTAAATATTCATACACCAAAATTTAAATTAATCACATCAAAAATGGTGAACCACTACGCTAAGGAAACCCCAACACATACTCAACCCAACCACTACAATTAGGTAAAAAATGGAAACCCCAAACATTTTGTAAGTGGTGAATAAAACCCAACACAACCAAATAATAATGGTGAAATGTTTTATTCAAAAAATTAATATTAAAATGCCATTCCTCCTAGCTACTTCAATAGGTAAGGGAATAAACACCCAATCACTTAAGGCAGCCTATTTAATTTGGTCAAAATATGCAAAACCCCCAAAATGGAAAAGCAAAACAATTAAATATTAATTCAAGCATTTTAATACGACCATGCAATAAAATGAATGGAAGATTTTTAGGGGTTTTAAAAATGAAGATTTCACTATAAGATTTTAAAAACTTAGAATTCTAAATAGATAAGAATCAACATATAATAACCCATTATGAAAATAAGAGGGTTATATGAATTTAAAATTGATTGAGAACCTTTGTAGGTTCATCAGGAAGTATTTTGACTTGATTACGAACCTGTAAATAATTATTTATTATTTTCTTTTATAGAATTGAAATCAAATCCTTCATTGTTTTTCACAAAATCAAATAACACTTACTTTTTTCTCTACTCTTATAGGTGGATGAACAATTTTAAAACTTACTTACTTGCCAATAAACTTACCTTCTCCTTGTGTCATGCCCAAAATATTAAGTAGCCATGGTCTAAACAAGTCATTCTCCCTCTTGACATGGGTTTTGAGCCTCCTTTACTCCTTCACGCTACCATTTCCCTCATAGGATTTTGTCTCCTCTCTCCCCAATCTTCTCCATAATCTTCTTCCATCTTCTCCCATGTTTCTCCTGAACGACCCCCTCAAAAAATGTTTTGGTAGCTGAGCCAAATCTCTCTCAAGTGTGCTAAAACTTAAAGCATAGAATCATTAACCCCCTTAGACAAAAAAAAATAGTTCATAATAGTTTTTTGCATGGAGTCAAAATCCCATGACCCCCTAATGATATCAATACAAAATCAAATCTTTGTTTTAATATTAATTCCCATGCCATGACAAGCTTGTGAACCCAACATGGGTCAAAAGACCTCAATCATAAACATTAACCTATTTTTTCCACCAAGTCTAAGACTTCAAAATAAAATCAAAAAGTCTTTTATTTATGCGTGAAAAACATTACCAAATTATAAGCTTTTATAAATGACCAATCAAGCTTAAGGATCTTGGAAGTAATTTTAAGCTTATGTTGCTCAATCTAATAATTTAATGGACCTACATTATTATTAAACATTCATGTAAAAACTATGGGCATAATTAGATATAAGCCAATGATGTCCTCTGAATAAACAATGCTAATGATTATGGATAACACTAGTTAACACAATATGAGATAATAATACCAAGGGGCCTAGTAACATATTAAAGCAAAATATAATAAGATAAAAAACTCAATCAAACAACTATTGCCAAGTGGTCAAACACAAGATGATAAAACAATCAAGGCATGCAAGACCACATAATTAAAAAAAGGTGTGAGAAATGATCAAAAATAAGAATAATAATAGTAAAAGATGATAAAGGTGATAGAAAAAATTAATTAATAAACTAATGCTTAGTGACTAATGTCTCTTACAAGATTTCCATTTTACCTATGTTAGGGTTACCCAAATACTCACTGCCCTTGTCCATTATCCTTCAACCACCATAGTTCACCACTAGCCTAGCTCATGTACCTATACCTGTAACCACAAATGGTCATCAAAAACACTTGAACAATATAATAATATAACTAAACTAAATAGTATAAGTATAAAATATTAATGCTGTAACCAAATCAACATATTTATAATTTATAGTTTTAGTACTTAGTCAAATGTAAATGATAACTAACTAAACATGATCTGAATCAGATTATGACATCACTGGTGTAGTACTTACAAAATAATAGCTCAAAAGTATATAAAAATAGTATAAAAGCATGGTGAAAACATATATATGTCTAAGAAAATCAAGCATGTAAGCTTGATTATAAGACACTTTAGAAGAATGTCTAGAAATAAAATAATGATCTAAGATAATGACATAAATTGGACCATATGATAGTGTCAGTACTAGAATAGAATGCTCCAAAAGTGACAATATTTATAAAAATGGTTAACCTATTTTGAAATTGGTTGTGTATATATTTCAAGCCTAAAATTTTCTAAAACCCTCTATTTATAGATGATGCTCGTAAATCTCTCTCCTTAATAATATTTATGTGTGTAAATACCAACATTATTGTTTATTAACCTTATCTCAAGTCCACACAAAGAAGACATTAAACAATTTGTGTTTTTGTTGAGGGACCTACCTCAGTCCACATCTCCTTGCCTTTATAATAGGTGAACAATTTTGAAATTAACATTTCATGCATGTCAATAATAAAATTGTGTATGTCTAGTTCCCACCCTTATACTTATGATATTCATGTTTGTAAAATAAAATTAGATGATATTCATTAATCCAATGTCCTCATTTTTGTATAAGTATGCATCAACAAGCCTTATAAATATATAGAGTGGAATAAGGGTAGAGAGTAAAATATAATCAATTTTTGAGTTTCTTGACAAGACTTGATGTGTTTATGACTTTGGATACATATATATATGTAGGCTTATTTGAATGTAAATTAATTCACATTCACACACAAACCAATGATGAAAATGTGTGAAAGTTGATAATCAAGGCATAAATAAACATTGAAATATGAAATAAATGACCCACATCTAACACGTCTAAAGTTTTAAAACATGATAATAATAAAATAACTATCAAAATGTTACGATTTTGGTTAAGGTGGACTAAGAATCAATAAGTAGAGACAAATAAGTCTATAAGAGTAATGGTGAGTATCCCAACACAATTATTTTTGATAAATCTAAAGGTTTTCATGATAATTGATGATAATGAAAGTTATGTGAGGTTAAAATTGAAGGGAGAGTGTGAAAATTAGAACCTAACATACAATAATGATCTAAATTTATGAAAGAATGATAAAATCAATGTGAGCACATGAATTGTACCAAAATAAGTGTGTGTAGTTGTATTTTCCATTATTTCTCTTGATAAAAAAATGGAATTAATGGAAGCATGTCATCCACTTCATAAGAAACATGTTATCTATCTTACTCTATTTGTGAAATAACTAAAGTTATCCAAGTGAATGATTGTATCCTTACCCAATATGTATTAATGTCATTATTTGACTATTTAAAGGATGGTGTAGAAATATTTCTCTTAAGTATAATTGAACTTTGTCATTCAGTGATAGGTTATTGACTATATATGTTGTGTGAGTATTGTGCCAAGTGCATAGTTGTAGTCATATAAAATGTCTAAATTGGTAGTTTGAGTGTGTGTTATGACACCCTATCCATAGCTCCTTTTTGCATGCTCTTGTGACCCTTCTAGACACCTTTTTGCTCATTATCAATCATCCAAAACCTTTTGAATGGTCATTCTACCTTAGCTAGGCTATATTTCCTAGGCCAATCCTATTACCCTAGCTCATGATCCTATAAGACAGGAGCACCATACTTGGACTATAGTGTTAGACCCTAGGGTGTCTCATTTTTAGTGTTCCTATCCATTGCATTTTGATCCCAAACAATCATTTTCATATGATTCCTATCCTTCATTATGTTAGCCTAACATGAATATATCTGAACCATAACCAATTATTCCCTATAAAATTCCACTTAAATTTCATTTACAAAAGAGGTGACAAATCTTACAAAGTAAGTAAGAATATAAATAAATCACTAAGTCAAGCTTCCCTATTCTTTGCATACAGTCACCCAAAATAGCTGCAAACACACTCAAACCCTCATACCAATCATTAATCACCTCAAGCACTCTCAATTTGGAATTTTTTCATCCACATCACACTATTTCATAAAGAACATTAGGTGGGATAACTACATATGGTTTGATCCCTCTTTAGAGTATTGGTATGTAGGCAACATGCCCATACAAGGGGTGTAGATTATATGTTTAGTGCATTTTACACACTAACCCCCCTTTCTTCAAGTGGTTCAAACATCATTTTATCAATAATGATGGAGGGTTAGTGTTTGAATATTAAATTATCTCCACAATGAGTTTAGTTGACAATCAACACTCAAGATTTCACAAGCAGGCTCACATTGGAACATCATAAAAACCCAAAAAATTTTAGGTCTTTGTGACTAGTTTGGACAATAGCAGTAGGAGTGGAATACAACACTGGACCTTGAAGTGCCTAGTTTTTATGCTCCTATCCTTTTTTAAAATGAAATCTAGATTCAGATTGATGACATTGTCCCAGTCCTGCCTAGCCAGTTTTAGCTTTCGTCTCAGCTATCTCAGCCTATTTCTAGCTAAGTCATATTACTCCTTATTTATTACTATTTTTAGAAAGGTAAAAAAGATAAATAAATTATATAAATTAGGATTATAATTATTTCAATATTTTTTAATGATTTATTAATATAGACCTTTAGCTAAATTAGTAATAAGACTCCATTATTCCCAAAAAAGATAAATCATTTGGTGAACCTGACTTACTTTGTTTGTCCACAAAAACCCTAGAAACCCAAGGAAAAATTCCTTACTAATTTTTTCCAATATTTTTTTGATTTTTCATGTATATTTAAATCAAAATTTCACATTTAATTTTTAAAATTTACCATAGTAATTTAAAAAAATTATTTCCTTCAAACCCTAGTTAAATTTACTATGTCCCTACGCTCTTGAGGTATCACCTTACATCTAAATTAGAATTCACATAGAAAATCAAAAATGGATCTCACTTATTTCAAAAAAATTCTTCCAAATAATAAGGAGTCCATACTTGGTCCTATCATGTATATGAATGATGAAATTTACTATATGATAATGCAAAGCTTCATTCTTTCCCTTTCATGCTTACTTTTCATAATATGGGATGATATCAAGAAATTTATTGCTAAACATGTTAAGGTCCCTTTACTTCAAAGTAGTGTTTACTTTTATTTAATACAAGGTTTCATTACATACTTTATCTTTTTCATGTGGAATAATTTTCAACTCTATCTTGATAAACATATTAGAAATGTCATATCACAAGTTAAACTTTTGTTTACATTAGTGTACAATTCCATGCTCTTTATCCCTTGCTTGCTATCTCTCATGTGGAATGATATTTATAATCATATTGTTATACAACTATAACTCTAATTACATGAATTTCATCCCACATACATGGTTTCTACCTATATGCATATAACTCTTTGGCTAGTTTTGAATATTTCCCTATCACTACTAGACACAAGAAAATAGTAGCAGTTATATCTATCCCTCCTCCCTTCAAACTTGGTACATCTAGATCTTATCCCATACCTACTACCAGCTTTATAACTGTAGTAGATCATGTAGTACATGATATCACCCAAGTTTATGAATATAGGTAGGTTGATTACACCCATGGCTATAGCTTTGTCACTTAGGTTGACACCCCTACTAATATAGTTTCAGTTCTCTAGCTCCTTCAATGATCAGATGTTTACAAAGATGTGTTGTATACAACCCTTTGTAATACTAGAATTCCTACTTATATTAAAATAACTTATGTTGCCTCTATCCTCAACATAATGCAATAGACTTAAGAACATATTTCCTTTGAGAAAGAGGATTTATCCCCATGCCACATCATCAAACAACATCTACCTCTATATATTCAATTAAAAATTAATGATGTAGGGGTAAAAAGAGTGTTAGTTGATAATGGTTCAAGACTCAACATTTGAGATATTTCTTTCCCTAAACATCTTAATATATAACCTATAGATCTAGACCATTTTTACATGAACATCAGAGGTTTTGACAACATCCCATGGAAAGTCATGGATCAAATAATACTCAATATTATTTTGGGACCTAAGACATTGCAAATTACTTTCCAAGTCATGCCAAATGACCTCAAATTATAATTTATTACTTGGTTAGCCTTGGATTCATGACATGCATGCAGTCCCTTCCATACTCCATGCTTGTCTAAAATTTAGTCACAAAGGCTACATCTGCACATGCCTAATAGATAATAAACCTTTTAAATTATTCTAGGTTATCAAATCTCCATATAATTACATTCCACATTTTAATCTTGAAAATATACCTACACAACTGACTACTCACAGTGTACCCTCAAACCATACAACACATCAGAAGATTCCAAGTTCTATAATATAACCAATACCAAATTACCAATTTACCTCCCCTTTTGTACTTAAATGTCTTAATAAGATGGGATATCATGGAAAAGGTCTTGAAAAACATGAACAAGGAATCATCAATCCTATTGAGGAATCCACACAACATGTAAAGCAAGGATTGGGATATCAGCTTACCCTTGTTCATGATAAACCCTATTTCACCACTTCAAAACATATAAGGTTTTATCCACCCATTACACTTGTAGACCATATAGTTAATCATACTTATACATTATCATTGGTCTATCCTAATCTCATTGACCATATAGTTTCACCAGATATGTTCACATTAGATGAATTATCTAACAATGAATCCCTCCTATAGTTTCTCAGAGCAAATGAGGACCTCCCATCTTGCTATCATAAAAATATATTTCCTCATCAAAAAAATTCCCATGCTTAATTCAAAGAAAATTTGGATTTCCCCGAGACATACAAATTGATTCAAATGATACAATTCCTAAAACCCCATACACACTAGATCATTCCACATTGCTTAACAAAGGAATAATTTAATTTCAATTTTGGAACTGATCAGGATCCCTGCATTGTCTTGTTAGTTGCTACCCTATGAAAGGAAGAGGATGTAAATATTTATCAAAATTTAATAAATTTTCTAGAACTCTTTGCTTGGTCTTACTTAGATATGCCAAGAATTGATACATCTATAGTAATCCATCAGATTCCCTTATACCCAAATGTTAAATCAGTTAAGAAAAAAAATTCACAAAATGCATTTTAAGGTGGCTCTCTTAGTCAAAGATGAGATCCAATACCTCTTAGATGTTGGCTTCATTTGATTAGTAGCACACCCTGAATGGATTTCCAATATAGTCCCCATGGTAAAATCTAACATACAAATTCAATGTTGTTTGGATTCTTGAGATTTAAATAAAACATGCCCAAACGATGATTTCCCCCTGCTTAATATTGACATGATCATAGATTCCACAACTAGGTATGAAATGTTATCATTTATGGATGGTTTTACAAGATATAACCAAATCAAAATTGCTAAAGAATATCAAGAGAAAACATCTTTTACAATACCTTGTGATACATTTTGTTACATTATCATGCCTTTTGGATTTAAAATGCCAAAGCCACATATCAGTGTGCTATGATTCATATCTTTCATGACTTGATTCACCATACTATCAAGAATTATGTTGATGATATATTAGCTAAATCCAAATAATGATAACATCATGCTATTGATTTATGCAATGTTTTTCAATAACTCAGGCAATTAAATGTCTGATTAAACCTAAAGAAATGTGTGTTTGGAGTTACATCAGGCAAACTCTGAGGTTTCATTATTTATCAACATGGCATAGAGGTTGACCTTAAGAAAGTCAAAGAAATTATCAACATGCCACCTCCCATGAACTTAAAATAACTTCAATCCTTACAAGGCAAGATCCAAGCAATATGCCATTTTGTAGCATAACTTGTTGATAAAACTTAGTCATTCTCTCAATTATTAAATAAAGATACAAAGTTTATATGGGACCAAACCTGTCAAGAAAGCTTCAACACAATCAAGAAATATATTATTAATCCACCTATTCTAATACCACCTATACCTAAAAGTCCTCTCCTACTATATATCTCAATAATAGATCACACATTAGGAGCATTCTTAGCATAACATAATGATCAACATATTGAGTGATTAGTTTATTACATCAATCACACATTAGTTGATTATACAAAAATTATTCCACAATGGAAAAACTATGTCTAGCATTTGTTTTTGCCACATAAAAACTTTGACATTACATGATCGATAATGAGATTCAGGCTATCATAAAATTAGATCCCTTGAAGTTTCTAATGGAAAAACCATATCTCTATGGTCACATCACAAAATGGGTCATGTTATTAACAAAATTTGACTTAAATAGTTCTACAAAAATCAATCAAGGGCTAAATCATTACAAATCATTTGACATCTATACCACTCTTAGACACTAATCCTATTAGTGACACATTTAAAGATGATTTTATTGGCTATTCTACTCATTCTAACACTTGGACCATGTTCTTTGATGGTTCTTAATGTGCATCTAGTGTAGGGGTAGGCATTGTCTTTGTCAAACCTTCTGGTTACATAGTTCCTATTGCATATCGATTAATCTTCTCCTACACTAAAAACACCACAGAATATGAGGCACTTATCTTAGGTCTCTTTGTAACCCATTCCCTCCAAATTAGATCTATTCAAGTCTTTGGTGATTCCCAACTTGTGGTCAATCAAGTCAATGATGTTTAGTAGACAAAAAAATAACATCTTATCCCATACTAAAATATGGTACAATGTTTATCATCATAGTTCAACTACTTTTATATAAAAATTATACCATGAAAAGAAAATTGAAATGTAGATGCAATGACAAGTGTCACATCTATGATTCCTATCAACATCAATGATGATCAAGATATTTTTACAATTAAACAATTACAATCACCATCAATATCCAACATAGATTTGATTTCCCTTTTTGTCTTAGCCACTACACATAGTTACATAACTTGAGAGTGGTTCTCTAATATCTATAAATTTATAAACAAATCTATTACACTAGACACTTTTTCATGAAATGATAAATATAAGTTACACAAACAAGCACTTCGTTATGTAATAATTGATATAGACCATTTTAAGTGATCCTTAAACAAAAAATTACTTCAATGCTTGACTTTAGTAGAAGCTAAAATTGCTCTTACATAGATACACAATAGTGAGTGTGATGGTCACTTCAGTGGAAAGGCCATGTCACAAAAATTGCTTTGACAGGGGTACTACTAGCCTACCATGGACAATTAATGTTCAAAATATGAAAATCTATGAAATAAATGCCAAAAACATAGTAATATACATCATGCACCATCAAAACAATTATAGCCTATTATCTCTCCATGGCCATTTATGTTATGGGGATTTGATCTTATTGAAAGGATAAACCTTGAGTTCATCGGTGGACATAAGTTCATCATTAAAGATACATGATACTTTATAAAGTGAGTAGAATCCGTTCCAATTCAATCTACCATAGGTGAGGACATTTTTAGCTTCCTCATGACTCATATTATTTCACACTTTAACTTACCTATAGTTATCATTTCTGATAATGGAACATCATTCAAGAATAAGACTGCCAAGAAATTTTGCACAAAATATATGATCAAACACACGTTCTCCACTCCATACTACCCATAAGGAAGTATTCAAGTAGAGCCTACCAATAAAAACATCAACAAAATTTTGAGAAAAATAGTAACCAAATTTAGAGATGATTGGCACATTCAACTAGTTTTTGCATTATAGGTTTGTCACACAAGTATTCGTATGCCCACAGGATCCACTCCTTATTCACTTATTTATGGCATAGAGGTAGTTTTACCATTGGAATTAGAAATCCCATCTCTACATATTTACCTTAAAGGTATCCTCACTGATGACCAGTATCATGAAAAGTGTCTACACCAACTTGAGTAGTTAGACCATACATGCATTCAAATAGCTGAACATCATAGAATCTACCAATGACATATACAATTATCTTACAACAAATGAGTTCACACTAGAAAATTTTAAGTTAATGATCTTATTCTCAAATAAAATCTTTGCAATGTCAATGCCAAAGAATAAGTCAAAGGAAAATTCAAACCGAATTGGCTAGGTCCATACCTCATTATCGAAAAGCTTATCCCTAAAGTGTATCATCCAGCCTCACTTGAAGGAAAGAAACTCAAAATACAATGAATATTATGCATATATGCAAATTCTATGTATAGTATTTCATTACACACATTTTATTGTACATAATTTATTTTTGCTTACTTGTACATAATTTCTCAGATTACTTGTACATAACTTCTTTTCAATTTCTTGTACATAGTTTCTTTATGATTGCTTAGACATAGCTTATTTTAAAAATACCAAAAATAATATAATAGGTCAAAATATAAAAACATTAAAATAACTCAAAATACCAAAAATAATACAAATTTTTAAAATAAAAAAACATTCAAATAACTCAAAACACCAAAAAAATCTCAACTATATGCATGATCCATGATTTACATTTCTACTACCATACTAGACTTACATTTTTCTATTATATGCTATTGTTTATCGATTTATTTACATTACCATGCTTAACTTGATCTTCTTTGAGTGTGTATAGTAACATCCAGATCCTTGATTACTTCACTCTACCCATCAAGGGGGCATCTTACTTCTACATTCAAGACGTACATCAACATATCAATCCACTGAGGGTATCTTCTACATGACTACACCATCTAGGTTATGTAATTCCTAAACCATAAACTTTAGTTATAATGTTGAAGTACATTACTTACTAACTTGCATAGATTATTCTATCAACACTCACTAGTATATATCGCTTGTGTATTTCTTAGCATCTACTTAGTCTTGTACTACATGTTTTACATACTTTCACTTCTTGTTTTGATCAGTTAGATGTGATAGTATTTCCAACATTTACATGCCTTTATTTATTTGAGTATCTAGATGTGTTTGCATTTATCAATTCTTGTTTTTTTACTTGTGTGTGCCTTAAGACATTTGTCAATGTCCTTTACTTGTACTCTTGTCTATTTTGTGGCCCTTGTGTCAAATTTGCTTATTTTCAATTGTATGTGTATGTGACATTTGAACATGCCTTGTATACTTTCTTTCCTGGTTTGAGTGACATGTGCCCATATCCCTTGTTTTCTTGGCCCCTTGGCCACTTTTGTATGCTTCTTACTTCTTGCTTTGTGTGTTTGTTTTCTTCTTAATTATTTACAATGCCATGATCCACATCATGCATTATCTTACTTTCTTAGATGCCATGATGGACATCATGCTCTATCCTTCCTTGATAACTAGCTAGATTTCCACTTTTAGTTTAGTATATTTCACATTATATTACATTATTACATCTATATAGGCATACTCCTATTGATCTAACCATCTCCAATACAAACTATGCTATATCTTGAGACATCATTTCGATTATCATTACTATATCATGTATTTCACAACATAACACACTTGTAGGGATCTATCTTCTAAGGGAAGTAATTACATGGTCTTCATTCCTACCCTTAAAAGAGGGGACAAAAATTAAGTGTTTTATCATAGAACACTCAAAATAGCATTCAAAATTCAAACTAGGTATAACAAATGAAAAATATAGTGATGAATATAGAGTAATGATCATAAATAGTAAAAGACAAGAGAGCCATACTTAGACTACAGTGCTGGACAACAAAGTCTCCTATTTTTGGTGCTCCTATCCAAACAATAGAAAACTTAGATTTTCCAAAAATAAATAAAAATGTAAGATTAGTTACAATTTTTTTAGCTATAGTACAATTTAGATTGAGTAGTTTCAGTGTATTTTTACTCAGAGTATCTAGATATAGGGGGCATCATGCATAACATCATGGCTCTTGCTTCTAGTTTTATATTGGGTGGTTGGTACAACTTCTAGATCAAAATCCATGTTACAGACACTAGTGATTGGGGGCAATGTGCATGGCACATTTGCCATCTTTTCTTTCCAGTTCATTGTTTTACCTAGGTATCTCAGTAGTTGTGTGCCTTATTCCATCTGTAGGTGGTTGGCATCATTTTAGAGTGCCTTTCATATAATCATATTTCTTAGTTTCAGAGTGGATTTCATACAATCCTAATCTCCTCCTTTCAGAGTGGCCAAGATTGGCCTAGTTCTCATCACACATTCAGCTATCAATTCCACATTATCAGATTATAGAGCATTCATGAGATTTAGGAGCCATCTCATATGACACACATTCATATCGATATAAATTCATAGCTTCACTTAGTGAGCAATGATGGAGCCAAAGGACTAACTAGCCTTTGTATTCTTGAGACACCTACTCAGAGGGATTGGACACATAATACAAACATCAATTAACACACACATGATCACATAGCTTCACTACATAGTGGGCGATGATGGAGCTAAAAGGCCAACCTTTGTATTATTGAGCTAAGTTCTCAAGGCCAACCTTTGTATTGTGATTTTGAGTGATGCTATCTGACCCATGACCAATTATTCCCTATAAAATCCAACTCAAAGTTCATTTACAAAGGATGTGACAAATCTTACAAAGCAAGCAAGAATACAAATAAAGCACTAAGGCAAACTTTCCTAATCTCTGCATACAGTCACCTAACATAGATGCAAATACACTCAAACCCTCATAATAGTACCTAGCCACCTCAATCACTATTAATTTGGCATTTTTGCATTTGCATCACACTATTGCACAAAACACATTTGGTTGAAGAACTACATATGGATTTATCCTTCTTCAGAGTATTGGTATGTAGGCAGTGTGCCCACATAAGGGGTGTGGATTACACATTCAATGCATTTTACAAACTAACCCCACCTTTCCTAAAGTGTTTAAAACATCATTTTATCAAGCATGATGGAGGGTTAGGTTTTGAATATTAAATTAGATCTACATCAAGTTTTATCGACAATCAACACTCAAGATTTAATAGGCAAGCTCACATAGGAACAACACAAAAAACTAGAAAGTTTTAGGTCTCTGTGACCAATTTGGATAATAATTATAGGAGTGGACTAAAAAATTGGACCCTAAAGTGTCTTTTTTTTAGCACTCTCATCCTTTCACGAAACAAAATCCAAAGTCAGATTCATGACACTATCACAGTCCTGCACAACTAGTTTTAGCCTCTATCTCAACCATCTCAGCATATTTCTAGTTAAGTCATATTTATCCTTATTTATTATTATTTTTATAAAGGTAAAAAATACATAAATTATAGAAATTAGGACTATAATTATTGAAATATTATTTGTTGATTTATTAATCTAGACCTTAATCTAAATTAGGAATAAAACTCCATTATTCCTAAAAAATTTAAATCAATAATAGTATGCATTAGTCGCCATATCAAAAGGGTGGATAGTGTTAGGCATTAAAAATATGGGTGAATTATAAAGGTGCTACTCGAGCTCATTAAATTAACATTGTTACATAGTTTTACAATGGAATACAACTTTTACACACATGATTTGGCCACATGACCAAGATATGTGTGAAAATCTAAGGACAAACCTACAGTATAAATTATCAACTCCAAGAAAACTCCTAATTTTTGTGAGATTACATAATGTTGATAAAACTTTTATCACTTTCATATTTTATGGATTCTTACATGGTAGGAGATGATAAATGATTTGGTGAAGGACTCAATTATATTTTTCATTAACTGCATGAATGTTGTTGGTGCATTGGTAAATCTTAAGAGAATAACCAACCATTCATATAATCCCTTATTTATTTCAAATTTTGTCTTTAAAATGTATTCAATATGGAATTTTACTTGATGATAAATTGAGTTAGGGTCAATCTTGGTAAATTATTATAAACCTCAGATCTATTTTAGGAGGTTTTTTATACATAGTTATAGATACCAATTATGACCATTACATTTTTGATGTGTGATAGTTGATGCACAATTACCATAAGCCATATTTATTTGGCATGTGATTATCACATTACTACAAGGAGAAAAGTTTAGCCTAATATTTCCATGATTAAGGACCTATTGAATTTAAAAATGGAATTCATCATTCTCCCAAATAGAATCACAATAAATAAGACTATTTAAAAGACATAATTAATGAATCAAATCGATGCTATGCTTTCCTAGGCAAAGAGTGAGAAGGACTTTTGATATAGTAAATTTTCAATTTATTGTTGTGATGATTATGTGACATGGCACACTTCTAATGTATGATTTATTGGATATGTAATAAGCTAAGGAATAACTATGAGTAGTATTAATTTTTTTCATATGTGAAATGATACTATGGAATTGTTTGGTTAATACCAAAATAATTTTGATATTTAGAGGCGACTCTAGAATTTTGAAGATGCAGTCCTTGATATGAATGGTACATAATTATGACTTAGCTTGGAAGGTACATAAAAATTATACACACATTTTTTTTATTAAAATTTCATAAACCTCTAAAGGCATGACACCTCAAGCATTACATCACATATGGGCTTTATTCTAGAATTGAAAGAACATTTTAACTAAACCTAGATATCTTTACCTTATCATAACCATCCTAGAGAGTATGTTAAAGGATGTGATTTAGTATGAACATATAGGATGCATGATCCATATTAATTAATTGAGTTATTTTGGATGCAATTTTTTATGATTAAATGTAGTTAGTAACTAATAAACAAGTTCTTCATGTGGAAGAGGTATTCTCATTCTTCTGAGGTTTCTATGGAAATGATGCTAGTTCTTAAATATGTCACATTTGGATCAATGTATTATACTTACATATGACTTGATTTAGATTTCAAAATGAAGTATCACCATGTATGATATTCATAATCATTGTATGAGCTTATGTGGTGTTTATAACACCATTGTCCACCTTATTTTTTATTGCCTTTGTTTAAAGTTGAAGGTGTTGGATCCTAAAAATTTACATTTGATTTTTAATTCTCTATTTTTTGTGTCATGTTATGATTTCATACATTTTTTACCCTATTTTTATAGAACACAATTAAATAAATGAATTGTATTTATTATTATATAGGTGTAAAACTAGAAATATCATAATGCTAAAGATATATAATATTCAACTACTCTGATTTTGACAAATTTATAAATATGGAAAAGTTATATTTTAGTAAATCACTAAGGAGAAATATGCTTAGCTTGCACAATGATCTTTATTGACTGTTTTGACTAGTTAACTATGAAAATAATAATAAGAGGTAATTATGTTGGCTTAATATCAAAAATAGAATCTAGACATGTGTGTTTTAGGTGGATGGTAGCATAGTGCACTCTAGTCTATTGATCATGAACTTATTTGAGTTGACTATGATAAATGGTAGGAAGGAAAAGATAGATAAAGAAGGAATTGATAGATGAGAGGTACAAATAGAAGATAAATCTAGACATGAGAAAAATGAATAAATAGCAACACAGTTTACTCAAGTTCATTGATTGTAGAATTGTCATAGTTTATTATGTGTAAAAGGTGATCATCATCCCTACTATGCATTTAAATGTTGAGTAATATGATATATTGATCTTAGCGTTTGGTCATGAAAAAATCACCATTTATCTTATCTTATCTTTGAAACCCTTATATCACTTTGATAGATTAAAAACCTATAAGAAAAAGAGGGGAGTGTTATGGGATAAACTAACATCAATCATCCCCTTAATGATTGATCGATGCCTATGTATCCAATAATTTGAGGGAAATCAATCCCACGTAGTTATCCCAACTAGAGTGAATGTGAAATTTTTCTATTTTGACTATATGTATGCATCTATAAGATGGTGTTGATACTTGATAATGATAGCTCTTGACTTTATTTAGAGTGATATTGACTTGGTTTATGGTTACTCCCTGAGAATGATTTATAATTTTGGTAGAATAGGGAAGATTTGTTTGATGCATAGAAGTGTTTATGCTTGAACCAAGTGAATAATAAGTGGGGATAATGAATGAATCTTGATATGTATTTATAGAATCACATTTTTACAATTTCAATTAGCTGACCTTATGAAACATATGGAAGACCTAAAAGATTGATTTCAAATTTAAAAACTAGTCATTATTTGGCATGGGAGGAAGTTGGCCTAAGCAGACAAGGGTGTAGTGTAACATTGTCTACCTAGATCAAAATTATCCAAAAAGGTCAAAGATAGTTATATTTTATATGGGATAATCTGAAGGTGGTTTTAAATAACTTGAGAATTTGAAATTGAAAGTTCTATGTAATATTAATGACAAACAACAGGTCAATCTAACATATAGATAAATGGATTATTAGAATCATGAATAAGATTCATTTATTTGTATATACCATCAACGTCTCTCACACACCCATGGTGACTCTGAATGTTGTGCACAAAAATCCTTGTTTGTGTAGTCTACATCCAATCTCACATAGATGGATGACATAAATCTAGATGTCACTTATCTGAGCACTAATTTCATTACCATAGATACCTTTGAGGAGTAAACACATCTATTCCAAACCAAGTTTTGGGTGAAGGGTTAATGTATTCATGCAATCATTAACAATGGAATTCGTAAGAATAACATGCCAATGCCATTTTGTACACTACCAATGCTTGCCTTATTTATTAGTAGGTGTCTCTAGATTGACCATGAGAAAAAACACATACATTTATGATACAAGTTTATCATATTGCTTGACACAAAACAAGGTTAAATTTGGTCATCAGTTTTTATTATAAGGGTTGAATAAATGATATTTTACGTGTATAGTCCAATGTTATTGTTTGGATTAATATGTATCATCTCAGTCATATAAATATGATATCCCTAATAAGATGTCATGGACCTCTAAAGGTAAAATGTCAAAAGTGACCTTGTCCTTCATAGGCTTGATTTTGTATAGGAAGGTGCATTATCATCATCCTTGTATACTATTCCCATATCAAAGTCACCACATTGAGTATGGCTTGGAATGCATAGTAGTGAAAAGTCCTAAGAGTTTGGATGCCTTAAAATATGATGTTCTTTTGACTTCTAATGTCAATTATTACATGAAGAGGCTCACCCTTATCCAAAAAATTAGTGTGGAAGAGGTGTTAATTATCCTTAGAGTTGTTTATGTTAGTGAAGCTCTAGTGCTTAGACAAGTGACATATAGATTAATGCCATCCTTTTACATGGGACTAAATGTAGACTATTCAATAAAATATTGTCATGCAAAACATTATAAGTCATCATGGGTGTGTGAGCAAGGATGATTGAACCAATTTTCACCATAATTCTTCTTACCTTTGTTATAAGTAGAAGGTGTAGGAACCTTCAATTTTTATTCATCCTTCTTTTCCTTATATCCTTTGCTAAAAAATGTCATGCTTATGTGTAGGATTCTGAGATGAGGATTTGAGCATGGGTTGGCTCTTGAAAATGGTGTTGGATGAAGATGTTAGATGTTGCTTCATATTTTCCTTGAATTAAATCTTGAAATCATTATGATAATATTTCCATGGAGTGTCAAAAGTAAAAAAATCTATCTTCATATGGATACAATGAGAAAGTATGTTGATGTACTTCAACTCCTTGAGTTAATATGACAAGCTCTCACATGAATATTGACACGTGAATTTACATACAAACTAAAACATTTAGACCATTTAAATTCTCCCTATAAATTCACCTTTAACTCATATTAAATTTTCATAGGTTTTTATTTTTCAAAATTATAACCCTTAAGTTAGATTTCAAGTTGATTAAGAGAAACATCTATAGATGGTGACATTAGGGTGTCTTTATAAAACACATATTTCACATGCAACATTATGATAACTATTTAAGTGTGGGTCTATATACCCTATTTAGGTTGTCACATTAGGTTATCACATTTATGTTCTTTTTTTTTTTGGTGGGGGGGGGGGGGGGGGGAGTTGATACATTCTATTTAGGTACTTTATATAACCAATAAAGTGATTATTTACATAGGGAATGTATGGAATCCAAATTTACTTTAGGTTCTCTCATTTGAGTTTACGGAGTTTGGTATGCTCTATTTAAGTACACTATGCAAGGAATCAAGTAATTAGTTATATGGGGCATTCAAATAGGACATATCACGTCCAATTTTAAATTCTATCATATTTGTGTTTAGGGGGATGGAAAAAATCTATTTGAGTGCCTCATGAAATCAATAAAGTAATTAATCCCATGAGGCACTAAAATAAGGAATATCAAATCTAAGTATTCATTAGGTTGTTGTATTTGGGTTTAATGTGCATAATATGTCCTATTATAGAGACCAATGCAATGATTCAATTGATTAGTTTCTTGGGGAACTTAAATACGGAATATCAAGTCTGAATTTGTAGTAGGTTGTCAAATTTATGTTTAATGGGATTGATATTCACTATTTCAATGTCTATGCAATGAATCAAGTGATTAGTTTCACAAGGCATTCAAATAGGGCATATTCACTCCCAATTTACATTAGGTTATTGAAAATATTTTTAGGGGGTTGGATTTTCCCTATTTTATTGATATATTTAATGAATCAAGTGATTGGATGCATATCAAACTAAAATATCATATATCAAGTCTAAATTTATAATATGTTGTTGCATTTATTTTTAGCAAGCTCGATATTCCCTATTTGAGTTCCTTGTGTAACGAATTGAGTGATTGGTTGCACAAGGCACTCAAAATGGCATATTGGGTCAGAATTTACATTAGGTTGTCACATTTGTGTTTAGGTGGATTTATATTCCCTATTTAAGTGACCCATGTAACAAATCAAGTAATTAGTTACATGGGAACTCAAATAGAGCATATTGAGTCTAAATTTATATTTAGGAGGATCAATATGCCATATTTTAGTGCCTCTTGTAAAAAAATAAAGTGATTAGTTTTGTGGGCACTCAAACAAGTAAAATTAAATCTAAATTTATATTAGGTTTCCACATTTGTGTTTAGGGGCTCGATATGTCCTATTTGATATCTACATGAAAAAAATCAGGGGGTTGGTGTCACAAGACTACATTCCAATAGAGTCTTCAAAGAAATTTGTTATAATGCTGAAGGAGGATTATTATACTTTATTTCACTTTTAGGATGAATACATCAAGCTTCACCAATTATTCTAATGTGATAAATAATCAATGGGAAACTATGCCAATGAGCCCAACGAATACACTAGATGATCAATGGGAAACTATGCCAATGAGCCCAATGAGAACTTGACTGAACAACATAAGGTTCTCAAGTACATCAACATAATTTCATCTTATATCCCTATGAAGTAGATTAGTATAAATATAAAATATCATTATGAATGACCTATAATAAAATTGTACTGAACAATTTCTCCAATTCTATGAGTTTATGATGCAACACAATCTGATGACTTATTAATATATCTTGAAACATGATAAATAGTAGTTTTATCAATTGACCCACTTCAAAGTATAATTCAATATTGACATTTTCATGTTTGAAGGAAAAATATACACCACATCATTGGATGCCTAGATTTGATAACTCAAGGCATACTTCTTAGTTAATCAATTCACCAATGTTGATAATATCACCTTTGTCATGTTGAATATTTACATTCTAGTGGTTTATTGGTGGGAGAATGTGAGCAAGCAACATGCACAATATTGAATTCAAATTGAGTCTTAAAATAATTTTTATGATGTTTTAAAGGATGAGTATCCTCTTTACCACTTCAAAGATGAATACATCAAATTACACTAATTTCACTAGTGCAAGGATCAATCAGTGGAAGACTACACTAATGAGTTTCAAGACTGCACCCCATGCCTGCATGAGAATTTTCTTGAACATCATAAGTTGTTGAAGTAAATCAATAAAATTTCATCTTATATCCTTATGAAGGCATGTTTTTTTAATTTGAACACTCTAGATAAAGTTTATCACAATGTCACCAAAATCAAAGGAAAGGCAATGTAAAAGCAATGTCTCACCTTTTTATCCAATGTCATGCACAAGAGCTAGTTTGTGTATAACTGCTCATTTCAACCTTGTGTGTAGAAGCAAAATGATTTAAGAAAAAGAGAATAGGCTAAGAAGGTTGCATAAAACTTGAAGGATATTACACCTTATCATTTAGAAAAAGGTAATAATTCCATTGAAAAGTGGTACCATCAACATCTCTCATGCACCCATGGTGACCCTAAATTTTGTGCTAAAAAGATCCTTTCTTGTGTAGTCTACATCCAATCTTGAGTAGATGGATGACAATGATCTATATGCCACTTGTTTTAGAACTAGATCCATTACCATAGACACATTTGAGGAGCAATAACACTTCTCTTCCATATAAAGTTTTTAATGAAGGGTTAACATCTTCAAGTAATCATTAATAGTTGGAAGTAAAATAAAATCAGTGCATAAGTTAAAACTCAATGCCTTAGGCATTTCAATAGTATGCATTCCTATTATACTCTTTGGGTTGGATTAAATAAGGGAAATGTATATAGGTCCAATGATAATCAACCTTTCAATATGAATTCAATATTATGAAGGACATCGCCACTTATGACATTTCACCTTTAGAGGTCTTCAAACTATTTCTAAGGAGATTGTATTTTTATGACTAAGATTTGGAGGATAGTATTTCACACCTCAAAGTTGGTCCAAGAGGTCATCAATGCATAATAATGGGTATCAATATTTCACTTTGATTTTTTTCAGTACTCAATAGTCTATGTTGAGATGTCAGGACCTATTCCTCTTGGGTATGAGTATTATTAGATTCCCACAAGGAAAAGAGTCAGGCCTAATCTTACCATGATCTAGGATCTCTTGTATTTGGCATTGTAATTAAATGTTCTTCTGATATGCACTTTGAGATAGAGGGATAGTTATAAGATGGTATCCCATAACTAAATACATGCATTATTTTATTGCACAATGTGTCTGAAGACCTTTGGGATCTATGAAAACTCCATTTTATTATTTTATTAACTTGTCAAGACACTCTATTATAACATTTTTGTGGTATCTTCACTACCAATGCTTTATCTATTTCCCATATAGGTGTCTTAGGATGGACCATGAGACAAAAAAACTCCTAAGTATATGAGATACATTTATGACAATGTTTTTTAGAGACCAAGGTTAACTTTGGTCATTGGAGCTAATTCTACGAGGTTGAATAAGTGATATTTTGCATGTATAGTCAAATGTTATGGTTTGAATTGATATGTGGCATCTCAATCATATAAATACAATCTTCCTATCAAGATGTTATGAACCTATAAAAATGTAATATTATAAGTGCTAATGTCCTCCATAGGCTTGAATTTATAGTGGAAGGTGCATTATCATCAGACCTATATACCCTTTCCTTGATGAAGCCACCCCAAGGAGTATAGATTAGAATGCAAGGTAGTGTATAGGCCTAGGACTTGGGATGTGACTTGTGAGACAATGATTTTTTGACTACCATTATCCATGATTAAATGAAGAGGTTAACCCTTCACCCAAAACTAAGTGTGGACAAAGTGTTCTCCATCCTTATAGGTGTTTATGGAAGTGAAGATCTAGTGTTCATACAAGTGGCATATAGATTAGTGCCATCATTGTATGTGGGAATATATGTAGACTATAGAAGCAAGGATTGTCATATTCAACAATATAAGTGGTTGTGGGTGTGTGAGTAATGTTGATGGAACCAATTTTCACCAAAATTCTTCTTACTTTTGTATAAATTAGAAGGTTTAGGAGCCTTCAAGTTTAATGAATATTTCTTAGCCTTATTTCCTTTTCAAAAAATGTTATGCTTATGTATAGGAGGTTGAGAGGAGGAGTTGTGCATGGGTTGGATTTTGCACATGGTCTTAGATGAAGAGGTGAGATGTTGATTCATATTTTTCTTAATTTAAATCTTACCAATATTGTGATAAACTTTTCCTAGAGTGTTAGAATTCAAAAAATATATCTTCATACATGGATACAAGGTGAAATTCCATTTATGTACTTCAACTTCTTATGTTGTTTAGTAAAGCTCTCATGTAGACATGTAGTGTAGCCATGGAAATTCTTGGTGTATTCTTCCACTAATTACTTCTTGTGCTATATTTTTTTTGGAACTTTATGAATTAATCCTCAAAGTGGTGGAAAGGATAACATTCCTCTTTCATCTCATTAAAATTTTTATTTAGAGGGTGACTTTAAATGGTCTAAATGTTGTATTGTATGACAATTCTATGTGTTTTCAGAGAGATATGAGGTTTTTTTAATTAATTTTTGGAACACTTATAACTCCTAAAAGTATGAGAAATCAATTTGGAATGCCTAAAAACCCAAAAAATGACCATTAGTTTTCCAAAAATATATGCTAGGCATAAAATTTATACCCAAAGAACCTTATGTTCAATACTAAAATTTTGAAAACTAAGTACTAATCAGATTGAATTTTAAAAAACTATTTTCTAAATAGTAACTCCAAAAACTTAGAATAGATTTCAATAGACCCAAAGTGGCCTTAATTTATTGTATTTATTAAAATATAAATATAAACATAAAAATACAAAATATAATTTTATACTAAAATATTTATTTTACTAAATAAATTCTAAACATTTCAATTTATAAACATCAAATAAAAACATAAGAATACAAAATGTAATTTTATACTAAAATATTTATTTTACTAAATAAATTATAAACATTTTAATTTATAAACATAAAATAAACTATAATATGCATTACAAAGGGTGTCACCCTTTACAATGCATAAGGCACACACCGTCCTTTGTAGTGCATAGGGTGTGCACCTTTTGCACTGCATACGGTGCACACCTTTTTCACTACATAAGGTGCATGCCTTTGCCCTAAAAATCATGTGCATCCTTTACAATGCATAGGGAACACACCCTTTATTTTTATTTTTTTGAGTTTTGTGTGTTTCCCTCCAAAAGAGCCATGGTTTTAGGCTTGGAGGATCTAAACCTAACACTTAGAACATCACACATGATTTTTGCTAAATTTATAAGTTTGTAAAAATTTTATGGTTATGTTTAATTATATATATATATATATATATATATATATATATATATATATATATATATATATATATATAATTTTTTTTTAATGTTAAACTTTTATGTTTAATTATTTCTTAATTTATACACAACATACCTCATTATGTTTATACATATATCATTATAAACAATTTTATAACTTTTTGACTGTTAATCAAATTTTATAAAAATTATATCTCAATAATCTACACATCATTGGCTATGTTTAAAAAATAATATTTTTTATGAATATAGGGTCAAACATTTGTGTTTGTGCACTTATAATTTTAATTTTCCATATTTATTTACTTATCAAATTAATTAAAAATATATATATTAATTTAAAAATTAAGAAAAATATTTTCAACAATCTTTGATATTTTATCTATTCATATATGTGATTTTATACAAAAAATCATTTGTTTACTCTAATAAAGTGTGTTCGTTTACATGCACTCTAGTTATGTTTTTGCAAAAAAATATCATGTCATTTAATAAATACACCATTTTCTCATATTTTTTTAAATTTGGGTATTAAAAAATATATATGTGTAGAACCTAAATTTTGAATGTCATAATTTGTCTTCTTCTGTCATCATACAAATATCTGTCCAAACATCTTGAAAAGTCTCTATAACTTCAAGCATTACTATTTTCAAAATAAAAGTGGCATTTTAAGCCCCCTCTTATGTCCCCCATTACCTTACATCCAACCTAATGACAAGGTAAAAGGTTATGTTTACCACAATTCAACCATGTTTATCCCTATGCACACTATAAATTAAGGGCGTAACATGACCCTCCCATTCAAAATAATTATCCTCAATGTTGGCCAACTATGGGTGCTTATTCCATAATGATTCATCTTCTCATGTCACATCTTTGTTGTTTAGATTATCCCACTTGATAAAACACTATTAATCTCCCTTGTTTATATCCTCTTATGCCTATCTGAAGGATCTCCTCAGGTTCTAAAATGACTCTACTATTCTCATCCAATTCTAGCAACTCATTCTAGATGGATATTCTATATCTAGTGGTATTATTTAAGAAAGAGATATGAAATACCAAATGTATGCATGTAGGATGAGGTAACTCTAGATTTTATGCAACACTACCAAATTTTTTTAGGATCTTATAAGGGTTGTTATACCTAGGATAAATTTTGTAATCATTTTTTTGTTGCTTTAAATACATTGTCTTGTATGGTTGTAGGTGTACAAAGACCCAAATTCTGACTTCAAAATAATTTTCACTATGGTGTTGATTTATTTTTTGTTTCATTCAATTTTATGTCATTTACAAGTTCTCTCTTAGATTAGTTAGTCCCTTATGATAGTGTTTAATGTGTTATTTAATATCTTGAACATTTGGGTTGACCCTAAAGGATGATGTGATGGATGGTGGCTAGTACCCATATAGTTTCAAAAATGGAGATATTTTGGATAAGTATGAAAGGAAGTGTTATATCACCATTTTTATAATGGTAGCCAATTAACCCATCTCTCCTATTTATCTAATGTAAAAAATAGAGATAACCCTCTATGAAATTTTTAACCACCTCTATTTTCTCATTAGATTGAGGATGATTTGATGAGCTATGAACCAAATAATTACCCAAACATGAGAATATAGTAGTCCAAAAACTATTGGTAAAGATAAGATCATGAACACATTACTATGATCTTGGGGTTCCCATATAACTTATGAAATATATATAAAAAATCACTAGCAAATGTTACTATACTAACTACAAATGGATGTGAAAAGGCACCAAATTGGGTATATTTTGTGAACCTATCCATGGTTACCATGATGACATTTTTCACTTCAGACCTAGACAACACTGTTATGAAATCCATGGAAACATACTCTAACCTTTGGCTAGGAATAGATAAGGGTTAAAAAAGACTTAGGGTCTTAATTATCTCACCTTTGTTTTGTTGACACATCATGCATCCAGACACAAAACTATGGATATCCCACTTTAGTCCTTCCCAAAAGAAATATTTCTTGATTTTATGTTAAGTTTTCAAGAATATTGAATACCCCACTAATGGAGATGCATGGAGCTCTGTAAGAACCTTGATCAAAGGTATAATATATATTTGTACTAGATGGAATTCATTTTCCTATAATTTTTTTGAGACTGTATAATATTTATGGATATTTTAAATTATAATGTGTGTATCAATGTCATTCTCCCATTCAAATATTTCCTCATCCACCCAATTCACTTTCCATGTGGATGTTGTGCATAAAAGTTTCTCTATGGACTCATCCCTCTTAGATAGTGCATATTTCACTACATTATCCTTATCCTTTCCTATATGTGATTTAAAATTCATATCCCAAAATTTTGGTCATAATTGTTTTTTGGTCTTATGGATGACAATATCTATTCCAAGAATTTATGTCATATACCAAGATATGTCTTCACTTTAAAGTGTCTTCCCATTAGATATGGTCTCCATTGTTTTACTGCATGAAAAATATAATCATCTCCTTCTCATAGATAAGATTTATAAAATTATTATCTTTGAGTTTAAACTTTATAATCAATGGGTCATCCTTCATACATGAGTACTACCCCCATTGCATACCCCAATGCATGACATTCAACAATCAAGATATATAAAAAAATATGAGGTCTATGGAGTGGTGCACATGTTCTTATTCAACTTCTCAAACACATTGGTGGTTGCTTCATTATAGTGGAAGGAATCCTTATTCAATAAAGTTATGAGTGGTGTTTCTATGCTACTATAATTTTTCACAAAATGGAGATAGTAACTTAAACCTAAGAAGCCTCAAAGGTTTTTGAGAGTTTTTAGAACTTTCCATTTTATCTTGTCCTTGATCTTGTAAAGGTCCACTTTGATGCATTAATTATAAACAATGTGACCTAATTAATCCACTTATTTCACTCTAAAATCACACTAGGATGGATTTGTGCAAAGTTTATGTTGTTATAGAGTTATCAATAGCCAATTCACATGTTGCAAGTGTGTTTCCCATGTAGTTTTGTATATTAGGATATCATCAAAAAATACAAAGAATTTTTTTTCATATTAAATTATGAAAGGGATTCTTCATAAAACTTTTAAATGTAGATGGTGCATTTTTGAGACCAAAAAGCATCACCAAAAACTCATAGAGGCCCTCATGAGTTATAAAAGTTATTATATATATGTATGTATGTATCTCTGTGTGTGTGTGTGTGTGTGTGTGTGTGTGTGTGTGTGTGTGTGTGTGTGTGTGTGTGTGTGTGTGTGTGTGTGTGTGTGTGTGTGTGTGTGTGTGTGTGTGTGTGTGTGTGTGTGTGTGTGTGCGCGCGTGTGCACACACACACATTCATCTCTAATATGATTTTTATTGTAACCCAAATAAAGATCCAATTTCAAAAAGTGGATAACATCATGTAACTCATATAAAAAATCATAAATTATAAGAATAGGAAAATTATATCTTTGATGGTATACTTGTTGAGTTTTATGCAATTGGGGCACATCCTCTAAGTATCATCCTTCTTACACACCATTACGACTAGAGAGGATATGACCTTTGGATATGTTTGATAATCCTAGCATCCAATCTCTCATGTACCATCTTTACAATCTCACTCTTTTGGAAAAATGGATAATTATAAGGTTTGATGTGCAACGGCTGAATCCTTGGTATAAATTAAACGGTATGATCATGATCCTTATTTGGTGGCAGTTCTTTTGGCATTGCCCAAAAATGATTAAGTGGTTATAAAAAATCACCTATAAATTTAGTTGTGTATACATCTTTTTTTATTTTAAATTCTAATAAAAATAGTTTTGCTACAAACCCATCTACTCCATTGTTGAGAAACATTTTCATCTGGTGAGAACTAACCAGTTGTGTAGACTTCACACACAATCCATGCAATTCAATATCTTTAGTTCATAATGAAAACACATGAACAACTCCTAAAATTTCATCTCTCTAATTCCCAAGGTTGTAATCCATTATAATCCCAAACTAATGTGTACCCCACCCATGGGTTCAAATGGAAACATAGGAGAGTCTAGCCTAAAAGATCCCATGAAAATTTTTATACTATATCATTTCCCTAAATAATTGACTATGCCACAATCTATAATCATGACCTAAAATTATAGAGTTTGATTAAAAAATAATAATTCAAATTTGCCACCAACTTATTGTTGATGAAGCTATGTGTACACCCAAATTTAATCAACATTGCCACCTTATCTTTCTTTAGGAAACCCACTACCTTAAGGGTATTTGGGTGTTAATTCCTAAAATTTCATGGCATTAGATAGTTAGTTAGGTATATTATTATTCCTCCTCCCTCTCATCCTCAACCTCGCCTACTACTTCCTCCTCCTAGTCTTCTTCATTTTCACCTTCAATGTAGATTAATTTATTCTCAACATGTTTATGTCCTCAGTTATATATTTTTCATAGTTGAAACATAACCCTTTTGCTCATTTCTCTTCACTTTTTTGAGGAGCCAATTTTATAGGATCAAGAAATGATTATGTTAGAGTAATTATACATTTTCCAATAGTGAGTGCTTATTGTTTGACCAAATATATTTCCTCTACTGTACATGTAAATACCATGGACTTTGGTACTATACTTGGATTAAACATGCAAACATCAAGTTGGATGCTATCCTCGATCCTTCCCAAGATCAAGTCACTCATGTTGTCCTTTGTGATGCTCTCCTTGCATAAGGATAGGTTTTGGAATTGATAAATATAATCCTTGATATTCCCTATTTATTATAGTTTTTCTAACTGGATTAAGTGGTTCTTTGTTACTCTATTATGGTAGTGTATATGTAGTTCTTCAGGGAACACTTACTAGATAATAGTAAGACCCTTATTTTTATTTTGTGTGCATATCCATGTTTATCAAATAAACTACTCTTAATCCAAACATAGATACTCAATTACCACCTTATATGCACATGGGGTCTAATGTTAATTAAACAAATTATCCATTTGATTGATTTAGGTGACCAAATCCTTATCACTGAACTTGCACATTCCACTCTTGGTAGCATGTTTTGTGAACTTGTATTTTATCTTGGATTATTCTGGCTAGGAAAACTTGATTTACCTAGTGGAGAATTATTGGATGGTGATGGTGTTCAAATATTATCCAAGGTTGTCATGAGAGTTTCCAATTTCATATTAATGTTTCTAAATCACCTTTGACCTCATATAGACCTTATTTGTTAGCCATGCTTTGCACTTATACTTGGACTTGGGTAACGAACCCAAATACCCATATATCAATTTTTTTTAACTCCATTTGTTCCTTGCTAGGTATTTTTCTTAGAGTGACTGGACTTTTTCTATGGGCTCTAGTGTGTGGACCAACCATGCAAGAAAACTAGGGTTTAAGGTTCTAGATTAAAGGGTAGGGTTTAGGGGTCAAAAATAATTTACTAGAGTCTTATACCATTATGATCATCTCTTGGTAATGAATCTAATGGATGTTATTATTAAAGGGAAATTACATTGAAAAACATGTATAAAAGGCTTATATTGTTGTGATCGTCTTGATGAGATGAATCTAATGACTATTATTTTATGCAAGGGTGTGAAAGTTTTTATAGATATATTTTTTAAATGTTTAAAAATTACTCAATAAATGTTGCATTTATGGAAAAACTAGATTCCTTATAGACCACATGTTATTTTTTTCATCCTTCAACTTACAAAACAACCATTATGCTAGATCTAAAAAATATGCACCACAAAACCGTTCCCAAATCAAAGATATACTACCAGTTGCAATGAAATTATTTAGATAGATTAAAATAATTCACAATAACAGATTTAATTTAAATATCAAGGGCAAATAAAAAATAATAGATCATAGTAATAAGAGTAAAATAGAGTAGATCCACATTAAATATTGATAACAGAGTAAAAAAATAGAAATATAAGATTAAGCCATTTCAAGGGGAAACCTCCACAAATAAATTAAAAAAAATCATAATATGATCCTCAAGTACCAACCAATACCTCCTATATATACCCTAATTAGGATATGGCTATACCATAGGTTGACCCTACTAACAATACAAAAACATAAATAATTATGATATGACAAGGTAATAGGTTTTGTCAGCCACAAGTCAATCACACATATCCCTATGCACACTACTGGTTAAGGGTGTAAATAAATAGTGTAGTGGTTAACTCTAGTTATGGACATCTTTCAATCACTATCTATACTCATTGAAGCACTCACATGACATATTAATGAGTATAAATTGAAAATGTCATCAAATTTATAACACTAGAAATACATTTTATTTTATTAATCAAAATGCAATAACTAAAACCCCATTTTTGGGAGGTTAAAATATTAATTAAGTGGATCAAATTTGGAAAAAATTCAAATTACATAATTGTGATTTGGTCATTAATGCAATGCGTATAATTTAAGGTAAACATTGATGCAACATGCATCTCTCCATGAAAAACCACTAAATTTAGAGTATTTTTATGTTTTGGATTTAGTGCTAGTTAAGGCTTGATAAACTTTGGACATAATAAATATTTAACACAGATTTAGATTAGAGGTTGCCAAAAAATGAAAATGTGACACAAAAGTGCCACAAATTCATTAAAATCTACTAGCGAAACTACCTATTTTTTTGATATGATATATTCCTATATAAGAATATATTTGTTCCTTGAGAATGGGTTGGTTGGTTGAAAATTCATCTTGTGGTTTTTTCATTGTTTGTGGGTTGGTTATGTGGTTCATTAGAGAGTTGATGATGTTTTTTTTCTTAGGATGTTATGGATTGATTCATTACTTTTATAGTAAATTTTCAATAGGTAGATTTTTTTAGTAATGTAGTTAGATGCATAATTAGGGATAGGTGGAGATAGTGCCATTTTGAAACAAAGGAAGGATATAGGTATTTATCCTATGATTATATCTGAGGATATATGCCTTTGGGAAGAATAGTTTACCATATGTTTTGTTTTAACTATTGGACAAGCATCAAATGATTACACCACTATATGTATAAGAAATATATTATGGTTTACAACATGTATTATCAGATCATTGGTGGATTGTTATATAAAATTAGTTGAAATTAGGTCTTGAACTATTGTGTGTTGGAACATGAGAACAAAGACATTTTATGCAACTGAAAATAAGGGATCTATAAATGAAACTATACAAGGGAAGAATGATTTTTTTTTATAGGATTGACTATGGTGGTCTTTAATATTTATGAAATCCAATGATTATACAAATAAATTTTATATGTATCATAGAGGATGGAATCCAAACCAAAGAGATTATATGCCTATGGTTGTTGTGTTGACGTAGTAAATTTTTAAAGAATGGGTCATTGACTTCCTAAGTCTAAAAAACTCACCAACAAGGAAGAGTAAAGTTTTTTTTATATCATCTTCAATGAAAAATATATTAACCATTAGGTAAATGCAACACCACTAACCTATAACATCTATAGGGACATGTGTGGCTCATATGTAGCTTACATAAAATTTTACCTTATCATGTCATAACTATATATGTTCTCGTAATGTTAGTAGGGTCAATGTATGGAGTAACCATAGCCTAAGTAAGGGCATATAATAGGTAGTGGTTAGTACTTAAGTATAATATTGAGAATTGCATTCTTATTGTATGGTTGTGAAAGTTTTCCCATCAAAGTGGATTAGTCTTATATTTCAGGTATTTTGCTTTGCTATCAACATTTGGTGTGGATGTGCTCTATTCAAATCTTGATTACTATAATCTATTATTTTTCTCAAATTTTAATTATTTTCACATCCATTGTTGTTAATTAGCTTGATCTATCCAATTTATTTCATTACAAGTGATATTAGAATTTAATTTGGGCAAGGGTTTACGACATGTATTTTTCATATATAGTGTAACAGTTATTTTATGAGTTGAAGGATATAAAAAACACAATTTTCACTTTGAAATGAATTTATATTTTTCATTAGCATCATATTGTTTGAGGTTTTTTAAAACAGAAAAAGAGCATGGAATTATTTTTTGTACCCTTATGAAAAATATCATACATTGGATTCCTCTTGGGGAGATGATTGTAATGATATAAGCCTTTGACACCCTTTTTTTTACCCCCAAATCCTAACCACTAAATTATTAAATCATACACCCTAGAGTTTATGCATAGTCAGTCCAAAAAATAGATGCCATAGAAAAGGGAAAGTTGGTATAGGAAAAAATGATTAGCAAGGAAGAAATGGAGTCTGGAAGTTCTGATATAGGGGTTTCTAGGTTGTTTATCTAACTATAGGTAGATGTGAAAATCATGGATAAAAAAGAAGATGTTGATGTGGTCAAAGGTGACTTGGACATAATAAAAGGAAAATTTAGCAACATTAATGTGACATTGGAAATTATATTGGATAATACATGCAAATAATAACACCATCTAATAATTTTCCACAAGGCCACTTGATTTCTCCTAGCTAGAAAAATCCAAGTTCAAATGTAGGTTCGTGTAAAATGCTACCAAAAGTGGACATACACAAGTTAAATGGTAAATATCTAGTCTCATATATCAATCAAAAGTTTTTTTTGGACTTACACCAAACCCCATGTGCATAGAATATGATCATGGCATCATTGTATTTGGAACTAGAGTAGTTCGTTTGGTATAGATGGTTATGTGCTCAAAATAAAAATAAGGGCCTTATTGTTACCTGGTCACTGTTTATTGATAATCCACAAATACACTTCAACAATAGTGTAACAGATAATTACTTCAAGTAGTTATCAAAACTACAAAAAATAGGTAATTTGCAAGGATTATTTTTAGCAATTATTGAACATTTCCGTACACTTGGAAAACATCACAAAGGAAAACCTAAATGACCTGCTCTTTGTTAGGCTCAAGGATAACATCCAATTTGATTATCACATGTTTAATCTATGTTCACTAGCAGAGTTCACAATCCTTACATGCATGTCATAGGAAAGAGATATGGTAAAATTTTAGGCATTCACTACTAGTAGGGGTTGCATTACTCTAACACAGTCATTCCCTTAGCTTACCAAATTGAATCTTCAAAAAATTTAAGATAAACAATAAAAAGGGTTATATTTCAACTGTGGCAAAAAAAATAGCAAAGGACATAAATGTGTTGAGAATACATTTTGTTACATTAAAGGTGTTAATGAAGAAGAGGAGAATGAGGAAGTAGCAAGTGAGGGTGAGGAGAGCCGAAGGAGGAATCAAAAGATTCCTAACCAGATATCTTATGTCATTCACTTTCAAGAAAATTAACACCCCAAAAACTCTCAAGCTAATGGGTTTCCTAAATAAACAAAAGGCGACAGTGTTGATTGACTTGGGGAGTACACATAACTTCATCAACACTAATTTTGTGGCATGCTTGAACTATTTTGCTTATCTAACTCTATAAATTAAAGTCATGATTACAAATTGTGGCATGGTCAATTGTTAATGGAAATTCCATAATAATAAAAATTATACGGGAGATTATAGGCTTGACTCTCTTATGTTTTCTATTCCCATATGTGGAGAAGACATCATTTTGGGGGTCTAATTACTCAAAACCTTGGGAATGATAGAGATGATTTTTTAGGAGTTGTTCATGTGTTTTAATTCTAATGGTAATAAATTTGAACTATGTGGATTGCCTATAATAGTTCTCATTAGATACATAAAATTCTAAATAATGGGAAAAAAGGGTTTGTAGCACAATTTTTATCCTTAGAAGTACAACTAACAAAGATGTATATAAAACCAAATTTAAATAAAATTGTTGATAACTACTCAATATTTTTTGAATCAATGCAAAAAAGACTACTGCTAAAAAGGGAAGATGATTAGGCCATTCAACTAATGTAAGGGATTCAACCACCAAACATGAGACAGGCCACTTCTTAAATAAAGTTCATGCCATTGTCTGCTCATTAATGTGAAATTAAAGAAAATAGGCCATGATCTCACTGTTTGCACTCTTTGATGACCATTTCGTAAGGACTGTTTCATTTGCGATAATAACTTCTCCTACTAACACCTTTTACCACCTAGGTTAATTTGATTCATGTCTGTGCTTGGCTGGGTACATCCTTTGGAACATTCTAAATGTTGTTGTATGTGTGCATGGACATGTTCTAGATTATCTATTTTGTTCCCTCTTTCCTTGCTATTTCTTATCTCTTTCTGGCAATTTTGAGCTCTTGGGCTATCTTTCATCTCCTCCTGGCTCTTTGGGCTCATTTCTCAACTGATGCATCCCATCAAAATTGACATCTGCAGGCCCATCATTATTCGAAAACCAACGGCTATTTTTCCACCTTAAAATTGATATTCGCATCCCTATCACCAAATGTTTGAACTCCAATGACTAGTTTACTATGTTAAGGTTGACGTGCTTAGGCCCATCATCCCTTTGGTCATTCCTTCAACTTTCTACAATTGAACCTTTAGCCTTTTACAATTGAACCTTCTCGAAGGGAAGGTGCCCCTTCATAAAATGGAAAAGGTCCCCTTTTGGGTCACTGGGAGTCCCCCACACAGGCACTTTCCCTTTGGGCTCTTTCGGGCTCCCTTATCTTCTCAATTCCTTTAGACAAAATATTTGAAGGAATTCCTTCAGACATTTTTCTCGAAGGAAGTCTTTCCTTCAAAGTTGACACTCTTTCTTTTGGTCTTTTCCTTTGAAATTCCTTCGAACAAAAGTTTGAAGGAATTCTACCTCATTTCTTCCTTGTATTTTCCTTTGGACATTTTGTCTGAAGGACCTTTGCCTTTTGCCATGGATTTCCTTTGGACAAAATTTTGAAGGAATCCCTCACCTTGCTCACTTTCTCGAAGGAAAAATTTCCTTTCGACCTTCTCTTTCATCCCTCAACAAGTGTTCCCTGCCCTTTGCAAGGGTACTTTGGGCCCCAAGTTGCCCTTCAAAGTCTGCTGAAAGGTCCAATTGGTCACATGCCTTCCCTCCGCAAGGGCACTTTGTCTTTGGAACTTTGTAAAAGACTTGAATTTCTTTGAAATGGTCCATTTCTTTGCCAAAAAGGCTTGTCTAAGGCAATTTCCTGAAGCGAAAAGAGCCTCCATATCAACCTAAAAAATTGTAGGACTTAAATCACTTGACTCTTTCGTAGAATAGGCCTTTGACAAAGGGAAAAAATGATTATTGTAGTAAGGAGAAGACATTAGAGACTAACTAATCAGTCCCCCCAAAGAAAATTCAAAAGGGAGATCAATTTTTTGGGCCTATAGGACCAAAATTTGGTCAACAGTTACCATCAAATTCAGATTAAAGAGATGATGATATACATCTAAGACAACTTTTAGAAATCATTAGGGCCATTATCAATTTTTGGTAATGACTTTTGGTCTCATAAATTAACATCTACATTTTAGAGTTTGATGGCATCTTAATATATAGTAATACATGGGAAGCACAAAATTGTAACTTGTGAACTAGGTAGTAATAACTCTAGAACAACATCAACTTTTTCAAATCCTTCCAATTGTGATTTTGGAGTAAAAGAGGTGGAGTACTTGGGTCACATTGTTTTGCATGAAGGCATCAAAGTAGACCCTCACAAGATCAAGGTGATGACAAAATGACAAGTTCAAAAAACACTCAAGAATATCTGGGACTTCATAGGGATGATAGGGTACTATTATCATTTTGTGAAAGATTACGGTAACATAGAAACACCACTCATAGCTTTGTTAAAGGATTCCTTCCACTAGAGTGAAGCTGTGATTAAGGAATTTGAGAAGCTAAATGAGGCCATGTACACCACTCTAGTTTTGGCTACCTGATTTTTCTTAAAGATATTCATTTTTGAATGCAATGTGTCATAGTATAGAATGGGGGTAGTACTCATGTAGGAGGGATGACCTATTTCATTCAAGAGTTGTCAATTCAAAGGTAACAATTTTCTATTTCCTATTTATGATAAGGAGATGGTGGTTATTATTGATACAGCTAGACAATGGAGACCTTATATGATGAGTAGACACTTTAAGGTAAAAACATATCATGATAGTCTTAAATACTTCTTGGAATAAAGGTTGTAATCTGACTAAAAAATAAAATGGGTGACCAAAATTTTAGGATATGACATCGAAATCATATATAATAAAGGAATGGATAATTTCTTAGTAGATGCGCTATCCATGAGGGATGAGTCCATAGAGGCATTGTTATGCACAATTTCCATATGACATGCAAATTGGGTGGATGAGACAAGATCCGAATAGGAGAATGACACTAATACATAGGTTCTTATTCAAAAACTCCAAAAATATTTTAATGTCTTAGACAAATTTGTGTGGAAAGGGAATGTCCAATGGTATAAATATAGGTTATACATATGCAATAATTTTAGGTCCTTAAGCACAAAATACTTACAGATCTCCATTCATCTCCAACAAGGAGACATTTAGGATTTTTGAAAACTTATCATAGAATCAAGAAATATTGATTTTGGGAAGGACTCAAGGGGTATATCTAAAAAAAATGGCCAAATGCATGGTGTGTTAGCAAAACAAGAGTCAGACGATTAAGACCTCATGTCTTCTATGCCTCTAATATATTCCTAGCCAAAGGTGGGATGAGGTTTCTATAGATTTCATAACAGGTTTACCAAGGTCAAACGATAAATATTTCATCATGGTAATCATGGACATACTCATCAAATATGACCATTTTTATGACTTGTCACAACCATTTGTAGAAAGTATAGCAGCATATGCTTTTCTGAATATAGTTCAAAAGTTGTATCGTACCCCTAAAATCATAATAAGTGATTATGAACCCATCTTTATTAGTGATTTTTGGACTTGTTTATTCTCATGCTTGGAGTACTCAGTTGACTCATTACTCGTCATATCATATTCAATCTAATAGGAAAATAGGTGATCAACAAATGTCTAGAAAGTAATTTTCATTATTTTATATTAAATAAAGAAAGAGATGGATTCATTTGCTTCCACTAACAAAATGGTGGTATAACACTCCCTTCCATACCTCATCAAAGATATCTTTATTTATAACACTACATTGCTACCATTACCTATCCATTACCTCATCCTTGAAAGTAGAATTAAAAATACATATTGTTGAAAAATACATTCAAGATCAATAGTTAATAGAAGGTACTAATTATTGTAATAGAAATCTTGACAATAACACACAACCAAATGAAATAGTAAGCAGTTCGGCACCATAACAAAAGACAATTTGAAGTGGGCAAAGAAATAAAAAAGGAAAGAGGAAGAAAGATGTTTCACATAGATTTTGCAACGTAAACACTTGATCGTCTTTTAGCAACCGACTTACTTCATAAGAAAATCTATTATTTGGGAACATTCTTGCGATCTGATCTCCCTTTAGTGTTAAAAAAGAGGAGTCTACCAGGTGTAAGAAGTTTCTGCTACGTGGCCTTCTCCGTCCTTTTAAAATCTCAATACGGAGTTTAGCATCATTTTTTGGGGGCAAGGTGTCTGATAACTATTTAATCTGAGTCTTGGGAAGTTGATTTTTTTCATTTCTACGGAAGTTTCGAAGTGTTTTCACTCTGATAAGCTTAGCAGGGTTCAAATGGCGGTTCCGAAAGACTTTTTGTTCTACATTTTGGCGGTGATTTTTAAGACAAATATTGGTTGCTATGCTTTCGTTCCAGTTTTGAGCCCTCGCTGGAACATCTTTGATGAAATATGGCAGGCGGATACTCTCAAGGTTTTAGAAGCAAACACTATGTTAACCAGAGTGGACTGGAAGGAGACTCCCGAAACCCACATAATCAAAATAGATTTGCCGGGTATGGCAATGAATTTCAGAAATATTTCTTCACATTATTTTGAATTTCTCAGATTGTATGTCATGTTGACGTGTGATATTGTTTACAGGGATAAAGAAAGAGGATATTAAAATGGAGTTAAAAGAGGACGTGCTGTGTGTGAGCGGGGAGATTCGGCGGGAGGAGACGAAGGACTCTGAGCAGTGGCACCGTGTGGAACGGGTGGCGGGCAAGTTTATTCGCAAGTTTCGACTGGCGGACGGTGACATGGAACGAATAGAGGCCACGCTGGAGAACGGAGTGCTGACTGTGAAAGTCCCCAAGCTCCCCAACAAAGGAGGAGAGGCCAAGCCTATTCCTATCACTGTCGCTGCTGACAAGTCTGCAGTCGATGGTGGTGACAAAACGTGTAAAGCCCAAGTCTAACCAGCGTTGAAGTTGTGTGTACATACAACTTTTGTGATAATTAAGATAATGTGAATAAATCAAGTTTTGTGTATGCCCTTCGGTCCTCTGTCTTCCTGAAAACCAACACTTTCTTCTTTGGTCAACAAATTTTAGATATTAAAAATAAATTTTGTGACTCGTCCACTTACTACTTTTTGTATTGCATTGCTTCGAAAGGGGTAAGTGTTGATAACTGATGCATGCATGCTTCCCTCACCGCATGCCGCATGCTTTCCTCATCTCTCAACTGCAGTTCTCATCAACGCATGAGATTTTTTTATTTATAGTTTATCCTTTATAATTCAGTTGTTAAACATTGATTTAAACAAACTGCAATTTTTTTTTTTTTTAGCACAGCGAATAATGCATGTTTGGAGATATAGACTTTTTGTTTAGACTCCTGTTCAAACAGCCTATTAAACTACCCTCAATTAAGCATTCCTCATTATTAATAAGTGTTTTTGTAAAGCGCTGTTTATTGAATGGAAAAACTTTTCTTTGTTAAGGTTGTAATAAAAATAGAGTATAGTAATAAAAACAAAGTACAGTAATAAAAACAGAGTACTCTGCGTTCTTCAAATTTAATATATGATTTGTGTTTATTATGTCTATTAATATTTGGTAAAGGATGCAAATCAAAGGATGCAAATGATTTGGCTATGTTCTTGTTGCTATTTCTTTTCTATGTTCTTGTTGTTATTCTTTTCTCTGTCATAATTATTTAAGGGCTGTTTCAGAATTCACATTTGGTATCAGAGCAGGGATTTTTCTTTTGGGTTAAAGATTTAGTAGTTGAAATTTTGCCAAAAAATTATCATGTCAAATTCTAATTCCTTGTCCATTTCAAAATTTGATGGAAATGAGTATGATTATTGGTATATCAAAACGATGATTTTTTTGATAGGAAAAGATTTGTGGGAGATTAGTGAATTAGGTTATGCAGAGCTAGCTGATTGGAATGCCCTCACAACAAATGATAAAACAGCTAAGAAGGAGGCTAAGAAGAAGAATGCTCAAGCTTTATTTCATATTCAAATAGCTCTAGATAAGAGCTTATTTCTATGAATTACAGGAGCAAAGATAGCAAAGGATGCTTGGAAGACTCTAAAAGAAGCTTACCAAGGTAGTGATCAAGTCAAAGTTGTCAAGTTACAGACATTGAAGAAAGAATTCGAGAATTTAAAAATGCAAGAAGCTGAAAATGTGAGTACCTATTGTGTCAGATTAAAAGATGTGGTCAATAAAATGGCTACACTTGGTGAAATTGTGAACAATGAGGTTGTGATAAAAAAGGTGCTGAGGTCTCTCACACCAAGGTGGAACCATGTTGCCATAATCATAGAAGAATGCAAGAATTTGTCTACCCTTTAATTTGATCATCTAGTTGGCTCTTTGATGTCTTATGAAGAAAGATTGAGAGATTCATTTGGAGAAAGTGAAGAGAAAGCTTTTTCCTCCAAATTACAAATCACAAAGATTGAAGATGCCAATAGTAACATCAAAATTAATCAAGGCCAAGGTAGAGGTCAAAATCAGAATTACTCAAGAGGAAATAGAGGTAGAAGTGGTTTCCAAGGAAGAGGTGGTTTCAGAGGAAGAGGTAGAGGCCGATTTGATAAAAGAAATATTCAGTGTTATCATTGTAACAGGCATGCCCACTTTAATTATGAGTGTAGATTAAAAGAAGGTAATAATGGTAAAAGCATTCATTATGCTCAAGAAAGTGATGAGAATCCTCTAGATAATTTATTTTTATTGGATGACAAAGCTGAAAATATTTCTACAGATGTTTGGTATTTAGATTCGAGATGTTCTAACCACATGTCAGGGAATGAAAAACTTTTTTCTATAATGGATGAAAGTTTTAAATCCAAGATCAAACTTGGTGATGACAGATCATTGGAGGTTGCTGCAAAAGGAGCTATGGAAGTCCATACAAAAGAAGGTATGAAGAGTGTTAAAGACATTTATTACACTCCAAAGTTAAAGCATAATTTGTTGCATGTTGGACAATTATGTGAGAAGAATTATAAAGTTGTATTTGAAAATCAACAATGTATAATTTATGATAAGAATCAAGGAAATAGGGTGGTAACAATTGTGTCTATGACAAAGAATAGGATGTTTCCATTGAAGTTTGGTGAACATAACAAGAACCTTGTCAATATGGTATATGAGGATACAAGTTGGTTGTGGCATCTCAGGTATGGGCATTTAAATTTTCATAGTTTGAAAATTCTAACATCAAAAGCATTAGTTTCTAGTTTGCCTAAGGTTGAAGAGCACAACGAAGTTTGTGAAGGATGTGCCAAAGGAAAACATGCAAGAGAGAAATTTCCAAAAGGCAATACATGGAGGGTCCATTATCCACTCTAGTTAGTTCATTCAGACATTTGTGGTCTTATGGAGACAAAGAGTTTGGGTAACTCATCATATTTCATTACTTTTATTGATGATTACTCACGACAGTGTTGGGTTTATTTTTTGAAGACCAAAGGTGGCTCTTGATACATTCAAGAGGTTTAGAGCCATTGTAGAAAATGACAAAGGGTGCAAAATCAAATGCTTAAGGATTGATCATGGAGGAGAATTTTGTTCAAAAGCCTTTCAAAGTTATTGTGATATGCATGGCATTAGAAGACAACTCACCACTGCATACACACCTCAACAAAATGGTGTAGCTGAAAGGAAGAATCGTATAGTGGTGGAGATGGCATGAAACATGCTACAAACAAAGGGATTAAGTAATTATTTTTGGGGAGATGCAGTTGTTACAGTAGTATATATTTCTCAATCGGAGTCCCACTAGTGCACTTGACATGATGACTCCATATGAAGCCTGGTATGAGAAAAAGCCAAATGTTAATTATTTCAATGTTTTTGGTTACTTAAACTATGTTCATGTCCCTGATCAAAAGAGGCAAAATTTAGATCCCAAAAGTGAGTCATGTATTTTTGTTGGATATAGTGAGAAAAGTAAGGCTTACAGGTTATATAATCCTCTCACTAATAAGCTTATTGTGTCAAGAGATGTGATTTTTGATGAAGGGGGAGTTTATAGTCATCAAAAAGGCCATATGAAAAAAATCAAAATCTATTTTAAATGAAGTTATTATGGATGAAATTGATCATGGGCAACCCACTAATATTTCTGTTCCAAGTGCTACAAACCCACCAAGTAACCCCTCATCTAGTTGTTCAATTCCAAGTGTAAGTCCAGATTCAAGTCCTAGTTCTGCAAGGAAGGTAAGAAGATTGAGTGACATTTATCAAAGGAGTTCAAATCAGGCACATGAAGAAAATCCAAGAGGTGAGACATTGAATTTGGCTTTACTTACCAAGGCTGATTTTGAACCATCATGTTTTGAAGATGCATATACTAATGAGGTTTGGATGCAAGCAATGTAAGAAGAGATGGATTCTATTCACAGGAATGACACTTGGGAGCTTACAAATCTTCTACATGACAAGAAGAAGATTGGCGCCAAATGGGTCTACAATACTAAGTGTAACAGTGATGGAAGTGTTGAAAGACATAAGGCAAGATTAGTTGCTAAAGGCTTCACACAAAGGTATGGCATTGATTATGAAGAGACATTTGCACCAGTAACAAGATAAGAAACCATTAGAATGCTAATTTTATTAGCAGCTCAAAAGAATTGGAGCATCCATCATATGGATGTGAAAAGTGCCTTTTTCAACGGGTACTTAGAAGAAGTATATGTGGAACAACGACAAGGTTTTGAAGTGCAAGGAAAAAAAATCATGTCTACAAGTTAAAGAAGGCTTTGTATGGCCTCAAACAAGCACCAAGAGCATGGTATGTTAGGATTGATGGATATTTTCAAGAGAATGGCTTTCAAAGAAGTAAGAGTGAAGCTACCCTTTACTACAAACAAGAAGGTAATGATATTCTAATTGTAAGTTTGTATGTTGATGACTTGTTGTATATTGGTAGTAGTTCTATGATGAAGGATGAATTCAAAGTTTTCATGATGAGTGAATTTGAGATGAAAGATTTAGGCCTTATGAAATATTTTTTAGGAATGGAGGTTTATCAAAGGGAGAATAAAATTTTTATTTGTCAAACAAGGTATGCTAAAGATATGCTGAAAAAATTTGATATGGTTGATTGTAAACCAGTCTCTACTCCAGTTGCTCATGGAGTTGTGTTGTGTAGAGATGATGGTGCTGAAAGAGTTGATGAGACAACTTATAGAAGTATTGTTGGAAGCTTAATGTTTCTAACTCATACAAGCCTGATATTGCTTATTCAGTTTCACTTATTTCAAGGTACATGATACAGCCATTGAAAAAACATATGAAGGCAGCCAAAAGAATTTTGAGGTATGTGAAAGGCACTCTAGATTTTGGTATTAATTACTACACTTCTAAAAGGTTCAATCTTGTTGGTTTTAGTGATTTTGATTGGGGAGGTAGTTTGGATGACCGAAAGTCAACATCTGGAAATTGTTTTTCTTTTGGTTCTGGTTTGATTACTTGGAGCTCAAAGAAACAAAGTATAGTTTCCCTTTCTTCTATAGAAGCAAAGTATGTTGCAGTCATTTTAGTAGGTACACAAGCATTATGGCTTAGAAAACTTCTTGAAGAAATTGGAGAGATTCAAGTTCATCCCACAGTGATTTTTTGTGATAACATTAGTGCTATTAAATTGGCCAAGAATCCAATCCATCACAGTAGGACAAAACATTTTGATTTAAAGCATCATTTTATCTGAGATTTAGTGCAGATGAAGGTAGTAGAATTGAAATACATCAACACTAAAGAATAGTTGGCAGATATCTTCACAAAAGTAGTTGCAACAGATCAGTTTTTGACACTCAGAGATCAGAGTGTGAGCCCTCTTAGCATCAAGGGGGAGTATGTTGATAACTGATGCATGCATGCTTCCCTCACTGCATGCTTTCCTCATCTCTCAACTACAGTTCTCATCAACACATGAGATTTTTTTATTTATAGTTTATCCTTTATAATTCAATTGTTAAACATTGATTTAAACAAACTGCAATTTATTTCTTAGCACGACAAATAATGCATGAAGAAATGCATGTTTGGAGATATAGACTTTTTGTTTAGACTGTTGTTCAAACAACCTATTAAACTACCCTAAATTAAGCATTCCTCAGTATTAATAAGTGTTTTTGTAAAGCGTTGATTATTGAATGGAAAAACTTTTCTTTGTTAAGGCTGTAATTAGAATACGGTACAGTAATAAAAATAGAGGACTCTGCCTTCTTCAAATTTAATATATGATTTGTGTTTATTATGTCTATTGATATTTGGTAAATGATGCAAATGATTTGGCTATGTTGTTGTTGCTATTCCTTTTCTCTGTCATGATTATTTAAGGGCTATTTCAGAATTCACAGTAAGCTTATTCGACACTCATAATTTAATTTAAAAAAAATCAATCATAAATTTTTAAATATTTAGTATTTTTTTACTATAAATTAATCAATCATAATTTTCAAATATTTAATATTTTTTAAATATAAATATTGTGATTCATAAAGATTGGATCTCACATAATTTGTAAGTGCTAATTAAGTTCAGGGTTTGTAAGGGCGAAATATCTCTATTTACGAGTTCAAGAATTTGTACTATAAAAATCGTTTAATGATGGAGTTTTCTCACTTATATAGCCCTTGTTTTTTTTATTAAATTCACATGTGTCATTGCACTATATGCGTATTCCACTATACAATTTTAAGTAAGAGATTCAAAGTCCGAGAAAAGAAGGTAGGGAAGAGAAAATGGAGAAGAAAACAAGAATGTAACAAAATACAGTCAAAACTTGTATCGTCATATTGTAGGTACAATCTCTTATATGATCCTAAATAAGAGATGCAAACCTGGAGAATAAAAGGAGAGGAAGCGAGAGGAGAGGAAAGGAAATGAAGAATACATGATAAAATTGAAAATTTATATCATTATACTAGATGTGTTTTATTATATGATTTTAAATAAGAGATCCAAGATTTAAAAAATAAAGTAGAGAGGTGGCGAAGAGAAAAAGGAGTGGAAAACAATGAGAGATTCAGCCTCCAAAAATAAGGTAGAGAAAAGGAAATAAAAGAACATAAAATTGATAATATAGGGTTAAAATATAAAGAAAAATGTCAATAAGAATTTATTATGAAAAGAAAAAGGAGGTAGCGAAGGAAGGAAAAGGAGGTAGCGAAGAAAAAAAGGAGAATAGGAAAAAAGAGAAGAAAATAATAAGAGATTCGAACAAAAAATAATAGGAAAAAAGAGAAGAAAATAATAAGAGATTCTAACTTTAAAAAATAGAGAAAAGAAAAAAAGAGGAGAAGAAAAAAAAAGGAAAAAAAAAAAAAGAATAGGGTAAAATTGATAAAATATAAGGAATAAACTTAAAATATGTAGAGAAGGGGAAAAAAAGGAAATAATAAGAGATTTAAATTTTTAAAAACTAATTTTTATTATGAAAAGAAAAAGGAGGTAGTGAAGGAAAAAAATGAGAAGAGGAAAAAAGGGAAGAAAATAATAAGAGATTTGAACTTAAAAAAATAGAGAAAAGAAAAAAGAACATGATAAAATCTCACCTTACTATACCTCACTATTTTGAATCAAAATTAACATAACATTAAATTTTTAGTCGAGTAGTAGAAACCAAGGGAAGATGTGTGGAAGAAACCTAATCAATAAAAGATAAGTTGGCTACATAACTAATAAGGCAAGGTGCAAGCTCGTGTTTGATGTTCCATCTAGCTGTCAAAGCCATCAAAGCCAAGAATGGGCTTTGCATCCAATGCAACCATCAAATCCAAATTTTAAGTGTGCCTTAATGGAAAATTGATCAAAAAAGACAAAATTAAAAGGTAATTTAAATGGTAGCATTAAATGTGAGCATGGTGTGTACATTTGGGAATGTGCAGAGAATGACACTAAGGATAAAATTATTTATGGAAAGAAAAATCTTTGTGATGATATCAGATATACAAAATCTAAATTTTAATCCCAATGCATCTCTAATCACTTCCATTTACACTTAGCTTCAATAATTTACTTCCATGGTTTGCACCAACATGGCCTCACTAAAAGTTTCAATTGTATTTGTGATTCACATTATATAATTAGATACTTTTGCATGTGGCCCTGATTTCCCTCTCTTTTTGAATTTTTATTTTGTCCCCCTCTTATTACTATTTATAGGACTTAGAAATCCTTTTTTAAGGATGACAATTATGCTATGATTATTTATTTTTATGAAAAAAACAACAAAGTTAATCAGAGATTTTTTTTTTATGTATTTAATTTCTTTCTAGAATAATTTATTCTTATTAAAAAAATAAGAAAATGTTTTTAATAAGAGTTTATTATAAACTAATAATACATACATTTAAATAAAAATGAAGTTGGGAGAAAAATTAGAGGGGAAAACAAAAGAACATGACAAAACAAGGAGGCAGAAAAGAAAAAAAAGAGAAGCAAATAAAAGAATGGTAAAATTGATAAAATAAAGTTAAAATATAAAGATTTTTTAAATAAAAATTATGATAAAGAAGATAAAAGAAATGAAAACAAAAGAATATAATAAAATTGATAAAAGAAGATTAAAATATAATTGATAAAACAAAATTAAAATATAGAAAAAAATATTTTAATAAAAGTTAACAAGGAAAATAAAAGATATGACAAAATTAATTAAATAAGATTTAAATATAGACAAACATGCTTTAATAAAAGTTATGGAGAGGAAACAAAGAACATGATAAAATTGACAAAACAAAATTAAAATATAAATTAAAAAATAAATAAAAATAAAAGATTATTATAAACATCAGTGCATTCTACTATATGATTCTAAATAAGAAATCTAAATATAAAAAATAAGGTAGAAAAGATGAAAAGAATATTTTAAAAAAAAAAAAAAAAGATAAAAAAAGGAAAAGCATAAAAAATTTAAAAAAATGATAAAATTGATAAAATATGATTAAAATAGGAAAATATTCTTAATAAGATTTTATTATAAACTAATAATACATACACTTAAAGAAAAATAAAGTCGAGAAAAATTAGAGGGGAAAACAAAAGAACACAACAAAACAAGGAGGTAGAAAAGAAAAAAAGAGAACCAAATAAAACAACAATAAAATTGATAAAATAAAGTTAAAATATAAAGAAAAATATTTTAATAAGAGTTATGATAGAGAAGAGAAAAGAAAGGAAACAAAAGAATATGATAAAATTGATAAAATAAGATTAAAATATAATTAATAAAATAAGATTAAAATATAGAGAAAAATGTCTTAATAAAAGTTATGGAGAGGAAAACAAAAGCTAAGATAAAATTGATGAAATAAGATTTAAATATAGAGAAAAATGTTTTAATAAAAATTATGGATAGGAAAACAAAGAACATGATAAAATTGACAAAACCAGGTTAAAATATAGATTTTTTTTTTTTTTTTTTTAATAAATTTAAAAATAAAAGTTTATTATAAACATTAGTGCATTCTACTATACAATTTTAAATAAAAAATCTAAATTTAGAAAATAAAGTAGAACAGAGGAAAAGAAGAGAAAAATAAAAAAAAGAATATGATAAAATTGACAAAACATGATTAAAATAGGAAAATATTGTTAATAAGAGTTTATTATAAACTAATAATACACACACTTAAATAAAAATAAAGTCGGGAGAAAAATTAGAGGAGAAAACAAAAGAACATGACAAAACAAGGAGGTAGAAAAGAAAAAAAGAGAAGCAAATAAAAGAAAGGTAAAATTTATAAAATAAAGTTTATATATATATATATATATATATATATATATATATATATATATATATATATATATATATAAAGTTATGATAGAGAAAAGAAAAGAAAGAAAAACAAAAGAATATGATAAAATCGATAAAATAAGATTAAAATATAATTGATAAAATAAGATTAAAATATAGAGAAAAATGTTTTAATAAATTTTTTGGAAAAGAAAACAAAAGATATGATAAAATTGATGAAATAAAATTTAAATATAGAGAAAAATACTCTAATAAAAATTATGGAGAGTAAAAAAGAACATGATAAAATTGACAAAACAAAGTTTATATATATATATATATAAGAAATCTAAATCTAAAAAATAAAATAGAAAAGAAGTAAAAAATAGAAAATAAAAAATATATGATAAAATTGACAAAACATTATTAAAATAAGAAAATATTCTTAATAAAAGTTTATTATAAACTAATAACACATACATTTAAAGAAAAATAATATCAAGAAAAAAATTAAAAAGAAAAACAAAAGAACACAATAAAACAAAGCTATGTTTAAAACTAAAACATAGGAGAATTTTGTTTAATAAGAGTTTATTAATATAAATTAATAAATAAACATACAAAGATCTTAGAGGAATAAAATTTTATGACTCACTTTGATGTATCCGTGTATATATTAAAATAATAAAAACAAATTTGTTTATATTTTGGAAGGAGATGCCATGATTTAAAAGAAAAAAATCTTCAAAGTCGATATAGGTATGAATGAGCCTTGAAAATCAAAAGAAGAGACAGATCTCCCTTGATTTCCACCATGGAAGTTGTGAAGAACCTAGAATTAATATATACACTCATTTGCTTTGAAATATATAAACATATGCCCTTTTTAAATATTGAAGAATATGTGCATGTAGATGTGTCTAAATAATTAATAATTAATAAAGTAGGAAGACTCAATAATAAGAGAATTAAAATTAACATTTAGTTTTGATAGTAAATTCATGTGCTTCAGAATTGCCATTTAGGTTTGGTAGTAAATTCATGTGTTTCTAGTGTTTTAGAATATAAGAATGGGCGATTAATTATGTTTATTAAATTTTTATTATCTTTTTAATAAATTAAAAGATAATAGTTATAAGAATGGGCGATTAATTATGTTTATTAAATTTTTATTATCTTTTTAATAAATTAAAAGATAATAGTTATAATTAGGATTGGTAGTTATTGATTGATTTGTGAAATAGAATATAGAGAAGTTCTCTTTTTTATATATTATTTATTTTTATCTTTATTTAAATATTGGTAAAGGGGGTAGAGAAGGGGTTGAGGTTATATTTATAATTGATTAATCATATCATAATGGATGGATGTATGATATACGTTGTATAACGTATGTAATAGATGAGATAGTGATATCATTCCATTCCTTTCTTCTCCTTAAATTAGATTTATATAAAAAAGAAGGGGTGTTATATTTTAAGGTGTCATTTTATAAATACATATATACACAATTAGAAAATCAATAATAAGAGAATTAAAACTGATACACTTAATTTGGATAATAATAACAATTCCAAATAAATTTTTAATATCTTAAAATTTAATATGGTGAATTGTGTGTTATAAAAAAATATATATACGAATAAATTTTTATAAAAATAATATACTAAATAATAAAAATATAAATTGAAAAGAATATCTTAATTAAAACATGTAAAGATTTCTTATTGAAATCAAATCTTGAAATCTATGTTAAACTTTACATTCATTCTAAATAACAACTTTTAAAGATAAATATTCTAAAGTTACGGATAAAAGCTATGTAAATGCGATTAAATAAAAGAGAGTAAAGTTAGCAATACTAGTACATATGATGAAATTAGTGTCCTTATTTGGATTAGATTTGCATCCTTGAATATTTGTATTTTTTCTCATTTTTCCATCAAATATCAATGCAAACTTGGTAATGTAATGTTAAAGTAATCTCACATTTACATTTATTTCGCGTCACAATTTAATTTTAAGTAATTTACCCACTAAAATTGTAGTAAAAACACATCATGCGCTCAAATAAAATTTATATTAGTATCAAATATATGTTGTTTTTTGGTATCATGCACTCAAATAAAGTTTATACTATCATCAATTATATATTGTTGTTTTTTTATTCAATAAACAAAATAAATTTAAAAGTGTGTCAAATCCATTTTATTTTTCATTCTATTTTTTAATTTATGTAAATATATAAATGTGTTATTACATATTTGATAATATTAATTTTGATCTATTTTTATTATATATAATTTGTACATATATATTACCTTTTCTCACCCTTAAGATTTTAAAAGTAAACTTTTTAGACTAACCAAAGTAAATTATAAGAAGATTCCTAAAATTACATAATCAAATTTGATGTGTTAGGTATGAGAATGTATTTTATAAAATTTGTTTCCCCCTCAAACACTGTTAAGATTTACTAGGGGATAGTATGATAGTTGAAATAGAATTGTCCCTACCAACATGTAGAAAGGGTCCCTACCCTGTTATTTATTTTCCATTTTCTATGAAGATGTTGAAGCAATTAAGGTATTGAATCAAATGGTCAATTTCCGTACTTAAAGTTAGACCCAAGGTTACACTTAAAGTTGAAATCAGTGTTGCATTTAAACTAGATTTAATGTCACACTTAATTTTAGCTCTAGTGTTGAACTTAGATTCGAATCTAATGCCGAACTTAAAGTCAAATTTAGTGAGAGAGTTAAGGTCAAATTTATTGTAACGCTTAAAGTCAACCTTGGTTTAAAACTTAAATTAAGATTTAATGATAGACGTAAATTCACATTTAATGACAAAATTTAAGTCACTTAACAATGTTATCAACATTACTAATGAGGACTTTCCCAACGTTATAGTAAAATCACCAAAAATACCACTTCAATATGACCTTCTAACATCACCCAATGTTAGTGAGGACTTTGCCAACATTACACTTAAGTTCCCAAAAATGCTACCCCAACGTCCCTTACCATCACCCATGTAATGTTAGTAAGGAATGTTGAGATGACATTTGGGTAACATTTTTGATGACTTTAAAGTATCTTAAAATCAAAATTTTATGTCATTTAAAATTGGTATTAAAAATAACTTTAAAATACTTATTTAGAATAGTAAAAATGAAATTTAACCTTCAAAATTTTCTTATTTAATGAATTTAAGACAAATTAGAGATAAATTTGTAACTTAAATTATTTTGTTTAATGACTTTAAAATAAAGACAAATTTATTTAGTAGATGTTGAAATAGGATTTCATCATCTTATGTATAAGAATAAGATGTTTCTCATTTTCCAAGTTATCGACCAGTCTTGTAGAGTCTTGAGTTTTGGAGGCATTACCATGTGTGTGTGTGCCCCTCTCTCTCTCTATATATATATCGACGATGAGCTTAATTAATTTAGAGATGTTTGAGTCACTATTGTTCCAATTTCATTATAAATTTTAAAGATCATTTTTTAATTAATTTTTTTCTATAAGACGAAGAATTAAAGATACAAGATGTGAGATGATTTAATATATAATAATTAAAACATTCATGTTTAATAATATAACAAATAAATAATTTTCAATTTTTGTGAAGATTAATTTTTTCTTAATTTCATAAGGTGAAGAATTAAAAACGTGAAATGTGATATGATTTAATATATAATGATTAAAGCATTCATGTTCAATATAACAAATGAATAATCTTCAATTTTTTTAAGATCATTTATTTCTTAATTTTTTCTTCTATAAAATGAGAAATTAGAACCCTGAGATGTGAGATGCTTTAATATACAATGATTAAAGCATTTCGGTTCAATAATATCACAAATGGATAACCTTCAATTTTTTATTCTATTATTGGAACATTTTTTATTACACTACTCAAGTCTTTGTTTGCATGATTCTCTCACATTCAATATGCTTGCAAAATGTGTAAGAATATAGGTCTGAACATATGGATTATTGTTTAATTTTAGATAGTTTTAGTGATATCATTAATATATTTTAGTAATATGATTAATCATTAAATTTATTTTTATTTCTTTGTAAAGTATATTTATTATAAAGAAAGAAGTATAATAGTAGTGAATAATTTAAACCAAAATTAAAAATTAAAAAATTAAATTATGAAAAACATATAAATTGATCAAAATAAATTACCAACAAATTTATGAATCAACTTATAATTATATTTAATATTTAATTTATAATTAGATTTAAAATTTAAATTTAAATTAAATTTATGATTTAATTTAAGATTTATTTTTTAATTAAATTTAAAATTTAAATTATAATAAAACTTAATATTTAATCTTATTATTGATAACTCTTGAAAAAAAGGACATTACTGCTTTAAATAAGCCATTGTAATTGTGAATCATACGACTATTGTTATGATTTGATACTGTTTGAGGTCTTTTGGGCATTCGTGTTAAACCTTGTGACATTTTGATGCTACATTCAATTTTGACATCGAACCCCCTTTAAATGTCCCATAAAAATTGAGTTTTATGAAGCCAAAAAGGGAAGAAAAGGACCAAGAAATTGATTCTGTGAAGAGTTATTTATTTTTGATAATGTAATGTAAAAAAATTGAATTAAGGAAAGGAATTTGAATAACAAAGAAGTGAGTTAGAATTATTAATGTGTAATAAATATTTTGTGTTTATATGAAAAATATTAAATTATTAGATATTTTATGTTTTTATAATCTATATAAAATGAAATAACAGTTTTTGAAAAAAATTGTGTTTTTTTATTTTATCTCGATGTTTCAAATCATCATTTATAGATTTTAAATATCGAGGCAAAATAAAAAGACACATTGTTTTCCAAAAACTATAATTTCATAAAAATGATGTTTCTTGCATAACTATAAATGAAGTACATTGAATCTAATGAAAATACGTAAAAGTTTTCAATACTTATAATAAGATTTACAAAATATATTCAATATGGTACCTATATTAAAAAGAAAGAACACTCTTAAATATATTTTCCATTTCAATATCTCCATAACAATAACTTAAATATATTATTAATACTAAAATAATACTATTTAAAAATTATATAAAAACATGTACAATTTATTGTCACCATCATTTACTTGACTTGTGAGTGTTAAAATGTAAAAAAAATTGAGCTCAACTAATGGGTCCTCTACATTTTGAAAACTTTAAGCTCAACTTTTTAGACCTATAAAAAAATTGCAGAACATATCCTACAGAGAATTTTAATTTTCTTGTATTTTTAAAATCACAAAGTCAATATGTAATGAACAAATATCCTAAGAAAACACGAACAATTTCTTGTATTTGTGAAAATAAATACTCCTTCCAATCCAATTTAGAGATCCTCATGTATTAGGCCCTTTATAAAATAGTGAAGTTTATAATCATCCTTACATTTTTTTATTTTATTTTTGGTGAAAAGAGAAATCTCAAAATTAAATAGAAATTTTATAAAATGAATTTAATTTTAAAAAAAAAAGTGTAAGTGGATAATACAATGAAATATTGATATTATTGAATAATATCACAAATAATGAAGATGATTTTTTTTACTAAAATTTTCAAGGTGTTTTTTCAAAATTTATCCAATGTCAATATTGAAGAACATATATAAGTAGATCTCACAATGAAATATTAATACTATTGAACAATACCACAAATGACGAGGGTGGATTTTTTTACTACATATTTTTTAGGTCTTTCTTTGAAGTTTTTCCAATGTTAGTGGTGAAGAGCATACTTGAAATTTGCCAACAAATAAATAAAAGGATTATAGACATGATATTCTAAAAATAATAAATTTAGAGAAAAAAATAATGCAATGCCATGGAAGTAGTATTGCAGGGCCCTTAGATATCAAATTTAAGAATTATATAATTGTTCTCACATAGCTACATGAAATGTATACTTATAACTCATCAACTATACACATAAATTTAATAATTATATACTTGTTCTCACATAGCTATATGAAATGTATACTTATACCTCATCAATTGTATACATACACCCTTATCAACCCATAAAAGTAAAAATTTAGATAATAAAAAAAGAAACCAAAACTTATGATTATGAAACAATTATGCATAGAATACTATTTGAAATACCTTAACAAATTGAAAGGGCTAATCCTAAATTTTCAAGGCAAGGGTGATTGTGAAAATTGGCATTTAATCTTTTTAAAACTTCTACAATATGATCATGATAATGGCATGAGAAATCTCATAGCACAGTGTCCATGTATCATTATAGATTGTATGTGACAAATAGAGAGGCCTATTTTTTAAAGTATATGATCATTCCACACATTATATAGGATGATATAAACATTATATTTGGTAGTGACAAGGACAAGCACACCACTTCTATTAAATTAGCAGTGTTAAATTTGCCAACATATAAAAACTTCTTCCTAATGAATGACTTATAAAATGAAACTATGTATCCTCTCTGTGTGTTTTTAGATCAACATAAACCTCAAAGAGTATTTGTTCATATATAACATTAATGAATTCTTAGTTTCCTTTATGTATAATAATTTACAACCATCAAAAATAAAAAATAATAGTTTGTTAGTTCTAAAATAGAAATAATATTTCTTGTTTATGAAAAAAAATGTTTCAAAACTTTATTTCTATTTATAATCTTTGCATAATAATTAGTCAGGTGAGAAAACCCTTATTAAAACCCAAAACAAAAAATCCCAATACTAAAATTCCCTATAATTTTGGTACTATATTGTGCACCACGATGTTAGGATCTATGCCAAGCATGTCTTCATAGGACTAAGCAAAAGTCTCATGATATTTATCAAAGAATAAACTAAATTTATCATGTTTAGTTGGTTTAAGTTCTCTAGAGACTATGATTGGTTGAGGGCGTGATGGGGTGCCATATTCGATTTGTGTAGTTTCCTTAATAAGCTTAACATTTCCATATTGGAAATGATATGGCACAATGGTAAAGAGGAAATGAGATTTTATTTACGATCAATATTAGTGATGAATTTTTTGAAACAAGGGGATTTTTGCTTGAAATTTCCAAGTTTCTGATGTTGTTGAGGAAGTTGAGGTTCTCAGGCATGAAGCAATTCAAGAATGGCTTCATCACTAGGCAAAGTGGGAAGAGGGCCATAATACTCCACATCTACTTTGAAATCAATAATTTTGTTACCGTGGTAGTCATATTCATAATGTATTTGATGTACATATGTGGCCTTGGCATCTAGTGTAATTTCAAGAGTAGGTGGAACTGGAGAAGAAGGTTGATATGATTTGATTAGGTTGTCATTAAAATTATTGGTAGGGAGAGGATTGGAGACAATGACTGGTTTGGTAAGAGGTATAAAATATTTTGTAAGTTTCAGAGGAGCAGGGGGAGGGGGTAAGATTTGTTCCACCATCCAAGGGGTATTGAGAAGTGGATAATTAGCAAGAGGTACATGAACTTTAGGTGATAGCCTGAAATTTGTTGTAATGGTATGCACATCACAATTGAAAGCATGTATTTGAGATAGAGTTTTATAATAATGTTGAACATCCAAGTCTCATGATTGAGTTTGGGCCATGATTTAGTTATCATCATAAGTTGGATAAATTTTACATGATTGTGATTCAGGAGGAACTTCGAAAGGTGAGACGCCTAAATCATTGATTTTATGTGGAGACATGATTAAAGGATCTTGGAATAATTTATCCACTCCATAATCATTGCACATGAAGTCATATTCTATGTAAGAGGCTTCTTGAGCATTGTATAGATGGGGGAAACCAATGATCTCATCAATGATAGGGATGGTGCAATCATGAGGCAATAAAGAGAGAGGTAGCCACTCCAAGATGTAAGAAGGTAGCTTGGTAGTTTTTAAGTTATTTTTCAAGTCATTGGGCTCATTGTCATTAGAATCAACAAGAGTGACATGTAAATTTGGATTCATATCGATGAATTAAGGTAAAATATCACTATTAATCTTTCGAATAGTGGGAATTTGATGTTGAGATTTGGAAGCTAAATACTCCATGGGTTAAGACCAGACTCATGTTTATACCTTTTTACATTATGAAAGAACTTGATATATTGGCTATCGAAAGAGGTGATATCACTCATTTTATGAGTCTATGGGTGTCCTAAGAGTATGTTTTAAGATAAGGGTAAATTGAGGACCATGACCTTAGTTTGTATACTCTTAGGTCCAATAATAATAGGGATACAAATAAAACTAAGTGGCTTTTGATTATTTTTGTCAATCCATGACATGTCAAGTGAGTTTATTTGAGTTTATATTTGTTATAACCAAGTTGTTAGATGAGCCACAAAGATGTCACATTAATACTAGACCCTTCGTCTACTAATACTTTCTAATGAAGGTGGTATTAATGACTATTTTAATAAAGAGAGGTGGATCATTGACTCAAAATATTATCTATCATTGATCATGTCTTCTTTGAGGAAATATATGAAGGGTTTAAAATAAGGACAAATGGATTCAATGGTATGCATTTTAGTTGGTTGAGGCTCATGAGAGGATGGTTCCTCTTCTAAAGGAGATGGGTCTTCAATTTATTGAAGTTGTTGCATAAGGAACTTACAATTATAAGGATAGGTACAAACTAACTCTATAAGAAGAATTTTACAAGGCATAGAATTGAGTTCTTCTTAGAAGTTCCAATGGGTTTTGGAAGAAGAAACAAAATGAGGATTAGAAGGTAAAATACTTTTAGGAGGAAGAGAAGTGGTTGGGGGTTGAAAATGAAGAGATGGTTCCTCATTGGTTTCTGAATCTAAGGGAGTAGTGGTAGTATCTTTGAAGAGTTGCTCTTCCAAATATGGTTTCTTAGTTTCGATCATAAGATGTTTGTGACCTATTTTTCATTGATAATTGAACTTAGCTGCATTGATGTATTAGGAATTGGTGTAATATTGGTCATAATTAGTGTCAATTACACAATTATCCTTGTTGGCTTGTTGAGTGTTAGATATGGAAAAAGATTTTTGGTTTTTATAATAAGAAGCTTTGGGAGCTTATCATTTTTGAGAAGCATTAATTTAATCTTGGTGATGGATGTGAATCATGGCTTTGTGATTGAATGAATCACCAAGAATATAAGAAATAACACATTTTTAAAGCCCTTTACATGTTTCATTGGAATGACTGATGTTGGTGTGGAACCGAAAAAATTGATTAGGTTCATATCATTTGGGAGGATTATTGGGGTAAGTAAATGGTTTAGAGGGCACTAAAAATTGTTTCATTTACTACACCATTAATGGTGTATGAGAAGGTTGAGGATTGTTGACTATGGCAACTCCTAGTTTGGGTTGAGGAATATTGCTAGTTATTGAATTAGTTGAATGTTGAAAAGATCCTTTAATTATTTTAGTATTAAGTTAAAAATATTTCATTAAGAAGTCTTGATGCTTAGCTTGGTCAAGAGCTTCATTTCAAATTTAAGGAGCAAATATTTGAACCTTGTATTGAAGTGAAGGAGTTAATGTTTTTATAAAGAATTTTAAAAAATTATCATCAGTCATGTTATGATGATCCTTGTGAGCTAGAGATTTCCATCATTTAACAACATCATGAGCTGATTTGGTCGGATATTTCTTAGCATTGATGAAATGGCTAAGCCAATTTTTGGGAAGATTGTTGTATTAAAACTCTTTAATTAAAGGATTAACTAATTCCTATAGTTACCATATGGAATGTTGGGGAAGTTGATTGTACCATTATAATACATTATTGGTGAAAGTTTTAACTAAATTTTTATTTGTGATGAAAGTATTAGTTTGGATCCACTCCTTATAAAGATTGTCAAAGGCTTTAAGAAAAGATGTAGGGTCTTTAGTCCCATCATATTTAATAGTTGGAGATAGTTACCAATATCAATAAAAATAATGAAAGGGGATAAAGGCTCATTTTAAATGTGTTGAAGCATATTATTTTGTATTATAAGTTGGGGGATGAGATTTTACATGACATATCTAAGAGGTGGAGGACTAAAATTTTGATTATGTTGAGGGAGAAGAATGGGAGGTTGATTAGCCATGTTGATCAAATGATGTTGTAGTTGCATCATTTGGGAGGTGTTAGATGTTTGTATGATGTTCATTTATTGCAATATTTATGAAATAATCTAAGTAGTATCAATTGGTGGTTTTGTGTCTATAGGAGGAATCCCTAAATTGGTATTAGGGGGAGGGTTATTAGGTGGTGGATTCCCTGTGGGGTTATTAGATATACTTGTGTCAATTTCCACCATATTGTGGTGAGATGTTTGAAGATGGGAATCATCTTGATAGGTATGAAAATGATATGATTCACCAATCTCATCTTGTGGAGTGATTTGAACCATGTTTCAATCTAAAGATGAGGGAGGAGAAGAAGTACTCTAAGAGTGAGGATCCTCTTTGGAAGTAAAGAAAGGAAGAAAAGAGCACCCCATATAGTGTCTAAATTGATTCAAATTATCCAAGAATATTATGATAGTGGATTTCATGATGTTTGATAAAAATGATTGAGATTACAAATAAGAGTGAAAAATAGGGACAAAATCAACCAGATAGATACAGAGTCGACCAATAGGTACAAAGTTCACTAGGTTAATAGAATGTTGTAAAGAAGATTTATAGAATAGAGAGATAAGAAGACATAGTCAAGTTGGTCAACTATGTGCTATAAGGGATGAAACTAAAATAGGCTATAGATATTACATAGTTGTATGGGTCGATAGTGTACTCCTGACTAGGGAACTGAAAAGGAAGATAATGATACATAGTTAGATAGGTTGACTATGTATTATAGGCATGAAGGATAAGAAGTTTGTAAGAGACTGTATCGATATAAATGATAGTATGCTAAAATAGAGGAAAAATTTTCAAGATAATTTTGAATCAAAATTAAATTAAGCACACAAGAAATTGGATCAATGTGGTTGATCTAATTAGAACATACAAAACAAACCTTGTACCAATGTTGGCTAATACAAGTTTTACAATATAACATATAACGATTAAAAAGTAAGAAATAACTAAAAATTAAATACAAACTAGTTGGTCTCCCAAGTGTTATTAAGTTATAATAAAGATTAATTTTAATATGATAAGAAAGTTGGATGAAATAAGGAACTATAAATAAATCTAAGGTTGGTTTTAGGATGTTTTGGTTGAAAGGGATATGTATTGGTGATGGTACTAGCTTGATATTGGGGCCTACCCCATCACTTCACAATTCGATAGTGATAAGGGTGTCGCATAATTTTATAATATATACCATCAACCACATATTTATACTTGGCTAGAAAACTAAGTTGACTTCCCCTTGGTGATGAAATCTAAGTAGGTAGGCCTTGAGAAGAAAAATGTTTAATGCTTTTTTTATGTAAAGTGATTTGGAAGTGTTTGCAAAAGAGAAAAATAATGTGACTAAATTGGTAAATTGAATAAACCACCTAAATAAATATTTTTTACTCTAAGCATGCAAGCAGCTGAAATGAAAACTTAACTAATTACTATAAAAAGTAGGTTAATTCCTTTGACTATGAAGAGTATAGAGTCAGTTCAAGTGACACTATATGCAAACAATATATAATAGAGTTGACAAGTCATTACTATTCTATGGAAGCAAGATATGGAAGAACACAGTCAAACAGGTCAACTATGTCTTCTAGATAGAAGAAAAGATATAGAACCATTTCAAGCTAGTCAACCCAGTTTACTATAGGGTTGCAATTTTATAGATTGCAAACTTGTGAAAGATAGTACTAGAATGGAAAATTGAAATGATAGATATAGTAAGAATGAACCTTGGTGGTTTTGAAGATGCCTAGTTTGAAAAATTTATGTTGTGTTGTTCAAGTGCTGATTTAAATATTCTATGAATAGAGTTTACTAGATCGACAGAGTTTGTAAAACCCTATATGCTAAAAAATTTATGAATAGAGTCGACCGGTTCAATTATGTTTGTAGACCTATATGTTGATAGAAGATAATAGAAGATAGAGTCAACTAGTTAGAATATGTATAATCTTTTTATCTCTTTAAGAAATAATGAAATGAATGTGTATATATAGTTGAATCTAACCCTAAAACTTTCTAAAAGTTTATATTTATTAGAATAATTAAGGTTATATATGTTCGGTTATATTGTTATAACCAATATTATTTTATTATTGCACGGGTTTTCTATTTTTTTATTCCTGTCAACCTTTTGTTTCACCTACCTCTGTAATTTTACATGTTATAGAACCATGTCGAGCTAGTCAACCTAGTTTATTGTAAGGTTGTAGTTTTATAGATTGCAAACTTGTGAAAGATAGTAATAAAATCAAATATTTAAATGATAGATAGAGTAAGAATGAACCTTGGTGGTTTTTAAGATGCTTAGTTTGCAAAATTTATGTTGTGTTGTTCAAGTGCTGATTTAAATATTCTATGAATAAAGTTGATTGGATCGATGGAGTTTGCAAAACCCTATATGCTAAAAAAATTATGAAAAGAGTCGACTGGTTTAATTATGTTTGCAGACCTGTATGTTGATAAAAGATAATATCAGACAGAGTTGACTAGTTCAACTATGTATAATATTTTTATCTCTCAAAGAAATGATGAAATGCATGTGTATTTATAGTTGAATCTAACCCTAAACTTTTCTAGAAGTTTAGCTGATAGGGTTAGCCCAATAGACTCTGTATCATTATTGATAAAAATAAATTAGGTCTTGATCTAGGTCAAATAGGGGATAATCTAGAACCTAAATAAATTTTATCAATTAGAGTATAGGGTTGATGGGGCCAACAGTTTAATGTAAATCATTAGAAAGGGGTTTAGGCTTAGGAAGGTGCTAATGAAGGTAGAAAATGGCTGGAGAAGGGTGTAAGAGAGAAGACAAATATTAGGGAAGTGTTTTTAGGAGATGGTTGAATTAATATCAGTTGATAGTATAGGGACACAAATCCTATGAAGCACCTATGGTCTACCCACCCATTTATCAATGTACTTTTTAAGGCATGCACTCAGAGAGATTGAGACTCAACAAGTTCTTGAAAGAGAGAAAACATCAGTAATTGATAAAGGTTTGAAAATATTATGTGTATATAGTTGGATATTTAGCAAGGGATATAAGAGATCTACATAGAAATAGATAATAACATTAGTTTGGTGTTGCATACTTCGAAAATTTGGTAATCGATTAGGATCCAAAGTCTTATCATGAGGCTTGTAAGCATCTTGGATGGAAAGCATTAATGGAAAAATAACTTATTTCTCTAAAGAATAATAAAATTTGCCACACGTTTCCACTTTTTATAGGAATAAAAATAGCGATGTGAAAATGGGTTACTACAATATGTATGTAGTAGATAGGCCCATTGATAAGTACAAAACTAGGATTGTAGAATTTTTTTTAAAAAAGTTAAATTTGCTGATTACCAAAAATGTATTTGTTTAAGTTACCAAAATGAATTTTATTAGGTTTGTAATCTCATTCACTTTAACATAAGGGTGGAAAATCCATCAGATAGATGTTAAAAGTACATTATTGAATGAAATTTGTTAGGAATAAATATACATGTCTCAAACTCTAGGGTCAATTAGTAGTGAAAACTCTAGCTATGTGTGTAGATTGAAAAAGTCCTTGTGCAGATTGAAACATTTTTATTGAGTTTGCTATGAAAATGTCACCATGAATTTAATAAACTATAGTTTTACATGGATTCCATTCAAACCCACAGTCTACGCCAAGAAATTAGATGAGTGACTATTTATTTTGGTCCTTTATGTCAACAAGTTAATCATTATAGGGGGTTCCACCAAGCAAGTTCATGATGTGAAAGTATTTTTAATGAATTAATTTGAGATGAATGAATTGTGATGTTATAATTTTTCATTGGTTTCATAGTTTTAAAATGTTTTGTTTAATTAATCAAATTATGCTCAAGATGTACTTAGTTGCATCAACATGGAAGACTGTAAGTATGCATTGCCTCCTTTTCAATTTGGAATTAAGATGACCACCAAGTTTTCTTCACTTATGGCTAATTATACACTCTACAAGTAATTGGTGCTAATTATTATATACTTGAACCATACCCATCTTGATCTCTATTTTTTAGGAGTCATGTGGCATGCTTCTGTCAATACCCCCATGATAGAAATTGTAAAGTTACAAAACACATTCTAAGGTATCTTCATAGTAATATTAATTATGGGATTGAATATAATTCAAGAGTCAAAGATTCAATTTTTGGTTATAATTTTGAATTAAAAATGGTGGTTGTAGGTTACACAAAGAGTGATTATGCAGGAGGTGAAAATGATCACAAGTCAATTGTAGGATACTTATATCATCTTAAGGTAGATCTCATGACTTGCTATTATAAAAAATAATCTAATATCTCTTTGCCTTTTATTAAATTTGAGTATAGTGTAGTTTTCACTAAATGCTTTGAGTCAATTTGGATTTAACACATGCTTTCTCAATTTAAATTTTCACAAGCCCAACCCACAATGCTTTGGTGTGATAAACAATGTGTTATCCACATCTGTTGCAAACCTACTGGATCAACAACACATACAAACATTTAGATTCATATGAATTATATATATAAACTTATATAGGATAGTATTTTTCATCTTAGTATTGCATTACAGATGATTAGGATGTAAACATATTCACAAAGCCCTCACTTGAGGCTTGATTTGTTCAGGTCATGTAACATTTGGGAATGAAGGTAGGTGTTGTCAAAGGGGAATATCAGATAGGTGATTCCTATGTCCTTCCCTTTATCAAAGTACATATTAATATGGGATTTTATAATATTTGAATAATCATACATTTTTTTATGATTTAAGGTGCACTTGTAATAGATGGATAGACAATAATTGGTGTAGACCTATCTGTATCCTATTAATAGAGAAGAGTATCAAATAAATAATTGACTTCATTGATTTCAGTTATTAATAGAAAATTCTCTTCTTTAAATAAGACTTGTTCTCCAAGTCTAATATAAAGCAAACTTGTTATATAAGTAATTTATTATCCAACCTGATTCTAGCCTCAATTTTATTTATATAAAAACATAAATGGCTAGAGGCGAAGGTAACTTATGTGGATGAGAGTTATTATTATAATATTTTTTTTTGTTAGAAGTTTTTAAGATAAAGAGGTAACAATGTTACTTAGATAAATATGTGTGTTATCATTTTTAAATATTTCATTTGATTTATCATTGTTTATCTATATCATGCATGTTGGTGTTTGTCTTAAGATATTTAGCTACCCTAGAACATGTTTAAGAATTTAATATTAAATACAAAATAGGGGTTCGTGTGAGCCCCTATGTAAATTCCATATGCAAATCCAAGCGTATCCTAAGTATTTTTGTAAGTGTTTGGGTGAACCTATGGTCAAAAAAAAAATTAACCCTGTCATTTGCATGAAAGAGCCAAATTCAAATAGAAACTGAAGTGGGGATGTGAAATTTTAAATTTGAATTATGTTTGCATGAACTTCAATGTGTGTAAAAAATAATGTTCCTACGAACTCAAATCTATTTAGTCCCAATGTGCACTTTAGTTTTATCACTCTACTAACTTAACACGTTTCAGAAAAAAGGTCAATAAATATGAGTTTTTTTAATAACTATTTGATAGATTATCCATATTATTCTATAGATTAAATTAATATATTTTTTATTTTATTATTATTTATCTTTCATATTTAATAATTTTTTTTAAATTTTTAAATACAAGTTAAATTAAATTTAAAAAATAATTAATAGATGAAAAAACATATAAAATTTTTAGAAGACACTAGAAACGCTAGTAATCTTTCATTCTTGTAAAGAAAATCAATAAATTGACATGTTTAAAGTCACCTTAAGGTGTGCATAATTTTTTTAATACATTCTAAACACATAATAAGTAAAACATTAGTAAAAAATAAAGTATATATAATTTTGATAAATTATAAGTCACTAAATTTCCTAATATTAAACATACGTGTCAAGCTAATCTATGCAATACCGAGTTTTATCAATTTAAAGTCACCTTAAGGTGTGCATAATTTTTTTAATACATTCTAAACACATATTAAGTAAAACATTAGTAAAAAATGTATGTATAATTTTGATAAATTATAAGTCACTAAATTTCCTAATATTAAACATACGTGTCAAGCTAATCTATGCAATACCGAGTTTTTCTTATATTTAGCTTGTATATAACATTGCCACTAATCTATAAATTGAAAAAAAACACAGAACTCTGGAAAAATCCTATCAAAATGGAAGTTAATAAATAAATATATTTATGAAAAAAATCATATTATGAAAATATAAAATTTCCCTGTTACATATTAAAATATCCTAAACTTGCTACTTGTTTTTGTCAAAATCAATATAAAGAAGTGTAATCCGTTAGCATGCAATTTACGTGTACCCAAAAAAGTTATACGTACAAATTTGGAAATTGTAGGCATTATCAAATTGAAATTACGAGTCTAACTCTTATATTCACTCCTGAACAGTAAAAATGGTTATATGAACCCCTAAACTAACTAATTTATAAATATGTCACTAATGATGATCACATGTCATCTTAATTGACATTGTTTTAGCTTGGATGCTCTAAGAAAGTATCCTAGGACTAGTTCCCATCGCTTAATTGTCATTGTTTTGTCTATAAAGGTAACATAAAAATGTTGATACACCCATATATGGGTGTATTACATTCACTCATAATATAGATGGTTTTAATTCACGAGACAAATAATTTTGTGCTAGTTAATCGTCAAGGTTATAACGATAATAGAATGGGGTTTTTAAGGAAAATGGTCATGTTTCATTCTCACATCCCATCACTAGCTCTTAAGGATGGTGGGTATGTGTAAGAAAAGTGGCATACTTTACAAGATTATACACATGGAAATAAATTATCATAATTTTTTCATATATACTTGCTTTGGATGACATGGATAATAGGATCAACATGAAACTTGATTTTTTTTTTAAAGAATTATAGTTTATTTTTTAATGTTTATAGTTAGGAACAATTTTCCAATAAGTTATTATTTTAGGATTTTTACTTCATTTTACCACTAAATATATATAGTAGGGAGTAATATTCCATGTGTTCAATCATGAAACCACATTAAGAAGTGGTTATACTTATTATGCATGGCTTAGCTCCTCATGTTTTTAGTTGGGGGTTTTACCTCACGTATTAGGTTGTGTGGGCCCTTTTTTTATTTTGGTGGTCATTCCCTAATTATTTCCAACATTTACACCTCCAGTTATATTTTCTAAAGTGCACCATTTTGACAGTGGATTGTTGACATGTTTCTAGACTCCAATTGAATTATATATGGTGATTCAACATGGTTGAATCTATGGAAAATATAGAGAGACCCTTTTGATGCAATGGTGCACCAAAGAAAAGAGGTGTAGTTTTACATGTACAATAAAATTAGGTTATCTAATCCAAACCACCACCAATTACCTAAGGTTTATTTGGTCCAACAACATACAATGAATTGAAAATGTCTTGAAGATATTACATAGAGCTTTATTTGTAGAAAAAAAACCTTTTTCTTTTGTGAATAATATTGATATTCATATTAGTGTGGTTTGAATAGTTATGTTATCTTACCATCTCCCCATCCACTTTAGTGATCAACGGTTATCACCTTAGGAAAAAAGGTTAATTATAAATTTTACCTGAATGTATTTAATATCACTCATTAATGTACTTGTTCTCATAGAAAACATATTTGGGACCTTGTTCTAAGCTTTGATAGGAAGTTAGGTAGGATTTCTTGGTGGGGGATGCCATTTGATAGACATCCGTATTACTTATTTTTTCATATAAAATAGGTTGTGGTTTTACATAAAAAATCCCATTAGGCACCGTATTATGTGTTCATTTATTCTTCATAAGAGTTTGAGTTATCCCCTTTAAAAGAGGGCTTTAAAAAAGTTACTCCCAAGTGGAGACATAAGCTCAAGGTAGAAGAGGCTTATTGAGATTGTGGTGTCCAAATTTTTCCTCATATACATTAGCTAAAAATTTGGGTTTGAGTTTCTAAAGAGTTTTTCTCTCTCATTCAATCTAGACAAGTAGTAGATAAATTGGGGTTCATATGTGATGTCCATTATTGTATCACTAAACTACTTGATATTTTGTAAGATTTCGTACCTCATTATCATGGATTTTTTGTTGCTCAGACAACTTTTGCAACCTATGAAGATGCCCCCAAAAATGTTTATAAGTTATTCCTTGCAAACTCTCTAAGATTCAAAGGATCAACTATGATTGTATACTATCTATATAAGGTCCTCATGAGGTGACATCCAAAATGGCTATAAAAAAGGCTCCGAAGATTGATTATTTCTATTACAAATTTTATTGGATGATTTGGGATACAATGGGTTTAGATCCATACAAGGTTTATCTGGAATCTATTTAGACCAATTTTTTTGGTAAATTTATCAACCAGGGAAACATCCAGTTCATTCCAAAGGCTAGGGACCTAAAACTCATTGCAAACTGGGGCCTTATCATGCTTTTAAATGTGTCTTACAAGATTATTTCCAAATCAATTATTTTTCATATGAGGTACTCATTGCCTCTCATCATCTACTCAAAATGAATCCATTTAATTCATAAAAAGTACATTTTAGATAATGTCATTGTGGTATAGGAATGGATGGAGTTGGATTTATCCTCACAACAAAAATATATTTTCATAAAAATTGATTTTGAGAAGGCCTATGATAGAATTGAATGACATTTTATTTATTTTTATGCTTCAAACTCTTAGGTTTAGAACCAAGTTTGTTCAAAAGTTTAATTTGTTCTTCCATGATGCATGTGCTTGTATCACCATTAATGGGGCTTATTCAAACCATTTTTTTATTTAGGTCCTTATAGTAAATTTTTCCTTTATTTCCTTCCCACTAAGTTATAAAAACCAAAGGATTCAACTATAGTTTAGTTGATTACACCTCTAAAGGTTTCGTTAAAGGTATTTATCTCCATTAAACCTATAGCTAGATGGTCAATGAGATTTTTTTCTAATGATTCCTTAATTACTTTTATTGAAGTAGAACCATATCTTGCCAATTCTATTGTTTGAATATTTTTTTGATCTTTCCTCAGTGTCCTCTACACAATGGAACAAAAAATAATTATACAAGCAGTCTTTCACTCCCTTACCTAATTGATTTGAGGGTTTCAAAAAGTATTCGATTCAACCTAGAGTGTAGTTCAAATTCCTCATCATTCCATTTTCATTTCATTCATCTCCCTCTAATTTATGGTATTATGTTGTACATAGAGTTGAGAAAAATATTTCCTATTGGGTTACCAACCTTCTCCCCTTGACTAGTAAGTTCTAGGATTTTTCGAAGATCCTTAGAGAAACCTATGTTTATTATTCCTCCTGAAATGCACCTTCAAAAGTTTTGTATTAAAAATTGGAATGCCTCCTAAGGAATTTCCTATAGGCTAATTTTAAAGTCTCTAAAAGTTTCCACAAAATATATTGGGATATATATTGTAGACCCAGTGAGGTAGGATGCCTTAGCCTCCTTAATGTAAAATTCCAAGGCTTAGCCCTTTGTTTTAATAGGATTATTTGTACACTTGAAGGAGACATGAGTTGGAAGATTCTACTATGACATTAAATCTCTTAGGCTAGTCCCTATGGCAGGAAGACTTGGGAAGGTGTTGATCTTAATTCTCTTATACTCACTTTGTTCCACTCAAAATTTTGGGATCCTTTGTTTCTTAAAGTATAAGGAAAGTTTGGGAGATATTAAAACCTCATATAATATGGCATGGTCATGGTTTCAATTTTGGGCTCTCTTTAAATGCTCAATCCCTAAGGTGGTCCATCATTATCTCATACTATGGTGTTCCTTTTGCCATGGTTCCTAGGTTCAAAAGTTTCATATTGCTTTAAAATGGAATTAATTTTTTTTCCTTCTATAAATGGTCTTGAGATAATTGGGTCTATTGGCCTATTCATTATTATTAGTTTCAGTTTACTAATAATACTTTTTCCATCAATTGTTGACATACAAAAAGTTATCTTATATGGGAATCTCCACAAAATTAGTGTTTTGTCACCATACATGTGATGGAAAGATTGGATGTGTCATGTAGAGACATCATTCCACCGATAGAAACCTCAACTTGGTTACTAGTTACTATATCCTAAAAACATTCATGATGATTTTTTGAATTCTCTCTAGAAGGTTAACATTTCTACAGATACTTAGGCTGAATGTTTTTCAAACTTTAGAAAGCTACCATAGAACCCAACCACACTCAATTATTTGTTATATTTTTATATAAGGTCTTCCTATTGGAAACAATAATATTCACTTAGGGAGTTCCAATCATTTATGCTTCCTTTTCAATATCTTGCCTCTCAAGCAACTCTTTTAGTTTTGTATACATGTCCAGTCAACTTGAAAGTAGATACACACCCTTTTCAACTTATTTGTTAAGATTTTTTCCTAGAAAATGGTGGTCTTGGGGGACTTTGATATGTTACCTACATAGTACAAACAAATAAGGCATATTTTTCATTTTTTTTTTTTTTTTGTGTTATGAAAATAGAGAAACAATTAAAATTTTAACTATTTACCTCTTGAAAAGTGTGAGTGATTTCTAATGTAATGCTACGTATACAAGCTAAAGATAATATGGTCTACCTAGACATTGAATACCTTTAGTCTTTGTTGGATGATTGGGTGAGTGCTTCATGTATTTTCAATTAGGTTCCTCTTGATTCTTTATACCAATGGCCTCCTTCTCAAGGCTATTGCTATAGGACTAGTGGTCAACACCATTCATAGAGCAGGGGAAAAAGTCTTACATGTTCATGGAATCCTTCTTCTAATCACAACTCTAATGGAAGTGGATTTAGTTATCCTTTCCCAAACATTGTTAGGTGGATTAAACAAGAAGGTAAATTCCCTTCATTGGCCTTAGGTATTTCCTCACTTAGACGAGATCCAATGAAGGATATAAATAAATAAAAAGATAATGGTGGGTGGGCATCAATACCTCATATAACAAAGCCATTTGTTGATGGTGTTGAGGGTGATAGGTTGGATGATCCTTCGCTTCTACCATATACTTTTGTTGGTTTGATTTTGTAGTATTCTTGTACCTTGACATTTAATTACCTGATATACTATATATTTTGTTGCATAATATTTTTATGTCTTTATTTAATCTTCTTAAAAAATTAAAATTGCTTAACAATCTTTCAATTCTTATAATCAATTTAAAATTTCATTTTAAAGTATGATGCCATTTCACTCATTTAAAAAAAAAAAAAGATTAATGATGTACACTCCGATAGAAAATTATTTAAAAACAAATTTCAATCAATCCAAAAAGAAAAACCTAACTCCTCACAAATTTCTTGAGATGATAGTTGTAGTTGTAGAAGATATATATATCCTCTAAGTTTCCATTCTACCAACAACATGACTCTTCACACAAAGAGAACATCAATTGCTTTTTGAGCTACATTGATAGTGTGAAATTATAAAATGAACTAGCAAGGATTTCATGAACTTTGTTCATTTTATAATTTCACACTATCAATGTAACTAAGATGAATTATTATAAAAAATGAAATCAAATTCAATATATATATATATATATATAGAATTTGATTTCATTTTTTATAATAATTCATCTTAGTTACATTGATAATGTGAAATTATGAAGAGAATTAGCAAGGATTTTACAAATTTTATTATTTTTGATTTATATATACACTTCACATTTACCCTGATTTCATCCTTTTATAATAATTCATTTTTGTAAGTTAAACAATTTCATTTATAAATCAATAATCTTTCTAACACTATATATTTATTATATTCTTAAATTATTATATTATTTAAAAGTCCAAGATTCAAATCAATACAAACCTTCCATATCATTTTTACAGTGATATAAGTCTATATTATTTAGAAAATTTCATAAAACATTAGAAGCTTCATAGAGAGAAAAAGCAATAATATTTAGAAAAATAAGATTCACAAAGCGAATAGTCCCTACTAGTGTGTGTAGACACCGAAATCGTGTCTACTCCTTGGTCGTCTCCCCCTTCTCTCCCCCTTGGTCCCTTGTCCACTTAACCATGCCTAACCTATGCCTTATTAATTTAAAATAATTATCTTATTTTAAATTAATAATTCTTTATATCTCCTTCCCCCTCTCTCTCTCCTTGACACCTCACCACCCTAGGATGCCCTTCCTTGGATTCCCTTCACTACCCCATGACCAATTTTAATGCCTAGACCCCCATTTCATTCTCCCACACCTATTAAATCACCTTCAACCATTTCTTACCCCGACCCGCTGACCCAGCAGTTGGGAAAATAGACAGAAGGCTATTTTTAGCCTTTCTGCCCGCCTTCCAGTTGCTGATGTCGATCAGTAGTCGGTCGACATCGGTGGTTTTGCCGGCGTCGGTTGCCTTCAAAACTGCATTCTTGACCCAAATGCAGGATCCATTTTTCCAATCTCTCAAATCAAACCTTTCAACCTTCAACAATCTGATCTTTCATTCTTCTAAGTAGCTGACCTTCTAATCTTCGGACCTCTCTCTCTCTCTCAGGCACACAATAAGCTACAACAATAAAAGGTACTCTGCATCAGTCATTCCACTTTGCTAGAGGTCTTCTACACCAATAGTATCAGCAACAAGACAAGCATCAGCAACACTCCTTCTTCAACAAGCCATAGGTAAATATTTCCTCTGTGTTTTCATCATGTTTTCTAGTTATTGCTTCTAAGTGATATGAACTAGACTCAGCCATCATCAACCAGACTACAGACCTGACCTGCCCTTCCCAGAGAGGCTGAAAGGCCTCCTCTACCCCTCTATCCCTTTTTGACATTTTGTCCATTGTCCTGCACCCCTGTAACAAACTTTTAGACCCTTAGACAGACCTAGACCACTCTACAGAGCATCCTATCGCCCATAAACTCGCCCAAAACTTGTCCCAGACCATTGTCTTGACCGACATCGACCACTACCTTCACCGATGTCGGCAGCCTAACTGACGTCGGTAGCCTAACCGACGTCGACAGAACTTCCAACCAATGCCGGTAGACTAACCGACGTCAGTGATTGTGACCAGACCGACAACAGCATTCAGGTAAGCATTTGCTTCTATTTCTATTTCAGTCTTTAATCATTTCAATCTTTTATCATTCTACTTTTTATTAGACATTCTTTTAACAATTAGTGGGCTGTCATCCCCAAGAAGTCTTTGCACTTCTAGGACCAAGCTTTCGCTTGGTAGTCCACTTTCTAGCTATCTAACAATTTTCATGTTCAAGTCTCTCTCTTCTACAGGTGTCATCCTCCACAACCAAAGAGGAGTTCCTTCAGTCGTCTAAATTTGGTGTGTAAGACCTCATCCAGGTCACATCTGACCCTAGACCATTTCTTTTAGTTTCTCATTTCCTTTTGAATGTGAAAAGCGATAAACTCGTATAGAAACATTCTATACGAGTTTCTTGCTTTTCACATTCAAAAGGAAATGAGAAACTAAAAGAAATGGTCTAGGGTCAGATGTTACCCGAATGAGGTCTTACGCACTAGATTCAGATGACTGAAGGAACTCCTCTTTGGTTGTGGAGGATGACACCTGTAGAAGAAAGAGACTCGAACATGAAAATTGTTAGATAGCTAGAAAGTGAACTGCCAAGTGAAAGCTTGGTCCTAGAAGTGCAAAGACTTCTTGGGGGATGATAGCTCACTGATTGTTAAAAGAATGTCTGATAAAAAGTAGAATGATAAAAGACTGAAATGATTAAAGATTGAAACAGAAATAGAAGCAAATGCTTACCTGAATGCTGTTGTCGGTCTGGTAACAGTCGCCAATGTCAGTTAGTCTACCGGCGTCGGTTGGAAGTTCTGCCGATGTCAGTTAGGCTACCAACATCGGTGAAGGTAGTGGTCGATGTCGGTCAGGACAATGGTTTGGGACAGGTTCTGAGTGAGTTTATGGGTGACAGGATGCTCTGCAGAGTGGTCTGGGTCTGTTTAAGGGTCTGAAAGTCTGTTGCAGGGGTGCAAGATAATGGACAAAATGTCAAAAAGGGACAGAGGGGTAGAGGAGGCCTTTTAGCCTCTCTGAGAAGGGTAGGTTGGGTCTGTGGTCTGGTTGATAGTCTGGTTGATGATGGCTGAGTCTAGTTCATAGCACTTAGAAGCAATAACTAGAAAACATGATGAAAACATAGAGGAAATATTCACCTATGGCTTGCTGAAGAAGGAGTGTTGTTGATGCTTGTCCCTATTGCTGATACTGCTGGTGTAGAAGACCTCCAGCAAAGTGGAATGACTGATGCAGAGTACCTGTTGTTGTTGTAGCTTCCTGTGTGCTTGAGAGAGAGAGAGGTCTAAAGATTGGAAGGTTGGCTGCTTGGAAGAATGAAAGATCAGATTGTTGAAGGTTGAAAGGTCTGATTCGAGAGATTAGAAAAATGGATCCTGCATTCGGGTCAAGAACACAGTTTTGAAGGCAACTAACGCCAGTAAAACCATCGACGTTGGCCGACAACTGACCGACGTCAGCGACTGGAAGGCAGGCAGAAAGGCTAAAAATAGCCTTCTATCCATTTTCCCAACTGCCGGGTCAGCGGGTTGGGGTAAGAAACAATTGAAGGTGATTTAATAGGCGTGGGAGAATGAAATGGGGGTCTAGGCATTTAAGATTGGTCATGGGGTAGTGAAGGGAATCCAAGGAAGGGCATCCTAGGGTGGTGAGGTGTCAAGGAGAGAGAGAGAGGGGGAAGGAGAGATAAAGAATTATTAATTTAAAATAAGATAATTATTTTAAATTAATAAGACATAGGTTAGGCATGGTTAAGTGGACAAGGGACCAAGAGGGAGAGAAGGGGGAGACGACCAAGGAGTAGACACGATTTTGGTGTCTACAGTGTGTTTGAAGTTATTTTTTTATGGAATCATTTTTTTAAGTTTATTGTGTATTCAAACATGCCCTTTAATAGTATTGAAGAATAATTACAAACATGCATAATTAAGATGAAATTTCAACACAAAATTTACGTAAATACTAAGAGTATGTCAGACCATTTTTTAAAGCATTTTAAGGCCATATACATTTCAACATTTCTCTTTAAAAAATTGGTTTAATTAATTGGGATTGATGAAGTATATTTGTTTCAGATTACTTAAAAATATATATTATATTCACAAATTTATGATATTAATAAATTTTATTTATTATTTTTTAACATTTATTTTTTTATTCTTTAAAAAAGAAATCTGGCTGCCAATAGAACATAGAATTATGTTTTGACTTCCATATTAAAAGTTTGGCATATTATTAAATATTTTAAGGTATTGAACAATTAGAAGAAAGACAAAGATATTGATATTGAAGTTAGGTTTTGTCTATTTTAAAAACAATTAAGAATGTAGAGATATGAAAAAAGAAAAGGATATACTATATATAAAGTATTGTGTCATAGTTTGTGATGCAAAAGGATTGATTTATAAATTAAATTGTATCAACTAAAAATATGAGATTCTATTTTTGTGTATGTTTGTATGTATGTTAGTTTTTATACAACTTTTTGATTATGTTGAAAATATTACGTGTGAAATAAGATTGATAACAATATGGAGCACATTGTCAAGAGTTCAACATTTTTGAAAAGTGATGAAGGGACATTTTATGTCATTTCTTAGAGGTCAAGTGACCTATTTATAGAGGATGGGGAAAACATTATCACTTAATGTAAGCAATAATTTTGAAATCACTAGTTTGCATTAATTCAAAATCATGAAATCTTGATGATAGTTACATAATTGTTGATCTGCAACAACTCGTGGTCTTTCTTGTAATGGAAACATGGGTAAAGTAACTACATAAAATTGAAAAAAAATGACATGTGGATTTTTTTCCAAGACAAAGGGAGTTAAAATAAAATTTTAGGATTTTAGTGTCAAGCAGACAAGATTCAAATTAGTTTTAGAAAGAGTGGGGAGTAAGTTGGAGATAGAGGTAATTGTTGGAAGGAGAAAATTCTAACTCCATGAGAGCAGAGCTAAGAGATAATTGAGTTTAGCACAGAGAGAGAGAGAGAGAGAGAGAGAGAGAGAGAGAGAGAGAGAGAGAGAGAGAGAGAGAGAGAGAGAGAGAGAGAGAGAGAGAGAGAGAGAGAGAGAGAGAGAGAGAGAGAGTGAGAGAGAGAGAGAGAGAGGAGAGAGAGAGGAGAGAGAGAGAGAGAGAGAGAGAGAGAGAGAGAGAGAGAGAGAGAGAGAGAGAGATTTTGTAGGAGTGATATATGTTCATTGAAGCCAATCTGAATGTATTCTTCATAGTCACTAGGAGAAAGGGTGTGTGAATATTTTTAATACTGTTGATAATTCAATAAAGAGAGTGTTTTGGTTTCAAGTTTATTTGTGTGTGTATCCTTGAGAGTGTGAGTAAAATTCCTAGCTAAGGAATAATGAAAAAATATACTTATCCCCCTCAATCAAGTTTACATCAATTGGTATTAGAGTAAGATTTTCCTTACTGTGTTGAGTGTGTGAGGCTTTTGTTGAGTCATTTACAATTTTTGAAAGAGAATCCTATTTTCTTTGAAGATATGACACACAGAGGAATAACTCTAAAAGTAAGAAGGGCATCTAGAGTGATAGACTTTGCTGAGATGTTGAAAGGAATCCAAGTAAGATTAGATACAATAGAGATTGCACAAAGGAGATAAACTATAGTTTCTAAATTAATTGATGATAAATAAATATTAACTCAAAATATTTAAGTGGAATATATAGTGAATTAACAAGAATTTATATTTCTTAAAGTTATTCTAAATATGTGAAACAAAACAAAATTAGACACACCTTATTATGGATGAATCTTGAGCCCTAAAGATATATCTAAATGAATTATGAAGCTATAAAAGTATTTGGTCTATGAGTCAATGGAGGACCCAAAGATATTAAATTTTTCATGTACCAACCTTAAATGACATGCATCCTTGTGATGGTGTCATATACAACTAGAAAGGGAGAGAAGAGTCAAAAGCGATAAAAAACTTGGACTAGAATGGTTTCAAATCTGAAAGGTGAATATTTACACCTTTTAATTATCAATTAAGTTTGTTGTAAAACCTACTAATTTTGAGGTAAAGGTAGTAGAGTGTGAAATACTACATAGATTAGTTTTACAAGATCAACATTAGATAAGGCAATATGGCATATGATCAAGAGAAGGTGTCAATATAAGTTAATGGACACTGTATTTCCATTAGATATATTTTTTAGAATGTTCAAGTTGAAGTTGGTGGATTAGGTATATCAATGTCCATTGAATGCAAGGAAATTTTTCTCTAGAATGCATCAAAACACATCAAGAAGATGTGGGCACAGGAGGGGGGGAAGTAGTATGGGACAACATACTCAACATACTCACGAAGGTGAAGTTATCACTTCTCAAAATTAGAATTAGACCCAAAGAGGAAGAGGATAGTTTGGAAGAGGAAGAAGAAGAGGAAGAGGTAGAGGATTCATGGGTAAGTTCTTTGTATGTGGATATGTTGGCCATAGAGATTTTGAATGTCCTAAATCATTTTATAACAATATATAATATATAAGCAATCAATCACATTGCTCATGTGGATGAAGAAATTTTTGCATATTTAAATGATACAGAGGAACCAGAGTGTGGGGAATCTCTTATCATGAAGAGAGTGTTATTAAAACCAACTAAGGAAGATGTTGAATCAACACAAAGAAATAATATTTTCCAGACTATTTTTAAATAGAGAGGTGAGTGTTTTAAGGTTAACATTGATAATGGTAGCATGAATCATTTAGTTTCAAAATAAGTGGTAGATATTGGGATAAAAACAACCATGCATCCCAATCTATATAAGGTTTATTGGTATTTTTTATGGTAATTAAATAATGATAAATTGGAAATGTATTTTTTATGGTTGTTGGGAAGATAATGATAATTTGATAGAAATTACATGCATGATGGTAGAGAAAACACCTACACATTTTTGAACGATGGTAAGACGTTCACATTGAACACATTAAAGGAAAAATAAGAAGAGGTGGACATCATACTTAGGGTTTTGTTGGTTTTCGATATGTGAATCCAAAAGGAAGAAAATAATGAGAATGCATATTCTACTTTCATCCCTAAATTGATGCAAGCTTTGATCACAAATAAGATGAGTAAAATTCCTTCTAAGGTGTAGAATTTTATAGATGAATTCACTTATGTAGTTTCAAAATGTTTTGTAAATGGTTTGAAACCTATGAGAAGCATTAGTCATCATATGGATCTAGTTTAAAAAAAAAAAGAAAATAGGATACATGTTAACACCTCTAGAAAATGATAAAGTGAAGATGCAAGTGAATATATTGTTATAGAAGGGTTTACTAAGGGAAGGTTTAATCCAATGATTAGTTCTAGTCATATTAGTCTAGTAAGGGTGAATATTGTTGAAAGTGTATGGATTTGAGAGAAATTAACAAGAACATTATTAACTATATATTTCCATTTCTAAGATGATTTGGTGATATCCACTATTCAAATTAGTCTTTGTGAAGTACCTTTATTCACTTCACAAAGACTAATTTGAATAGTGGATATCACCAAATGAGAATTAGAGAATGTGCTAAATGTAAATTTGTGTTCAATACAAAGGATGGGTTATATGAGTGGTCAATTATGCCATTTTTATTGTCAAATGCACATAACACATTCATAAGAATCATAAACAAATTATTGGAACCTTATTTAAGTAAGTTTGTATTTATTTATTTGGGTGACACTTTGATTTTCAATTATACAAAATAAGAGAATTTGTTGCATTTGAGGTTAGTATTTCAAAGATTAAAGGATCATAATTTATTAGTAAACTTGAAGAAAGGTAGTTTCATGAAGAATATTATTTTCTGGGAATTTGTGATTTTACACTAGGGATTGAAAATGAACCTAGAAAGGTAAGAGAAAATTTTTAATTGTCATCACCTAAATACATGTCTAAAGCTAGAAGATTTCATGAGTTAACAAGTTTCTATGGTAAATTCATTACGATATTTAATGGTATATGTAAATTTACTACATAAACAATGAAAGGTGATAAAAACAAGTCTGAGTCGACTATTGCAATAGAAAAGAGATTTAATTTTTTGTAGAAAATATTGATAGAACAATCATTGTTATCATTTTTTAAAAATTTTAACAAGGTATTTAAAGTTGATTGTGATGATAGTGAGATAGACATTGGAGTATTTTTTAGTCAAGAAGGCAATCCTATTGATTAATTATTAAGAAGTTGAATGAATAAAAGAAACATTCCATTTATGACTAAGAGTTTTATGCCATGATATTTTCTCTTAAGAACTTGAGGAATTATTTATTACCCAAGGAGTTCATGTTGTATATATATCTTCAAGCATTTTAATTAATAACAACTAAGATAAGATGAATATAAAGACATAAAGTGGCTTGAGTTTTGTCAAAGTCATTCATTTTTTTGAAGCATATAAATGGTCAATCAAATGATGTTATAAATAATCTAATTAGGAGAGTTATTGAAATGAATGAGATGAGAGTAGAAGTCATTAGGTTTGACTCAATAAAATTAATATATATGAAGATAATTTGGATTTTTGAGATGCATGGGAATCATGCATGAATCCAACTAGCATAAAAATCCATGGCTGGAGTGTTTTTGATAGGATGTTTTTTTTTTTTTTCAAATGATAACGGTTATGCATATTTGAAGGTTTAATGATTGATAATTTGTTGGAAGAAAAATATAGTGGAGGTCTATATGGTCATTTTAGTGTTAATAAAATATTAAAACAATGTAATGAGAGTTACTAATAGTCGAGATGTAAATAAGGATAAGAGTGGATGTAAATAAGTTCATTCAAGTATGCATAGTTTTACAAAATACTAAGGGTAAAATTTAGAGTTTAGGATTATATCATCCTTTACCAATTCCAGAGAAGCCATGTGAAGAGATAAACAAGGATTCAGTGAGTCTAAGAAGTTGAGGGGCCAAAAGGTGGAAAATTAAAAAAAAAACTAAAGTTAAAAGAGTTTCAGTGAAAAATAAATATCTCTTTTTAAGTAATGGATATCTTTTATTTTGAATTAGGTTTGGATATTTGCACTTAAAAATGATATCCATTCAAAATAGATATCCTTTTTGAAAAAAATATCCAATTTGATTTGAAATGAATATCCATTTTGGTTTGAAATATATATCCATTTTGGTTTGAAATGGATATATGTTTTGTACTCCTAAAACATCCTCTATGTTCCAGAGGCCATAACGTCTGCATATGAACTCAAAAAGTGGTGTAATTTTTATTAAATTTTACATAGTTTTTAAGGGGAACAAAATCATTAACTAAAGTGTAATTTTAATGAGGTATATATATATATATTATTTTAGTCTCTGCTATAGAATGTATATCTTTTCATAGTTAGGCCTTAATTAGGTGTGAGTAAATAAATGTAGTTAGATTTAGGAAAAAATAGACATCTATGCTAACCTTTTTTTAGTTTCATGATCAAATATTTTTTTGTATAAAATTTGACTTAATAAAGGCCCAATTAAGATATATTAGATACATGAATGTAGAATTGGGGGAAATCATGCATGTTTGAACACCATTTTTCATTATTTTATGATTGAATGTCATTATTTGAGAAAATTGACCAGATTAAGCCCCTATTAGGTGTGATTGGATAAGTGTAGGTATATTTGAGTAAAATTAGCCATATATGAGCATCGTTTATCATTATATCATGATCTAATGTCATTATTTGACAATACTTGACTAAATTGGGATCTAATTAGGTGTGATTGAATAGATGAAGGTATATTTAACACTTTGTCTTGCCTAACCCTTGCTTAGGCCCATGAGTAAGTAATAATTAGGGTTGGAATCATTAATGAAGTTATTTTATATGATGAGGATCATGTTTTGTTTCATGTACCCTCTAATTATTTCATATTGGATCATGAGAAAGAAGATTTTAATTATGATTATCATGCTTTTGGTTATATATATATATATATATATATATATATATATATATATATATACCAATAGAGGTATTGTGATGATTTTTGGTTTATGTGCAGGATTTTGGGGTTCTTGTGTTTTAATTTACTTATATTTTGAAGATGATATGACTTGGTAAGGATTTGCATTGTGTACATCAAATTGGTATTTGAATCAACCTAGAGAGAGTAGGAGGTCCAATATTGGATGCCAAAATGAGTGTGGACCCTATTAGTGGGATTTATGATGATAATCACCTTGTATGCAACTAGTTTATGTGATGCATTAAATACATGGGGGCTTAAAACCTTATGTTTGGGTAGCATAGTTACAAGTGGATACAATTTTTTTAAGTGTGAAAATTATCCACATAAGAATGAGATAAATTGAAAGAAAGGATAGGTGATATAAGATGAAAATATTATCAATAAAGAAGCAACCATAACCCATATAGTAGCCATAGTGGGTAAATACTCAATGTAAAATTAAATAAGAAGAGAAAGGTTGTAATAAAAAATTGAAATGAGATCATATTTGGCTAATGCATATTTAATGAAAAAGAGGATTTCATATAGTATAAATAAGGAAGAGTAGTGCAAGCAAACACAACTAACCATAAAATCACAAGAAAATAAATGTGGAAATATAATTAAGTAGCCAAAAGAAATTACCAAGGTCATAATATCATGAGGAAAACTATTATTTAATTTAATGTGACCCATTCAAAAAATAGAGAAGTGGTTCAAAAAATTAATGGAAAATAAAATTTTTACAAATAAAATAAAATAATTGTTTAACAGGAGGCATCCTAATTAAAATGGGGGAGAATGGAGGATTATTACGAACCTCTTGAGATCATGGTAGATCCTATGGTATGGGATTTTTCTAAGGATAGATATAAAAAACACACTATTGTTTAGTAGATCTGAGGACACCTCAATGTCTACATTTTATTCAACGGATAAAATATTCATAATATTCCTTAGTACCCCCTTATAGACATGTACACTTTATGTGTAGGTGGCTGAGTGGATCATGACACCAAATAATCTCTTCATATAGTATTATCTCATGATCATGTAGATACTATGTGATCAAGCATGCATGCCTCACAAATCAGGTGCATGTGTTCTAAAAGCCATAAACACTTATTTTACTCATTTTTAATGAAAAAATGCTATATAAATATTAAATTTTGGGGAATGAATGATATACATAATAAATGAAGGAAGTCGAGGATATAATACAAGCAATGAATATATAAATCCTAAATAAAATTAATAAATGATACATTTCCCTTCCTTTTGAAATTTAACTAAGCCACTATCATTACCAAAAACATCTTATATATCCTATAAAGTTTTGTGTAAGTAATCAAAGGATAAATTTATGAATGATAATATGGCTCTTGAAAGGTTATGTGTTGTGAATGTGACCATTAGCAATAGAAACTAAATTGGAACCTATTAAGTGAGACTATGTAGATATTGATATTAAGCATGGATCTATGTGCCACTATGTTTATTTATGCAAACTTTTTTTGGAATCATAACGAATTACTATGACTCTTACCTATGAGAAGGTACTTAAATGTAGTTTAAAATTCAATGTTTCACCTCTATAACTGAACACCAGTAATGATATCATAATTGTCTCAATCTTCATCTCAAATCATCCCAACTCATTTGTGGCTTATGTTCACTATCACCATACAAGGAAGGATGTAGTTCAAATGTTAGATTGTAAGAGATCTAAATATGTTTAGATTATGGCCACCAAAACCTACATATGTGGTTCACATTCACAAGCCCTTTATTTTAATGCCTAAGACCATGGAAAATACTTATAGTCTTTAAATTATTTAAAGTGGATATATATGTGGGTTATACTAAAACATGGTGACACACCTTATTCCTTTGAATCGAGGCAGCCCACATCCTCATTTTTCCACATTTGTAATGACCATAATGACTTTGTGGAGAAGAACATAGGGTTGTACCACTTAGAATTATCACATCACATGGATTAAGTAGTGAGCACCCTTTTTGTTTTAATCTGATCACTCTGTGGGGTCCATGAACCCCATGAACATTTTGGTCTCTATGACACCATGTTTTCTCTATGACTCCATAAATACTTTGAATTTTATTTTCAACTTAAGCCATAGGTTGTACATGATTGTAAAACTTGTCTCCATATCATGGTATATTAGTCTTGTAATGTCTAGCTTATCACATGGTGATGTTTTGGTGTCACTTTATAAAGAGTTATATTCTATAGTGACCTAAAACTATGTATTTTTAATCACCTATAAAAATGAGATATCTATTAACACTTAATACTCCATGATTTAAGGACAAAAACCAAGGTAGTTAAGTTGGGATAATTAAATAATATATGTTTAGAGATGGGAAAGGATTATATATATAAGTTTAATGTGATTAACCAAAGATATTCAATTAGCTAGGAGGTTTTAAATAATAATACACTCAAGATATTTAGTGTCCATGATATTTTACATTTTTCATAATCATAGAAATGTTCCACTATGATATATCACTATGTTGAACACTTGGTATAAGATTCAATTTATATACTTGTTCTCGAGTTTGTGGCCCTTAAGCAAAATAGATACCTTTGGCTGATATTTTTTAAGCTATAAGGCTGAACAACTAACCTTTAGGATTCCATAGTCTTAGCATGTAAGCTTGTAGCATATTGCCTAGATATAATTGAAGTTGAGATTCATCTTGGTCACTAGGGGACCTCTAACCATGCAAACACATTTATAACATTAAATGGAAAATATCCTTCTCTTTAGGTTGATGTAAATTTTAGATTCACACTCTTCTTTCATATGTTCCTACATTTTATTGAGTTCACATGACTAAGAAATAGACTCTATGATTTGGAAGCATGGGGTTTATTCACGTAGTGCATTCCCACTACCTAGAGTATCGTAAATATCACCTTATATTTATACTCTATGATGACTCTATGAAATGCATGGGGTCTATGATTCCACGAGTCCATGACCCAAGGACACAATCTAAGTTAATTAACTCAAATTAAATTAAGGTCACCATGTTCATCATCATGAGGATTTACATAAGTAATTTGAACTATAGTGTGGTTATCTTGAGATGTCTAATTCACTAGCCACAACCCATGAGTTCTTTGTGAACAATGTGACCCCCATAAACTTTGATTCCATGAATCCATGGACATTTTCACATGGGAAAAATTAGACATCTCCCCATTTTAGTCTTAGGCACAAACCATCTATGTTCATGACATGTGTTTCCCATCCCAACATCACACACTTAACATCTCCTCATAAAATATTAAGAAACCTTTATTTTTATTTTGTGTCAGATGCATAATAATATATATTTAATTTTATTATGCTTGTGTGTTTGCATATATCCGTATGAAATAGGTCACTATTTTGAGTTAGCTCTTATTGTGAGGAGGTCATGTGAACATTATAATGACCCTTTATATGTAATATAGTGTATTGTGACCCTTTTTGGGTGAAATTTTAGCCCACATGGACAATGTGGACTCACCTCACATGTTTAGTGTGTAAATGAATATAAAGTGGCCTAATTTTATAATAAATTATGTTGTGAGCACTTTCTTATGCAAAATTTAATAAAATGGGATTTTATTATTATATAATTCATTACACACCATAGTAATGGGGATTTTAAATAGATACCCATTTGGGACAAGTTTATAGGAATCCTATAGGCTTTAGTGTGTTTTGAATCCAATGATAGGGTCAAATTTTTATCTTTTGGGTAACCTGGGCATAGTTGTCTCTTAAAAAATCTTAAAATACAAGTCTAGGATCACAACCCAGTGTGTGCTAAGAGAAAATAAACTGAGACTAACTAAATATTTTTTCATATTAATCCATTAAAATTAACTATCTAATGCTATCAAAATATTAATAGTGTACTTTATTATGAAGTATGTTGGTGTGTATGTTTAACATTGGATTTAGACATTTTACACAAGTGTAATTAAATTAAAGGAAGGGACAAAAATTGGTTGGTTTTAGAAGTAGCATGAGAGGGTACTACAATAAAATAGGGAAAATCAGGCATATATTAACACCATTTTATCATTATTTCATGATCAAATGTCATTATTGAAGGATAATTAATTGAATTAGGCCCTTATTACACGTTTTTATGTATATGAAGGTATATTTGGGGAACACCGGGCATATTTGATCACTATTTATCATCATTTTGTGATAAAATATCAATTTTTGATCAATTTTAATCAAATAAGTCCCTAATTACATGTGATCGGATATATGTATGTCAGTTTACAAAAACTTTAGCATATATGAGTGCCAATTATCCTTAATTTATGATCAAATGCCATTATTCAATCAAAATTCACTGAATTAAGCCCACTTAGGTGTGTTCATGTACATGAAGCTAGATTTATGGAAAATCAGGCGTAAGTGAGAACCATTTATTATTATTTCATCATTAAAAAATGTTAATTGAGAAAATTTAACTAGATTAGGTCCAATCATATATATGAAGGTACATTTGGGGGGAAACTGGGAGTATATGAGAATTATTTATTGTTAGTTCATGATCAAATGTCATTTAAAAAACAAAAAAAACAAACAAACATAATTATATTATGAAAAGTAAACAATTCCAAATACAATGCCATGTTATGGTACTCATACTCTAGGATATATCCTTGGAATCCCAATCACATATTACTAAAGAAGAAGAGTATATTTGCAACTTATCCATCCACTAAATGGAGATGAAGGATATTTTATATCTACTTCCACTTCTCTATAGACCATGTCAGAGGTAACGAACCAAAATTGATCAGATTATTATGATCTAGAGCCCATTTAGCTAAAACATCTACCACATTGTTCTATTCTCTAGGAACATGCTGATATTTGATGATCTAAAAATTTCTAGCAATAAACTTAATATTATCCTAGATCCTGGCAATTAACCAATTATTGGAACTATTATTCTCTTGAGCTGACAACAAGTTGATAATAACCTTAGAATCATATTCAAAAATAATTCGAAGACATCCCAATTTAGTTGCTTCTAGAAGAGCTTGTTGAATGACTAAAATTTGGGCCACATTATTAGTAAAATTCCCCAATTGAAGAGTAAATAAGAAAAAAGGAGTTCCCAAACAATCATGAGCTATCCCTCCAATGCTTGCTGGTCTCAAATTAACTCTTGCTACTCCATCAGTATTTATTTTCACAAAATAAAATGGAGGAGGACTCCACTTTCTCAAAATAGAGTGCATCAATAGTCTAGTGCAAGATCTAAAATTTAATTTGGTTTCTTCCAAAATGAGATTTTGGAGCAATTTTTTCCATTTACCAGGTAAAGGAGAAAGAATTTTCACATTATGTATAATAGTTTTTATTATATTTCTTCTAATTAATTCCTTGATATACCAAATTTCTCTATTTTTAGATTTGAAGATGCATCTATTTTACTAAATTGTGCCTGAATTAGGTGCAAATCATGTACATTTGGTGAAAATAAAGCATGTTTGATCACCATTTATCATTATTTTGTGATTGAATGTTATTATTTGAGAAAATTTGTTTAGATTAGACCTTAATTAGTTACGATTAGATACATGAAGGTAATTTTTTGGAAATTTGAGAATATATGAGAACTATTTATCTTTATTTTGTGATTTAATGTCATTACTTAAGAAAATTTGTCTAGATTAGGCCTTGATCAAGTGTGATCAAATAGATATAGGTATATTTAGGGTATTTTGGGAATATATGAGCACCATTTCTCATTTTTTATGATCAATTATCAATATTTTGGAAAATTTGACTAAATTAGGCCTCAATTATGTGTTATCAAGCACATGAACCTAGATTTGGGAAAATCTAGGCAAGTTTGAGCACCCTTTTTCACTATTTTGTGATCAAATGTCAAAATATGAGAAACATTGACTAGATTGAGCCTTTGTTATATGTCATTAGATGACATGAATGTAGATTTGGGAAAATTTGAGAATATATATGTAAACTTTTTGTCTATTTTCCATCTATCATTATTTAGTATAAAATTTGACCAAATTAGGCCCTAGTAAGATTGGGCATATATGAGCACCATTTTTCATTATTTTGTTATAATATTTGAGTAAAATTGAATTAATTAGGTCTATATTAGGTGTTATTAGGTGCATAAAGATAAATTTAGAGGAAACCCAATATTTTTGAAATATTATTTGTCATAATTTCATAATTTAATGTTATTATTTAAGAAAATGTCACTAAATTAGGCATTGATTAGGTGAAAATGGATAGTTTTTGGTAGACTTGAGGGAAATTGGGCATAATTGAGCACCATTTCTTATAATTGTGTAGGTGAATGTTGTATAATTTTAATATTTTTAAATTTCTCACATTACTAATGCCTTCTCTTTTAGTGGATTATCTATGTATCAATATCCTTGAGTACATGACTTAAAGGTGTACTAGGAATTGGGTGGGATCAACTTGTGGTACTTTGTGAGAGATGTTTGCATCCTATTCTAACACACTATCACCACTGTTAGTTTAACCTCCTTAAATTCTATTTTTATCTTACCTCTCTATCTATCTTCCATCTAGATTTTATAACTTATTTATATATTATGGTATCAACCTAATCGATACCATTTTTTCATGCTTAAGTCTTCCCCATACTATATTAGCTAGTGTGATATAGTTATAACTCTCTCTTTTGAAATTTTTACTATATTAAATAGAATGTTATTAGATTGTGTTAGTTAACATATTTCAACTATATCTATTTGGATGGTACCATTGGATTGGAGCTTAGGGTTGGTTTTGGGTATTAGATCCATATATATAGGGGTCATATTTAATTCCTAATAAAATATATCACATTCATATGCTTTGATTGTACTCAAATTTCTTCCCTGAATAATTATTTTGGAGATTTGTTGGTTTAAAAACTTATCTTGGATGGTTTGTCTTGTGGTGTCATTGAATCTCAATGGGAGAGGTCATTGGGAGTTCCTAACTAAGGATATATAGGTCTTCATCAAACCACTTGGAGTCTTCAAAATACAACATATATTTCAATATCCACTTAGTTTATTAGATGTTGGTCATTTATTTGTAGATGTATGTGAATATTATTGATTAGTCTCTTCCTTATACCAAATAAGTTGACATCAATATGGCATTGATTAGGCTTGCCATTTATCACATTATGTTGCATAGGCCCCTATTTGGTTGACCATTTCACTTTACCTTATTTACAATTAATTACTCATCATTTAATTTAATTGCATTAGTTTACAATCATTTACTTTACTTTCATCTTTACAATCATTTACCTTTATTCAGGTTAAGTGAGAAATATATACCTATGTCATATGCTTAGGATTTGGAACCCTTTCCTCTTGAAATTTAAGTTTAGGTTACCCTATGTTAGATATACATATATCTTAGGTCATCAATCACTTGTCCAAGTATATGCACACTCTATTTTATTGACCTTATTTGAGTACTAGTCTATTGAGAGAAAGATGATAGTTGTAGTTCATCCTATCTTGTGCATATATTATGGTGAGCCCAAAGTGAATCATACCCATCCTTTGGTTGGATAAATTTCAAAATTTTCATTTTATATTATTATCAACATCATAAATATAATCATATATCTTTCATTCCAAGTGTATCGGCCAACCCAATACTATTTCTTGTTTTTTTCAAACTATATCATCTAGCTTGATATAGTTTTGTGTCTTCTCCCAACTATATCAACCAACCTAATATATTTATGTGTTTTCTCCCAACTATATAAAAAAACCACATATATTTTTTTGTTTTCTCCCAATTATATCAACCATCCCAATATAATTATGTGTTTTCTCACAATTATATCTATAAACCTAATACAATTTTGTTTGATTAGTTTCTAATTTTTACTGTATTGGCCAACCTGATATTATTTTGAGTGTTTTTTCATTTAATTTCATGTTGTATTTTTTTATGTTTGAATCATATTTATTTATATTTTTTCCTCTTCTTATAACTATGTTTTTATATTTGTAAAACTAGTAGGATTTATTGTTCTTGACAAAGTAGTCACTAGTTTTAATTGAGCCATGGTGTGAGGGGTATTTCTCTAATAATAAATTCATTAGACACCATCATACACCTCATGGTATATTATAAACACCTATGGTTTTATTTTTCATCCTTTAGGAATATTTTCAGCCTTTTGATTTTGTAGTGTACAAATAAAAGATTAGCTCCAAAAATTTACTCTCAATATACCTCAGAGATGGAACATTATGGATATAGGTTGGTGGAATCCTACATAATTAGTTCCCTCATGGACTTGTTACCATTTACACTTGGGATAATTATATATATTATCCTAAAATTCAAACACAATTAGATTAATATTACCTTCATCTTTTGATTTTTCTATTACATTTTTAAATTCTTTACTTGATTTTTTTCCATATTACATTAGCAATTCCAATACAGTTCTATGTGTCTTTCTAACTAAATCATCCATCCCAATACAATTTAGATTTATAAGTCTATCTAAAACCACATTTGTATACACAATATAATTTATTTATAATGATCCCTTTCCAACTATATCAGCTAACTCGATATAGATATTTATCATACCCTTACTATATTATCCATATTGATACACTTTTTTAATCTCTTGCTTTAGTTCCCAACTATATCGACTAGTCCAACATAGTTAACTACATTATCTAGCTTAGTATAATTGACATTTTATCTTCCACTGTAGAACATATTTTGGACCAATCCAAAGAGAAAACCTACAAAGATTTTCAAGTGTTTTTTAAATATCCTGATGACATGGAACTAATAAGAACTAATAAATTATCACAAAAGGCTTACATGTCTTATATTTTTTCCATGACTCAAGATCAAGTTATAAGAAATTTTCATGTGGATTATACTATATATAAAAGATATCAACCATATAACAAATCCAAACCCATTAGATAAGGTTACCTAGTCCAAGACCATGATTTTGTGGATAATGTGACATAAAATATACAAATGAGATGATAATATATCTCCATGTACATCCTAAGCATAAGGGCGTGGACCCTAAAGTTATCTACCATATAATCATGACATACCATGTGGAATTCCCTCATTCCCCTAATAATTAATTTATATAAAACCTAGGTTAAATCAATTTACAACTTATTCATTTCCTTCTTCATCCACCATGCCTAGTATAAATACTAACATGGTGGGTCTTTATTTCAATGAGCCTACCCAAATTGCACTAAAGTATATACCTCCAATCAAAAGACTTCTAATCTTAATCATATTATATTACAAGATATGAGTCAAATGGATAACATTCAAGCCAATAGTAATGCTTAGATTATGCAAATACAAAACTAAATTTTTCAAATGCAAAATTGACCTAAGAAACTTCATTTGGGAATTCAAAATCAAAATTCCACCCACACCCCCTTAGATACACTCATAATAATCTCATTCGAAAACCACTTCTTCACAAAAAAATAATCAAACACATCCACAATTAACCCTTAGTCCCTCAAATTGCAAATGTTGACATAGGTGAAATAAATCCTATGATTTCCTATAATAGATCCATACATTAGGTGGAATCACTCCTATGATATCCTATAATGGATCCATTGATTCCACTTTGTATTTGAAGTAATTTATTAATATTTATAAATATTATATTAAAATCAACAATTTTGCTTCTACCAAAATACTTTCCAAAACCTTATCTGATGATGCTTTATATTGGTAAAATAAAATAAATTCTAACTCCATTTATAGCTCGGAATACTTAGTTAATACATAGGTCAAAGAGTTACAATATAATGATCTACCTAAAAATAACTTGGATAATGTTATCAATTATAAAGTGGATAATGAGAATGACTAAGCCTTAATCAAGCATTATAAATCTTTAGCCAATAAAACCAAACACAATATGTCAAAAGACAACCTCTTCCACTTTTTCACCAATGCACTAAATGAAAAATTATGATATATAGTTAGGAATATTTTTTCCAAAATCACTAGAGGAAGCCTTAGATCAATACAAACATCAATATTTCCTTATAATACAATTCAAGCCTTCCCAAACCAAACTTGGAATTCTAATTCTTATGAGATTGAAAAATAAGAATGCTTCAGATGACGGTGTCTTTGACACTTATGATTAAAAAATAGCCAATCCATTATTTTAAGAATCTCTAATGAAGTGAATCTTTCCCACCTCTAAAGGAAATTCCCTTCTAGCATCCTCCTCCTCCACAAGTAAACAATTCTAAAATCCATCAGCATTGTTTCCTATCTAAGATTAGAAAATGCCTTCCTAGACCCTCACATAGATTTTTTGACACTTCCCATCCAAATGCTCATTAGTGTGATCCTAAAAAAAATGGTTTCACATAAATTGGGGTCATTCTCATGATACTTTCAATCAACCTTAAGAATATATATTTTGAAATCTTAATTGGTCTAAAATTTAACCATGAAGATATGATTAGAGAGTAGCATTAATCCTATGATAAGGTAGCCAAGGCTCATGACTTCAAGGTCAAGAGTGATGCACTTCACCAAGACAACTCTTACCTTACCATATATTCCAATCCACTTCCAACCCATACTCAAAATCAATAACCTAACAATAAAAATTAAACCACTTCCCAACTAGCAACTAATGTTTTTAAAAAGATGGTTAATCCTAGTTTTATTATAAAGATGAATAAAACTTAGTAAACATGAATAAAATGAAGTGATTAGTTTCATACATATATCCTTATCCTCTTAAGCCTCATATTTCTTATCCTACACATAAAATAATTTAGGATAATCTTACATCTTTTTTTGGATATCGAATCTAAATAAATTATCACCTTCATGTTTTCAGCTAGCCTAATAGTATCAACCAACCAGTAGAGGTTCATTCTTTAAAAAAATTATTATCCAACATGATATAGTTCCCTAATATCATAATTAAATCAACCCTATTGATGTATTCTATTTATTCAACAATGCCTATTCCAATTATATTAGCCAACTCGGTACAAAATTTTATCTCTAAATCAGGTCTAATTATATCAACCAAGTTGATAATTTTTTTTCATTGATAAGTTTTGTTTCTAATATATCACCTTGGCCAGTACAGTTTATTATTACCCCTAATTTTGATTCTATTGTATCAACCAAGTTGATACGGTTGGCTTAACCTACCTCAATTATACTGGCATTGCCAAGACTTAATGATTTAATTCCAAATTAGATTTAGCTTGGGGAAATTTATTTTACATACAATCTACTTTAGAATTTAATCCCTTATTTACAATCCTATCCAACTCACATTGGCTTTAATGAATGGGATCCCATGGAAAAAAATCATATTTCCAATTTCAAATCTTAATTCTTAACCCCATGATGACTTTTTCACATCATATAAACCATCTTATGCATCTTTTATTTGATACAAACATTTTTGATCACCACCTATGGGATAATAAGATACCTTTCTTAGATCTGATGATAATAATTAAAACAATGTGAATATATGTCCATCCAATTCAATCACACTATGGATGCCTCTCTTTCCTTAATTTTTTATAGCATTTATGCTCTTCAAAAAAATACTAGTTCATGTAAATAACCCTCCATTATTAATTATCTAAGGATACTCTGAATACAACATTAAATCTACCCAAAGAACATGCCAAGGATATGATATAATATAAATTCCTCTATTATGATGTGTTTGGATCCTTTTCATGGTACCACTTGTTATGGTTAGAGTTAAAATTTTTATTTTACACTTTCATCTATAATATAACAATCTTCTTTACTACCCATGGACTCATTTTATGAGGGACATGGCCTCTTCTACATGTTAATGCATGAAATTTACTTATATAGGTTTTCTTTACAAGATATGAAGTGATACTATCCCTTGGATTTTGAAAAATTCCAAAACGTGGTATCTTTATAATCCTAACCCTTGAAATTTTTCCTAGCATTCCCTTCCATGGATATTAGTGTTTTAACTATCTCATCAACTCAAACGTAGGTTATATTGTCACCCTAAGTTTATGGGAAATATTACACCCAACCTCCTTAACTTTAATGATGATTAAATTTGTGAGATTAGTTTGAAAATCAAAACATCATATTTTCCCTCTAACATCATTTCTCAATTTCCTCCCACATTATGATCTCATTGTCACAACAATCAGACTGATAATTTTCCCATTTATGTGGTCATTCCCAAGAATCTCACTTATCATACATCCTATAGTGACATAGTGGTAGAATAAATTAACATATATCTCACCACTCCTAATTAAAATGGTGGTTACACATTATATGACACATACCTATTTGGCTACACCCAATCTAAGGATGTCAAAATCCTTTATTATCATTCCTATCTTCAACACTCTTTCAAGTATTTGTATTATTCTTATAGTATTAACTCAATTGGCATCATTTGATCTAATTCTCATTCTAACTTTCTTGTCATTGTTCCTTATTTAGTGAATGTTGGTAGGTTTGAGATGGATCTAGTTGTACCTTATACTTCATGTGAAACACATGTTTTTAAACCTCTTTGGATCATGTTTGAAGACTGATCTATGAATAGACCCTATAGGTTTGCTACATTATTTATTCCTTCAAGCTTGCTTCCTACAAATATGTTGGCCATACTTATATGAAATGTAACAAGGATATCTCCTAATGAAATGTCTACACCATATTTATCATTTCATAGAGTCTCCAGTCTCTCACAAGACCAGTGTAAAGTGTATCAAATATATTTAATAAAACATAATTAAGTTCTTGACACAATAATTCTATGCCTTGATAATGATTATTTATTTGAATATATTTAAGATAGACCCCATTATTATTCTCCACATAGGTCACATTTAGTACCATGTTCATCCACCAAAAAGGATGAACCATATTTATAATTTCATAAGGCATCTAGTCATTCAACTTAGGAATGTAGAGCTTATAGATATTTTTAGCATAGAAAAAGCCATAAGGCCTAGACCCTACCATAGATAGTTGACCACCTTGGAATACTAATCCTAGGAACTATTATTACTTCCATGAGACTGATATGTATTATTTGACTCACTATTACACTCTTTAGTAGTATCTTGATGCACTATGTCTTAAATTAGATAAGTCTCCCATCCTACCAAACATGCCACCACCAAATATTACACTTAATTATATCCCCAAACACAAGTAAATGTATTTGATTTGGCACCAATGTTATACCCATCACACATATAGATGTAGAGTTATCAATAGCATTTAAGAGACTTTATAAGACCCTCACCTCAAGGTTCCCAAAAATTCCCACATGGTACCTCTAGGATGGGTAATACACCTTCCCTATGACCAGATCCATCTTTTATAGTAGAAGATGTGTTTGCCATGGCACCACATATTACCCATATTTATTATTCTTTTATTGAGGCCACATAACATCCTCCTTTCAGTGAGCATACATTTTCCTTGGAGCTTATCTGCTAGCAAGTCTTGGCACAACCCTCATTAAGTGTAGAAGAGACCATGATTCATGTCAAATAAAAAATAAAACAAGATTTATATCAGTGTTATTAATGATGTATTCCAATATATTTCACAATGATTATGAGAAAATAATTGTTTCATATAATTTATTTTACATTTTCACATGATTGGATTTAATATTATTATTTTTAGAATGCATCTTTCATTTTACATATCTTGCTCATGTCATGATATTTACTTTTAAAAATATTAATTTCCAACATATGTATGTTTGATTTCTATCATTTATACCACTTTACATTTGGCCTTAGTTTCCATTTTAGATCTTAGGTATCACTTTTGGGTTTTGTTTTCAATATTCTTAGGTTCACCCTATTTTGGGATGATTTACATTTGGCCTTAGTTTACCTCATGTTTCTTAGGTATCACCTTTAGGTTTATTTTATCACCATTTTAACATTTTTCAAATTTATTTAGTTTCATTGTGATTATTTGGTGTATTTTTTCATTCCCCCTCTTATGGGATGAATTATCTTAGTAGCACTTATGTTAGACCCTTTTTAGGTTAGTATGGATTCTCTAATGGCATGATTACCACCTTTCATTGCATTCCCATTATTTGGGGCCTCCTTTTTGTGATTTGATCTAAATTTTCATGTACTTTAAAATCCCTCTTTTAATCCAAGTTACTTATAAATTAAAAAAACTCTCCCTTATTATGGTTAGTTACTAGAATATATCATCAATATATCATCATCTTCATATGAGCATATCTCCCACAATCCCCATATCTCCCTCTCCTTTTAGTTGAGGCACACTTGGGCAGGTTTCAAGATTGTACTCTTTCATGTGGTGAAACTCTAGGATTATTTTAGGCACTATGGTATTTAGGTTATCTCCAATGGTTAGGTGTAATATTTATTGTGTTAACTAACTTTATTACCCATGTTTGGTTTTTTGAAATCTGAATGGAGGAAAATAGAAAAATAAAAAATATTTAAAATATAAATCATAGTAAAATGTAATGTTAATAGGTAAATTATTTATTAAAATTCACATCACATCAAAAATGTGATCTTTTTGGTGTATACACATAATATTTTCACACTTTCATCACTTATTAAAACTTTGTATCTTGAAAAACCCATTAAGTTACAATCTCTTTGAGTGGATGGCCTAAGGCATGCACTAGGAAAGGGGTGAGTAGACCATTGGTGCTTCATAGGATTGTTGTCCCTTTTTCCACTTGTTATATATAGACTTGTCTCCTAAAAACCATTTCCCTAAGCTTATTCTTTTCTATTGTACCCTCTCCAATCATTTCCCACATTTTATCATCCTTTTCCTCACCTTAATCCCCTTTTATCAATTAGCTTTATTAGGTCGACTGGGTCAACCTTGTATAGTTTTGGGTGATTTTCACTTAGGAACTAGTTTGGCTATTGGTCAACCTAGCTCATGACCTAGTGAATTATTATCCGAAATTGTGCTAGGTTGACTAGGTTGAACCTGTTAGTCAAGATTCTCAGAAGGGTTTAGGGTCAAATCTACCTATATATAAAATTTCATTTTTCCATTTTTTAGAGAAGAGAAGAAGAATTAAGATATATTACACATCTGATTATTGACCATTATACATGAGGTGAAATATTAGGGTTTCACACTTTCTTTGGAGATATGGATATTGTCTTGTGGATAAGTCTTTTGGATGCATTAATAGGTTATGTAGACTAAAGCTGATTTTTCATTGTCATCCTTACATACCATAACAACCTCTTGTGAAGCACCTTGGCCAAGGGAGATATTGAGGCTTGGTAGGTTCATATTGAAAGGTAAGTATTACTAATTTTGCTCCTCCTTTGTAAGAGTAGATAGATATGCATTTGTACTTTTCTTCCATGTTTAGGATTCCATATACATTAACCTAAGTATATGTCTTCTATGTATGTTTAATTTTATTTTTTGTAACCCCCACTTTATGCCATAAGCTTTGGTGAGCACTATATTAGATTTACTTTACTTGTTATTAGTTTAGTGGATATGAAACATAGGACTCTCTTAGGGTTATTGCATGATTATGCTTGATTGGAGGATTTGGAACACTCCTTAGCATATTGTATTATGGTAAGAGATCCCATAATTAAGTCTAGTGGATCCCTATATTGGTCATGTTCCCACTTAAAAAATATGTCCCCAATTAGAAGTATATGGTATCATCTATCTTATCTGAGTTAAGATTGATTTATAGACATGATGCATTTTTGATTTCATATATTTTTGTTGAACCCAATGTGAATCTAACCCTTATAGGTTTTATTTCACATTTTTCATTATTTTATCATTTCATTTATATATACTTATAGTACTAGGTCAATAATGTTGACATAGTTCTAACTTTTGTGCACAAGTTTAACACACAATCACGTCAATATGAATCTATTTTGTTTGTGTAAGTTTTCCAAACTTTAGTTCAGACTCCTAGGTCTACCCAATAGACCATATACATTTTTAAGCATCTAGTCCAACATACTAGGTCAACCCAATTGACCCTATACATTTTCAAGTTTTCAGTAAATAGGTTCTGCAAAGCTAGGTTGACCTAATCAACATAGTTAGAAAATTTTGCAAGTATAAATTAAGGTACTTCAATAGAAATATTATTTTTCTTTGCATCCTCTAACACACCAAGGTTACTTTATATCCTTCTTTGTCATTTCTATCATTTGTTATAGTTCTATTTTTACAATTTAGAGTCTTTAAGACTGACCTTGTACAGTTAACTAGGCTGACTCTATCGATGTAGTTCTATATTATGTGTTTTATCTAGAAAACTAGGTCGACACTATCAACGTAGTTCATTTTCAAACCCTTACTTTCTCTATATATAATTGACACTATCAACTCTATTCTATATTCTCTACATATAATGCTGACTAAATCGATAATGTACTATGTTTCAAATTTAGAATTAACACTTATATACTAGTAATTAGCTCACACTTTCATTTCTTATTGCTTTCATGCTTAGAATAGATCATATAATCTGATTAGATGGTTTTTTAGTATACCATTTAGTTTCACTATTTTCTCTTTTATGCACACAATACCAAATCATAAAATCTTAAAAAATATTTTAATAATCGTCTACCCAAGGCCTACCTACTCAGATTTCATCACCAAGGGGGAAGCTGACTTGGTTTATGGCCAAGTATAAATACATGGTTAATGATATATTTTGGGTAAACACCCAACACCCTTATCCCTATGGTGTGTGAAGGGGGTCGGCCCCAATACCAAGCTATTACTATTGCCAATACATATCCCTTTCAAACCAAACATCCTAAAACCATCCTTAAATTGATTTATAGTTCCTTGATTACAACTAACTTCCTCTCACATCTAAAAATCATATTATAATAATCTAAAAACATTCAAGATAACCACTTACATTTTAATTTCTAAGTTGATTACATGATCTTTGCTCAATTGTATGTTGTATTACAAAAACTTGCATTATCCAACATTGATGCAAGGTTTTGTGTTGTGTGCCTCAATTGGATCAACCTCATTAATTTAATTGATTATGTGTTTCCTTTCATTTCTTGCTTTAAAAAATACTTGAATTTTTTTCCCTATTTTAGCACATAGTCATTTTGCTCGACATAGTCTTTTATAGACTGCCTATTTTCCCTACCTGCAATACTAGGTTGATCTTGTCTACACAATATTCCTTTTTTCCTCCTAAGATATAGAACTAGTTTGACCCTATCAAATATGTATCTTTTTACTTCCTTTTTACCCTCTATTTATAGTATTAGGTTAACCCTATTGATTGTGTATAATTTTTAGCTTCTATTTTTTGTATTAAGTTGATCCTGTCGACTCTGTACATTTTTTTGTCACTTCATATTTTTTATATTTTTTCATATATCTTGCCTTGTTTAGTTCTTATCCTTAATCATGAATTTTTTTTTGAAGACAATATTGAATTAAATTTAACAAACTTGATGAGTTTTACCAACACTCATACGATCCCCCATAAGTAGAGTAGGGATTCTCTCCTAGATGAGAGTAATGCTCATATATCCACTTGTATAATGAATTATGGGACCCCTCCTCATTCCTATTCACTTTATAATCCTCTCTTCTTACTTGAATATCAACTTGAATTAGAGTATACCCTTGAAATACTCTTCTTTATCTCTAAATTTCCTCAACATCTAAGAAAGGATCCTTCTACCATTTACCATCTCACAATTAGTGGTCAAGTTGAAGAGCCTCATTCACCTTCTCCCACATTCTCACCTGGATTTTGGGGTACTAATTTATTTGATTTTTATCCTCTTCACTCTATTATGACCCCTTCTCATACCATGAGCTCTTCTTCTTTAACTTCTTCTACCTTTATGCCTAGTATATCCACTAACATGGTAGGTTAAACATCTTGTGGGCCTCTCCCAAGACCCATTCTTAACTCTTCCACTAGTTCATCATTTTATACTAAAGGTAATAATGCTTCTAGTGCTTCTTCTTTTCATCCCTTCACTAGTTCATCTTTTACCACATAAGAAAATTTTGTCACTAGTGACACACATTTTATTAGTTCTTATCAAGCTCTTATCAATACCGATAGTGGTACCTAAGCCACTCCTTCCAAATATAATGCCTCAAATAATGCTAAATATGTTGATCAACCCCATCAACTTTTATTACAAACATGTAATCAAATGAATACTTTTCAAGCTCATAATACAAATCAAATGATGAGAATGCAAAATCACCTTCTCCATCTTCAAACCCACCCTCAGCTAATGCTTTGGGGCATGCATAATCTAAGTGCTCCCCCTCCTCCTCTTTGATATTCCCATGGAAATCTCATCCCTCAACCTCCTCTTGTCAACAATATAAGTAAACATCTTCAAAATGAACCTCTTACCACTCAAATTTCTAATATTGATATAGTAGGTATCACCCTTACCCTTTCTTATAATGAGTCAATTGATCCTACTCTTCATCTAAAAACATTTGGAAATATATATAAAGATTGGGTCAAATTGAATACCTTTGCTGCTACTAATATATTAGACAAAACTATCACAATGATGCTTTATATTGGTATAACCAACTTAAAACTCATTCTATTATTAGTTTAGAAGATCTAGTAAATGATCTAGTCCAAGAGTTCCAAATTAGTGATCTTCCTAAGAATTCTTTGGCCCATTTTATCAATTGTAAGCAACTTGAAAATGAAACTACCCATGCTTTTATTAAAATGTGGAAAACATTATCATATAGATGTGAACATAATATGGTTGATGATAACCTTTTCCATCTCTTTACAAATTCTTTTTTTCCCAAGTTACAATATCGGGTCCACACTCTCTCTCCATAAACTTTGGACTAGGCCATTGATCAAGAAAAACATTAATATTTCCTTATGTGTTAATTTGAGCCACCCCAACCTTATATGAGTACTCATATTTTACTTAAAAACAAAAATTATAATTCTACCAATGATGGTGTCACGAACTCTTATGACACTATTCAAGTTTTTGTTCTTAGCCAATATTCAGAACCAACTCCCCCTTATCAGTAATACACTAATCCTCATTTATCTTCACCTAATACCATGAACATTCACAAAACTTTATCCTCAACCAAATTATTAAAATGTCTACCTAAGCCTCTACCATAAGAAATTGATCCCACTCATCCTATGAAATCTTGGTATGATCCCAATAAGTTTTATTGGTTTCACACTAGTTGGGGTCATTCTCATGAGACTTGTAGGTAGATTCATAATTTAGATATGGATTTTCTTCTTGGTTATAATTTTGATCATGAATATATCACTCAAAAATGTCAATAATCATATGACATTGCTTTTAAGTCTCATGAAACAAATAATAAATCTCAAGCCTTAAATCAAGCTAATGCTCATTTGGCCATCTATAAATACCCTCTTCCAAATCACCAAAACCACCAAGATAAGCCCACACATTCCACCAATAATGTAGAAAGTCTTTTTGACCCAAATTATGAAAATAATATGGTTAATATGACTAATATGTCAAGGGTGGTTTATTTCATCGACCCTCAACCTATCTACACCCCTCGATTATCTCACACACTTTATATTATCCAAGATTCCTCTCGAAATCACTTAAAAGAGTTTGGGAAAGAGGAAATTATAACTTTTGATGAACCCATTCCCACTCCACCCTTAGATAATACTTCCCATTCTATTTCTACCATCCCTCCATCTTCTTCACCTAACACCAATGATAATCAAGATTCTATCAACACTTCCTCTATCGATTCTCAAAACCAACCTGAACCAACTACTTCAGCTTCTCAACATAATTTACAAACTTTTTCTAAACCTTTTCCATCTTATCAACACAAATTCCAATGTACTTAAATTCTTCCTTCTGAGGACCTCATTCATTACTATGCAACTATTTATAACAACCTTCTTATGTGTTATGATGAGTGAGATCCTATCATGGAACTCACTAATCTCCCATCCTAAATTCCATTTCTTGAGCTTATGAAGACCTCTCTACATCATCAAAACCATCTTATACAACTCTTGTTTGAAATGAACATCCCTTGTCCTCCCCTATTAGGATGCAAATAAACCTTATGTGGATATGAAGATAGCATATTACAACAATGTGAAGAGATGTTCATCCATGTTGATGAAACAATGGACACTTCTCTTTCTTTTAACTTTCCCATCACTTATATGATTCTTTATGAGATTATAATTCATGTAAATAATCCTCATCTATTTAGTAGTGTTCAAATTGGTGATATCCAAGTCAAGTGTGCCTTTATTGACGAGGGTTTTGGCACCTTTGTTGTCTCTCTCTATTTTATCAAAACCCTTAAATATTTTGAATTTAATCTCAAGTCCACATGCAACACATGTAAAGTATATGATTGATTTCAAATGCCTCCTATAGGTTATGTGTGGCTTCCCATTACTATTCCACCTATCACCATTCATGTGAAGGTGATGATATTTAACTTTCCTCCATCTTATAACATCTTGCTTGGTAGGCCATAGACTCACCATATGAGAAAAGTTGCCTCTTCCACCTACCAGTGTGTTAAATTCCCTCATAATGCTACTATATATAGGATTCAAGGTCACACTAACTCTTGTAATTTTAAACAATTCCAAGACTATGGTGTCTTCAAGTTTCTTATTCTTGAATCATTACCCAGTGTTCCATTCTGTGAGTCTCAATGCTTCAACTTTCCCATCAATTCCACTCAAGGTTACAATGGTCATCCCAAAATCATTTGGAATATTCCTCCTTAAATATTATATTTAGATCATGATGAGTCTAATGATATCAGTCTCAATATTAAAACATTTGATCTCTCACCTCATCTCATCTCTCACATTCCTGCTTCTTTATAGCCTCATTCTTGCAAACCACCTTGTGATGATATCCCCATTGTCTTGAATAAGACTCAACATTCCATTTATCATACCTCATTGGATGCTAATTTCATCCCTACCTATGTCATTTATCTTCATACACCTAACTATGATGATGGTTATACCTTAGACAATCCCTTATTAGGTGGTCTTGTTTAAGCCTATGATGTTGAGATTATATGTTATCATTCCTCTTTGCTTCAATAGTTTAGTGATTCTTCCTATATTCCATCATATATAATTCTTAATTTTAAAAAAATTCCTCTTTATCATAGGGTAGATATGGTTCAGATACCTCTGATTTTTGAATAACTATGTAGGAGTATGCTTATGGATTTTGCTAGGACTAGGCCTCACCATTTTGCTAAGTACCCTAACCCCTATAGTTTGCTTATCCCTGAGATGAATGTAACCCTCATTTATCCTTATATAGACCCAGCCCTTCCATTAATATATCCCACTTTAGAGTCCATTCTTTCTCTTACTTTAGCTAAGTCTATTCTTGCATTTGATCTCATCACTCCTTCCATTGAGCCTAGTTTAGTTCCTTCCATACCACCACCTTCTCTCAGTGATGGTTTTATTACTTTACCATATATGGCTCCATTTCCCACCATATGGGCCAATGATTCTTCCCAACCTCCTTCCACTTCTATTACACCTCTTCCTATGAGTACTTATACTAAGCTTACTCACAAGCATATCTGTTGCTTCCACAACACAGATAATCATTCATCCATGCATTGTTACAATCTATGAAAATATATTGATACTTTGCATCCTTATACCCTTGATTCCTTATAAAAATCCATATCTCCCATAAAGGTACTACTTGAATATATTCTTAAGTATGGAGAGTTGTATTGTATTTGGCACCAATGTGGAACCTATCACACCGATCATTGTCACATCCTTCATCAACATCTTAAAGATCACCTTATAGCTATTATTTAACCTTATACAATTCATCCCACAATAAGGCTTCCCCTTTTTATCCTATGGTTCCACCTCTCATGGTTTCATCCCCTTCATCACCTCCTATTCCCTCACCTATGGATCCTTCTCCACTTGTAAGTCTTTTACTTGTGGATACTTCCCCATCGATGATCCCTTCATATCCTATAGAGTATACTCCATGAATTATTATGAACATCCCTTACTTGATAACCCTCCCCAACATGATCCATCAAGAATTCTTACCTTTTCTATTGAGGAGTTAAATGTGAAGTATTTTCCTAGTTTGTACTGAAGATAGATGAGACATTAGCTATAGTTCAATTCTAACTTCATAGAGATATATCAGATGTTCTAGATAATGTGTGTGGTTAAATATATTAGTATTTATGAACACATGGATGGTGTTATTACATTCATTTTAGATTTTATGTTATGCTAATCTTATCTTTATCTATTTTGTTATATCATTTGACATTGTGTCAAATTCTTATTTATCTTACATGGTGACTTTGATTTCACACTTTATATATTTCTTATAACGTCATTAACATTTTCTTATGAATGTATTATTTATCAATGATTTCTCTTTATTCCTTAGTTTATTTATTATAAAATCATTTGTTTTCTTTTCATGATTATTTCCTTTCTTATCTCTATATACACAGATAATTATCATTGTGACTTGGTTATATAAACCTAATTCCCTTTAGTCATTCCTTTATTATGTGATCAGTTCAAAAAAAATTAATCTCATTATAATTTACTTTCATTGGAACACTTTGGATATCCTTTTTCTTTTTTATTCCATTCTTTCAAACTAATCATATACATGTTTGAGACTTTAGATAACATGTTGGTTCATTATTAAGCTTAAGTGTTCTAGTCAATCTTATCTTTGGTCACTTAGCTTCCTTTAGCCTAAGCCTATGGCTCATTCATGTGTATCACTTTATCTCTCATGATTGGTCATTCCAATTTTGTATGGAGGAGTTATATTAAAAATCCTTAAAAACATTCAAAAGCTAAATCATTTAATAAAAGGAAATGATACAAAAGGCAAAAAACATTCAAAATCCTTAAAAGTCAAATCACACTAAAAGACATGATTCAAAGCACATCTCCTTTTTCTAGTCAAATCTCAAACTCAATAGTTGGCCTCATGATATATCTAAGGTCCATTGGGGTGAGGTAGGCTAGTAGATTAGAAAAGGAGAATAAAAAAATCTTTTAGTGCTACCTACTTTCTCATACAAGTAACTAATCTTTGTAGTAGATCGATGGCTATGTAAGGGGTCCTGAGGAATGGGGAACACATCATGGGAAGGTAGGTCCATTTTACCTTTATTTTACTAATATACCTTCTTGAGTTTATCTTAGTAGCATGCTTATTTTCCTACAAATATTTGTGTTCGTAGAGAATAGGTTTCCTTCATATATTGATGCTCACTAGTCACTTAGTGTTTTATCATGTCCTTATTAAGACTCTTGTTTCCTAAGGTATTATCATAAAATTACTAATTTATGATTTTTAAATTCCCCTTTTCACTCCCCACATTCCTCATATTTCCTCTTGAGAAAGATTTTTTTGTTCACTAATCACTCCCTTAGGGATTCTATTTTTGAGTTGTATTGTAAGACCATGGATATGACCTAGCCTTCCTAAAAAATTACCACAATTTCACATTCCTATTAACAAAATCCCTTATTAATTGATTTTCACATTTATTCGGCCTCATTGGTGTTCCCTTTGTGATTTTTAGTGTAATTACATGGATAGGACTTGGCCTTCCTCACAAAAAATTTCAATAATTTTAGTCACAATCAAAATTATGTGTCAAATATGAGATAAGATGTGATAGATAATGAATTTACACATCATTGACATGCTTCCTAGATTTATTTAGTATGTTTTATGATTACTTTGTTTCTCTTTCACTTTTATCTTCTTATTTTCCAATTGCATGTAAGAATCCAACCATTTCTTGAATTTTTCAGACTTCCTAGCTTGAATTAGTGTGATATATTTAATACCAATTTTTCCAATTATGTTTTTCTCTTATATTTCCCCACATGATTTAGTATGATTAAACTTAATTGATTTATTTTTATATTATTTATCCTTTTAATATTTTCTATTTTATTACATTATTTCATACTTCCCAATGTGATTTAGTATGATTTTACTTGTTTTAATTTGGTGCCAATCTTTCTCTTGGTTTAAAAATAAACTTTTTACCATCTTGTTTACCACCCTTTGGTTCTTTATACTTAGCTATTTTCTTATTATTACACATTTCCCAACATGAAATAGAGTGTAGTACATTTTTGATTGATTATATTTTGCCTATTTCTTTTTAACCATGCGTGTGTTCTACATAATGCTAGAAAAGAAACCACAACTCATATATTTACTATAGTATATACAACAAAAAATAAATGCATGTGATATAAATAAATATATCTAAGCATCCACAACCAATAACCATAATGAAAATACATAAAATCAGCATTCAACTACAAAAATGAGACTATATATATATATATATATATATCATGAGTTTTAATGCAAAAATAAAATCATATACAAAGCTCCAACTCTATGGTTGGGACCCATAATACCCATCTTTTGGCCTAGCCACACTACCCGTAGATGCCTCAGTCTGACTCCTCCAAATGGAATGTTGTAAAGAGTCTATCTGAGATCTCAGTCCTAATACCTACCCCTATAGAAGAGTTACTTGAGCTTGTACCTATGCTAACTAGGTTAGGGTTTTTAGATGTGTCACTCTCTCTTGGGCTTAAGCCTATCCCATCTATGTCATGATCACTAGATGTGTAGCCCTCTCTTGAGCTAGGGCCTACCATGTTACTTCCTCTCTTGCACCTACCCTTGTTGGTGGTTGTATCCCCTCTTTACATGCCTGTAACCACCTCATGGCCTCTCCAACTAGTTTGAACTAGGTTACCTAAGCTAGGTTAGATGGTACTATGGGATCCTCCAATATGGTAGGGTTATATGGTGTTAATGCCTCATCTAAGATATCATGGAGTGTTCCCCTCATTAGGGACCCCCATATAGTCTTCTCCTCCTTTGTAACACCTAAAAAAATCAAACTAGATAGATATCATATCACTGATATATCTAAAAATCTATCTATCTCTACTCTATCTCAAATAACTTAAGGAAAATTTAACCATCTTTTATTACCTAGCTGTGTGTCAGCCACCACTATCTCACCATCTACATGACTACCAAGCATGGTCTCCCCATCTACGTATCCTCTAAGAACCTTATATGTAGGTTTCCTCCCAAACACAAATCTTGGATTTAACACTCATGCCTATCTCAGACTATGCTTGAGTGGTCTCTTTATCACCCAACTCTATCCTAGCCCACTTGATGGGTCATCTAGGATGACTACTATCTTTTCTCTCTCCTACTCTTGATACATCTATCGACACCATGTTTGTTGTGGTCACTACTCCTCCAACTATGAAGCTAGTGGTGGTACCTAAATTACTCCTACCTCCACATCTATCTCCTCCTACTCTGCTACCCATCATGCTTGACCTGTCCATAGTCTCTCACACCATGGCTTGAGCACTAGCCTAGTCACTGGTGGTCTTAATCTTCTTTTCCCCCATGGCTCTCTCACATGCTAGGCCTAAAATGTGGGTACCACTACGTGAAGCTATCCCATCTATCATAGTACATGTTCCAATAGATGTGGTTCCATCCACTAGGTATAGTGCCCTATCAGCTCTGTCCATGCTAAAGCTAGTGCCACTATCTCCCAACTAGGCCATATCATAATTATATACCCATATGGTTTCCATATAATATCTTCTTGTCTCATTGTCTATAGTGCTAGCACATGGTGCATGGCCCATGTTACCTAGTCTTATCTTCATCTCTGAACCTGAGGTAACCTATCATTGACTACATGGGGAACCTCTCATATATCCATACTGTCAACAATATAATCAGTCTTATAAACGTCTTTCCTCTAGACAATACTCCATACATGTCATACATAATCTATACCCAGATGAAATATCCCAAGTCATATAACAACCTCTACTCTAATATCATCTAACACAAAGCTATCACAAATAGTGGTACCTTGCTATCCAACTTGTGACACAACACCCATGCTATCACAAATCATATCATAACCTTCTAGCTATCTAGAATCTATGAGGTATATATATCAAACATACTCACCCTCATTCTAGGGTATATCCTCTTTGAGCCCATCACCCTTATGGTTAAGGCTCTCCTCTCCTCCTGACTATCTAGTACTCCCATAACCATGGGTTTACCTACTATAGGTAGTCCCAAGATGGCATGGACATCCTCTAAATTTATACCCACCTCTATGGTATCCCCCTCCAAATTCTATCTAAACTTCTTAGTTAATTATTCCCAAGCTCCTAAGAACATGACTAACAAGTCTAAAATCAAAGGAATCCTACAAATGTCTATTATGCCTCCTAGGCCTAATGAGATCAATCTAGCTCTATCCTCAATAGACAAGCTCTTCAATAATTTTGAGATCCATGATACTAAACACCAAAACCTTAGATGCCCCTACAACCATAAAATAATAATAATAGATGTATTATAAACTCCATGTCATTCATAATTGAAATACATTCTTTTCAAATTCTTATAAAAACAAGCCTAAATTACTTTAATCTAGTCATTTTTCATCAATTCAACCTATTTTTAGCCTACTCAGCCCTTGTAGCCCTTAGTCAGCCATTTTGGGCCCTTCTAGCACTTTTTTGTCATGTTTCATGCATTTATGTACTATTTTGGTCCCTTGGTCAAACACTAGTTTGACCAAAATTTCCTTATTTGACTTGGTTAATTTCACAAACTAAGTCAACCCCTATATTTCTCTCCATGTAGTACTAAGTTATTATAGTGAATTTTTATACTACATCAACAATAATGTAATAAGTTGGTATTCTAGAAAACACACTAGGTTGGCACATACCTACTATGTTAGTAGTGTAGATTTTACCAAATTTCAGCCTACTAAATCAACTAGGTTGACCTAGTTATTTTTACTTGTTGACCCCTTACATTTTGAGTAATACATGTCTTTTAATAGTTATTACTTTGATCCCTTCAAACCCATTTCCCCTCTTGGTTTATCCTACCCCTAGAAACTTTTTTGGGTTCATTTTAGTTCCTAGAATTGCTTTAAATTACAAATTTATTAAAAAAAACACTTAATTCCAATAAAATATTCAAAAACTAGTTTGAGATTCTTAGTTTCCTACCTATGTTACAACCACTACCACCAATGGGAGTCCCTCTCATCTCAGTTGTTGTCTCCTCACCATCCTAGCTTGTTTAGTCTCTCAGAGCTCTTTTTCTCTCACAAACAAGTCAAAAATAACAAATAGACTCCCTATTCACCCTATTTATACTTCACAAATCTTATCTTTTAAATGTTTTTTATTAGATTCCTTGGTTTGCCTATATCTTTATTTCTACTAATCCATTTTTTAAACCATAAAATTTTCTAAAATCATGATGACATAGAGAATGGTTTCCACTACTATATGCCTCTCTTATAAAAATTACTATTTTTGGCTATTTTTGTAGAACTCAAAAACTACACACGATGGATTTTGATGTCAAACTACCTTTTGACCCTCATCTAACCTTGCATTTGTGGACCACCTAGTCAATTTGACTCATTTACCAACTTAACCCTATCAAACCCCTAATTAAATACATTTAACTAAACTATTTAACTCACTCCTTTTAATTTTCTTTTATCCATTTTCCTATAGCCCCTCGATCACCAATAGTCAGCCTAACCATCGATAGTTGGCTTGACCATCGATGGTTAGGTCTCCAAGACTGATTTAAAGTTTTAAAGCATTGACATCTTTGTGCAAGATAAATATGTCCCTAACTGACAACTTAATTTTAAAACTTGCTTCAAAATGTCATGAATTGGCAACTCTATCCCACTATCAAATTAGTAACTTCATCCCAATTAATAACTTCATCCTATAATGGAGAAGAGGAATAAGTGAAATAGATCCACAATTGACAATCCAAAATCCAAGTTCTCTTGTGTATAGGTATGCAACACTCTTTCAACAACCAAACAACATCATCGAAGACCCAAAGCTCTATCAAAATCACTTTTGAAAGTGAAAGTATTGTCATTCTAGTCAAATTACTTCAGCCTTCCATCATCAAGTTTTAGTGTCTTTATTATATGTAGGTTAGTCCTTTTTAGCCAAAGAGGAGTTCCCATCATCATCTATATTCATGCATGTAATTTATCAGGTATTCTTCTACACACCCTATTATTAGTTTCATTATTTACTTTCAAAATTAAGAAATGAGTGGAAATTAACTAAAATATTTTGGCATGCCCTGTGGGACTAGTTCCCTTTTTCCTCTATTATTTTCTCATCAAATGAAATATAAAAATTTATTTTTGGGATTAAAATAAACCTCTTACATACATTGATTTCCTGTTTGTCTTAGTTCATCTAGTAACTTAGGAGGCAAAGTAATTAATCATGGCTTTCACACTTGTTACCACACACTTAAGCTAAACCACAAAACAATTAACACATAAAAACATACCTAAAACAAGGGCCAACTACGATTTCATCACCTAGTGGAAACCTTACCGCTTCTCAACTATCTTACTTGGATTTCACAACTAAGGGAAGAACCAACTTAGCTCTCTAGTTGAGTATAAACTCTAAACTTGATATATTTTGGCTAAGCACCTGACACTCTTACCACTATGGAATTTTGAAGTTAGGGGGTCGGCCCCAATACCAAGCCACGTACTGAAGTTCAACACATATTTCTCTTGATTGCCTAAACAACTTGAAACTAGCCTTAGATTTCCTCTTATTACCCGATCTACAAGCCAAATTCCCTCTTCACATTTTCTAAGGCATAATCCAAAATCGATCTAAAAAGAATCCTAGGATTTAATATACTTTTTGTATGCATTATTTGCCTTGAACTCTTTTCTTTTGATTTCTCTTTGTTTGAGGTGTGAGATTTGCCATATTATTTCCTATTTTCTCACATGGTCTTCACTAGACAGTAGTTGAGAAACCAAACCAATCAACCACAACCTTCTTCTTCTTCCTCCATGGAATATAACTCTAATGATGAAGGTTCACCTCATTTTTCTCCTCCTACCAAAATCCTAGTTGTTTTTGAGGGTGATGGGGACTTCATTGCCTTCCTTGACAACAATCTAGTGGCCCTTCAACATTATCTTAATAACTTACCTCATCATACCTCTATTGATTTGATTCCTCTTACATACCCTCATTATGGTATGCCTCCCCAACTTATGGTGGGTACCACCTCGACTCAACCCTTGCTAACCCAAGCCTCTTATTCTTCTAACATCCCATCAACTAACACTACCCAAACCCAATCCAACATTATAACCTCTAACCAAGCACCTCTTACTACACCCCACACTTCACATATAGGATCAACTTTACCTTTAGTTACCTATACCCCACCTACCATGGGGTTATCTTCTACCCCTACTTCCACCCTTCCCTTTGTTACAACCAATCCACCAACTTCAACCCCATTTCAAAGCTTGGTGTTCTCTATCCCTTAAACACTTCCACCCATTAGCACTAGAGTCACCACTCAAACTCAACATACCTAACCTCAACCCACCATCTCAATCATACCTTTAATTCAACCCACATCCATCCCTCAACAATTACCATAACAACCTATCAATATATCCCTAACCCACAAGGATATATAACATTTTCCACCCAACCATTTGTGCCAATAAATCATTATGCCGTACGATCTCAACCTATTGTCACCACTTATCAACATGTGGCTTCTTTAGTACCTTCTACCACCTATCAATACATAACCACCACCCAACCTCAACAAATTTTACCCCTTAATTATGCATCTTCCCAACCCCAACCAATTTTGATCAAGATCTTAATGGACAAAATGACTAACTTAGAGTCATCTATCTCTGGGTCTCATAACATTTTAACCTATGATAAAATTTGTAATGAACCCATTCATCCATCCATGCCAATCCATTCATATCTTCCTCAATGGGAATTGCACAAGTTCTCAAAATTCTAAGGCAAGGAGGACCCCAACAACATTTGAGAGCATTCCACCATTCTTGTTATCTAATTGCATATGATGATTCTCTCCTTCTTCGAACCTTCCCCATGTCCTTATCAGGACCAGCCCTTGACTGGTATAGTGATCTTCCCACTCACTCCATATTTTATTTCTCCCAACTGGCCCAAATCTTTTTAGAACATTTTTTGGTAAATATTTTTAAAAAGGTCTCTATTATAGACCTCTATTCCATTAAATAATTTGATGATGAGTCAATTGTTGATTTCATGGATAGATGGAGAGGTCTCATCAACCAACTTTCCTTCTCCTTAGCCCAACCTAAATTGATTGAACTCTTCTCTTAGGGTTTTGACAAACATATATCCCCCACTCTTTAAGTTCAAACCTTTAGAACTTTTGATGAAGCATTCACCATGGCACGTAAACTAGAAAAATGAGCCTTTGATGAAGGGAAATTGAAATTATAGAACAATAATTCTAGCTTAAAATCTAATGACCCTTCCTTTACCAAAACCACTAACCAATCCAATACTAAAGTAAAAGCATCTATAAACTCAATTATTTTAAAAACTGCTCCACCTCCAACTATCAACCAACCATTTCAAACCAATCCTTTCAACCCTTCCTATCAACGAAACCAAAACTAAAAGTGAGCTCATCCAAAATAATATAATCCCATTAGAGAATATTGTGCATTAGTTTTGGATAAATTTATCAAAGCTAACCTCATCCAACTCCCACCAATTAAACCACCCCAACAATTTGATGCTTCTCGCCTTGTGCTTGGGTGGTACAATGAAAAATACCATTGTGCCTTTCATCGAGTCATATGACATGACATTAATAGATGAAATACCTTCAAAAGTCTTTTCCAAAACTTGATTGATAGTGGAGAAATTGCATTTGATAATCCCAATGCACCTCCCAATCAGTCCCTTGAAAATTTTTGCAAGCCTTTTCCCAATCATGCTCCTTTTACCTTATACCATGATAACTAGCATGAATCATCTCATTCTCATAAGGCACATACAATCAATGTTATTAATAATGAGCCCATTTTTGCAGAGACCATTAACTTAATCACCCAAATGGAAGTAGTAAACTCACCCCCTAGTCTTTTAGATACTCAAACATAGGAATTAACCACCCCTCTCTCCACTTGATGAGACCTTAGTTGTATTTGCTTCTCCTTTGATGGAAACACTAAAGGAGACAACCATTGCTTTAACCATTTCTTCTTCTTCCAGTCCACCTATTCAATTGGTAGAACTGCCCTCCATTCTTTTGGACACTCAAACAAAGGAAGCAACCCTGTCTAATCATTCACTTGGGAAAAACACACCTAACTCCCCCATCATAAAACCATCTGTGCCCTCTTTGGAAACTATCCCAAAATAAGAGAAATTCACCTCATTTACCTAATCACCAATTTTGGAACCATCCATCAACAATAAGGATAGATAAACCATTCCTTCTTCCCTACATAAGGGCTTCAGCTTTTAAACCAATGACCAATGACCAAGGAACTAAACTCATCTACAAGCCCTTTTCTAGGCTAATCTAAAGTCTAGAGTTTACTTCTCAGCCCAACTTTTATAGAGCCACCTTTTGGCATCATCTTGGATTCCCTTACCAAAATAAATCTGAATCCTCGACCTCCCTTGAATCCACCCTTAAACCTATTATTACCTCTTCATGAAATACCTCTTCCAAAACCATAAGTGAATCATACCAAAAACCTCCTTTAACATTGCCAAATCACCTTATGCCTCTCTTACTAGACTAGTCAAGAATTTGGGAATCTTTCCCACACCTAGCCTCACTCACCCTTCTTTGAAGGTGGATTTAACACCATCTAGTCCACTAAAGAAGCCCTTAACCAATCCAAATAAGAAGGTAGAGTTACTCAAACATCTACCTTGAAATAGATCCATACCACCTCCTTCCCACTTACCTTCCATATTAAGACCCCATTCTTTTACCATCCCCCTTTTATTTGCCTACACCCATTAAACTCTCTAGTTCTCCATCATTTTTAACTAACCTATCTACCTCTACTTTCCCACCTATAACTAAACCCTTACCATCCAAATCTTCCTTATCTAAATCTTGAACCTCTAAACCAACTTTCACCAAGAAAACCTAACCAAAACCACTAACTAAAACCATTCCTCCAACTATAACTTCCATGGTAAAGCTTACCCCCAAGAAGGTCCCCATACCTAAAACTATAAACCCATCATCTCCAATACCTTTGAATGAATCATACTCAACTATATTATATAGGTTGTTGTAAACCTCTTCCATTAGCTTACCACCTATCAAACCATTCTACCCTTCCAATACCAAACCCTCCTAGTTCAGTGATAACTTGATCTATGCATACCATAGGGAACTAGGACATGACACAGAGAACTATAAATCTCTCTAAGCACTCATTCATAGCCTATATGATGAGGATGATCTATTATTAGATGAAATATTCTTATCCCATTACCAATCTTACCATCAACCCAACCTACCCAACCTTTGCCTACTCCCCCACTCCTACCTAAAGATGAGAGGGAGGAACTGAAACAACCACTAAACCAAACAAACCCCCTTATCCACACTATTCATGTGGTTACTTAATCCCAATCCCAATAGAAAGATTAGGGAAAAGACAAAGCATCCATCCCATGGACATACCCTTCAACCCCTCAATCCACCAACTAAACCCAAACATCTCCACCCTCAACTTCAAAACCACCAAAACCCAAAGTATCCATTTTGTGACCTTTTCCCTCTAACCCATGTGAATCCATCTAACATATCATTTTGAAACAACTTCACTAGACATTAGTGAAAATGAGCCTTGATGAACTAGTCAACACCTCACCCCACCATCGTAAATCATTGATCAAGGCTCTATAATCTATAGAGGATGAACCAGATGATCCTCAACCTCTTACACCCTTTATAGGAGATCTCCAACTTTCTACCCTCATCACCTTTTAGGATTCTAAAATACCTCTTGCTCATCTTGAGGATTTTGATCCTCTCATTTTATTACCACATACATAAATCAAACCCACATTAAGAGGGTTATGATTGATGGAGGAGCTAGCATCAAAATTATCTCCTCCCATGCATATAACTAACTTCAATTTCCCAAAAATATCATGTCATAAAGTACAATGATCCTCAAATCCTTTAATGATACCAATGCCACTACCTTAGGGACCATTGTCCTCCATATCTATTTGGGGCCTTGTACCATTCTTGAACTATTTTATCTTATAGAGGTTAATTTCCAATACAATGTGTTACTTAGATTCCTTTGGATCTGTGCTATGAGTTGTGTCCTTTCCACCTTATACCAATGTGTCAAATTTTAGCACAAGGGATAAGTTATTTCCATCAAAGATGATCCTAATCACTTTGCCTCTTGTAATATGACATACTAGTCTAATGAAATTCTTATTCCTCCTTCATCTGTCTCACAACCAAATTATAAAAAAACCACCCTATCAACCATAACCAATAACACTCTTACAACAATGATGTATTAACTAGCTCAAACATATCTTCATCACAAATTCTAGTTGGTGACTCCTTGCAATCCATGTTCTAACATCTCTCTCTTGGGTAATATCATCTTTTATCTCTTTATGCTTTCCCTACTCCACAAGAATATGGGAACCTCAAATATGACCCATCCTATGGTCCTAAAATTAAAACCATCATCCTTTTTGGGATCCCAAACAATAAAACAAATTTCATCTATGAGGGACTTGATCAACCACTTCTTTCTCCCACCATTACCTCATTCATTCGACCATTCACCACTGATTTTTATTACTTGGACATATCAGCCTTTGCCAAATCTTAGCTTTATAGGTACACATAAAAGGGGTTTGGTTTTGGTCTCTATTAATAGGGACCTCATGAGTTATTTGGCCTTAGGTTCATACCACTAGAATAACCCACATCACCAAAACCCATTTCCATCATTGATGAAGAACTTCCATCCTCACCAACCCTATCTCCCTATAAATTTAAGGACCTTGATATCATCCCATCTAAAATTTTTCTTTGATCTCTACCATTATTTTATCCTTCCTAACCTATCAAAAGGATGATCGAACTAAAACCCTTCCTCTCATCCATCCTAAAATAATCGAACGTGATTCTCCTACCATCAACATCATCCAACATCAGGATGATGATTCCATTCTTTCCTACCTCAGTGTGGGGGATTATTCAATTCATAATTCTCTCCCTCTCGAGAAATAAACTATGTTAAATGAATCCACTATTGATGGTTAACTTGGGTACTCAGGATAACACCCGTATCATCAAAATCAGCTAATATTTAAATTCTACTGAGCAATAAGATTACCCTTATTTCCTTTGAGACCATATCATAGAATTTGCTTTCTCTTATTAGGATATGCTCAAAATTTACCCTTCTATTTCCATCCATAATATTGTTACCCATCTTGAGGCTGAATTGATTCAGTAAAAACTTCATAGAATGCATCCTCTCATAGTCCTCCTTGTCAAAGAAGAGATTCAAAGTCTCTTATCTATTGACTTCATTCAACCCATCAACTATCCACAATGGGTTTCTAACATCATTCCCATCACTAAGCCCATAAGAGTCTTTTTCCTCTGCATCAACTTCTATGACCTTAACCTCACATGCCCAAAAGATGAATTTCCTTTACCAAACATCAAATAACTTATTGATATTAAAGTTGGACATGAAATGTTATCTCTCATGGATAATTTATTGGGATATAATAAAATCTTGATTGCCCCCAAGGATCAACATAAAACTTCCTTTATTACCCCATGGGGAACCTTTTGCTATAGGGTCATGCCCTTTGGACTAAAGAACATTGGAGTAACCTATCAATAGGCCATGACCTATATCTTTCATGATCTCATCCATAAAATCATAGAGGACTATGTGGATGATCTCCTTGGAAAATCCAAACACCACAAGGATCACTTAACTATTCTTGCCATCATCTTCGACTAACTAATCCATTATTATGTCAAGCTCAATCCCAAGAAATGTATTTTTGGGTTCCTATTTGGAAAGCTTCTTGGTTTCATTGTCTCTCTCTATAGAATCAAAATAGACCCTGCCAAAGTTAGAGCAATCTTGGAGATGCCTCCTCCTACCAATCTTACGTAACTTTGCATCCTACAAGGCAAACTTCAATCTATCTAATGCATCATCTCCTAGTTATCAAATAAATGTCAACCCTTATACCACATACTAAAAAAAGACACCTCTTTTAAGTGGACTAAGGAATGTCAACAAGCCTTTGATTCAATCAAGGAGGATCTTCTTTCTCCACATATCTTCATTCTTCCTAAGGAATACCAGCCTTTTTACTTATATATACCCACCACAAACCATTCCCTAGGGGAAATTCTCACTCATCATGATGACTATAATAAAGAGTAAGCCATATATTGCATTATCCACACCCTTATTGAGTATGAAACTTAGTACACCCATCCTGAAAAACTTTACCTCACCTTAGTTTTTGTGGCCTCCAAAATTTGTCACTACCTTCTTAATCACAAAACCTACTTCATCACCAACATTGACCCCCTCAAGTATATGCACTCTAAGCCATACACAAATGAACATATGGCTAAGTGGCTCATGCTCCTACCTGAGTTCAATCATGAGTTCCTTCTGTAAAATTCCATTAAAAGATAGGTCATCATTGATCAATTGGCTAAAGCTCCTCTACCAGACAATCAACCTTTTTTTCTTACCTTTATAGATGAGTCTATCACAACTCTTTATCAAGAAGAACCCACCTACCAAATGACCATGTTCTTTGATGGATCCAAATTCCAACATGGTGGGGGTATCAGAGTGATTCTCATTCCCCTTAATGGTGAACCTCCTCCCTTTTATTTTAATTTTGACTTCGAATGCACCAACAACATAGCTGAATACAAATCCCTAGTCATAGGTCTATAAACCACCCTAGCATTGGGAGTCAAAACAATCAATATCTTTGGTGACTCCCAACTAGTCATCAACTAGGTCAATGGATATTATAAATGTAAAAATTATGTCCTCTTAAAGTACAAATAACTCATGGATGTACTCTTAGCATCATTCAACCATCACCTTATTCAATCAATTCCTTGATCTACTAAAATTTTTACAGTTATGATGGCCTCACTTGCTTCCTAAATTCCACCTCAACCTAATGAATCTAAACTATTTATCACCATCCATCATTTTATCACACCATTGTATATCAATTTTGATCTTCCTACCATTTATAGTGTGGAAATATTTGCTTCTAACATTTGGTATGACCAAACTTTTGACTACCTTAAGCTTGACATTATTCCTCCCAACCTTTTGAAGAATGCCTAAACATATTTTGTTTATGTTACCTCTCATTATACCATACTAGGGGGATCCTTTATAAATGTGGCTTTGACAACATCCTTCTCCGTTGTCTGCATAGACATGAAACTTCCCACGCTATTAAGGAAATGCATGATAGAATTTTTGGGGACACTTTAGTGGCCTAGATGTTTCTAAACATATCCTATGCCTTGGTTACAATTGGCCCTCACTCAATCAATATTTATATGACTATGTAAATAAGTGTGTCAAATGTCATCACTATGCTAACTTACATCATGCACCTTCCCATGGCCTTCAATTATCCAAAGACTATTGGCCCTTCTCATAATGGGGTCTTGACCTTATTAGGGAAATCAATCCCCATTATTCAAAATGGCATCAATATATCATTACTACCATCAAATAGTTCACTAAATGGGTGGAGGCCATCCCTCTTATCTCAACCAAAGTCAGAAAGATTATCGACTTCATCAATCACCATATCATATATCACTTCAATGTTCCCCATAAGGTCATCATTTATAATGGCAAATATTTTAAAAACTAGAAAGCCCAAGGTCTCTATGATGCTTTTGGCATCAGGTTAAGCTTTTCCTCACCTTATTTTCCTCAAGCCAATGGATAGGCAAAAGCCTCTAACAAAACTATAATCAAAATTCTAACCAAAGTAGTAATTGATTCAGGTCAGGATTGACACCTACATATCCCTTTCACTTTATGAGCCTATCAAACTAGCATTCAAACTTCTATTGGTGCTACCCATTTCTATCTCATCTTTGGAACTGAGGTGGTCTTGCCTCTTGAAGTCTAGATTCCATCACTTCACATATATTTACATGACATCCTTTTCAAGAGTGAAAATCATCAAGAACATCTTACACATCTTAAACTACTCGATGAACCTCGCCTCATAGGACTTAATCATCTTCATGTCTCTTAGGAATGAATCAAGTGTGCATACAACAAACACCTAAAATAATGAGAGTTCAACATTTGAGACCTTGTCCTTAACGAAAACCAACATGTAACTAATATGGATAAAAGCAAAGGGCAAGTTTGCTTTTAATTAGCTTGGAATCTATATCATAACCCATAAGTATAGATTAATAGATTATCGTTTGTCTTCTCTTGAAGGCAAACTAGAACTTGAGCCTCTCAATGATTCGTATTTGTGTCCATTTTATTTTTAAAACAAGGATTGAACTCACCTTTGTGTCTAAATTAAGCTCATCCATTGGTTTAGGATATTTTAACCTCCTTTCACCTAACTATCCTTAATCCCATTGGGAATAATTGATTACAACATAGAACCATGTGATTATGCATCATAATTATAAGGCTAATACTAAATATGGGCACCATGGCTCTACCCATGGCATGGTTCTTATGGAGAATTTTTGTCTCTAATCAGATATAATCCCATGATTAGTTATCTCTAAAACCACTTTCCCCATCTATCATTAACCTTTTGTGTTAAATTTATACATCTATAGAATTAGACCTTTTGACCTAAATATACTTATCCATGTCTAATCTCATATTCAAAATCACTTGGGTCCATATCTCTAGCATTGCAGACTACTCCATTGAAGGATAGTTACCCAATAATTAAAAGTTTCTTAAAATAGACCATTTCATTGAAGGATGGCTATGCAATAATCATTAGAATCTTCCCATATCGATCATCTCAAAAAATCAAAATTAAAAAAGTAACAAATAACCTTATGTCAAAATCAAAGTAAATAAGCCATAATCGGTTCCTATATATGGCATTTATAGACTTCCCACATTGATCAGTATACATATCATATTAAGGCATGGACTTATCTATTATGGTTCTTTGGTCACCTATAGAAGGGGCAAGATAACCCACATCAGGTTACCTTTTCACCCATTTAGCATTCAACCATCTACCTATCACCTTCCTTCCCTTCAATCCCTCTCTAAAATCAAGGGATTATGAGCTTGGTTGGCACAAAGTGATCAAGATACCCCTTCTCAATTAAAGCATACTCATGTAAAGCATTTAACACGTTTATTTTCACCAATCCAACTATGTTTTCTTGTTGTTAGGTCCTTTTCGACCCAAAACATCATGCCTTTTCTTTGCCCTTAATTAGTTTATATGGGTGTATGTCTCATAACTCTTATCCATTTCTCACATTTAGTTTGTTACCTACATTCACTTTATGTGATTTTATTATTTATTCATATCACATATCATATTCAGACATGTAAACATTATTCTCATCAATGCAATCATAACATCATGAACCATGAATAGAACAAATATAAACCATATCCTACCCATAAACAAAACATCAAAACCCATAATTAACAAGTAATCACAACATACCATTATAACATCATAACAACATATTATCTTCATCAAACATTATCCTACAATAATTCCAAAATATCACCCTATCTATGAATATTACATCCTCATCCTATCTATAAACCACATTTTTATAATCATCTCATAAACAACATCATCAAAACCTATGAAATATTCATGATCATGTGAAAACTAAACTAAATAAAAATAAACAGCTTGATCGAAAACATGTTGTCAACCACATCATCATATAAACAAAGTCATCATTATCCATCATAATACATCAATACCTAAACTAAAGATTCAAAAATAAAATTACACCTAAAAGCATCATATATGTCATCCATAATCCATAAAAATCATTACATCATGATCATAATACATCAATACATAATCAACAAAACATTATAAACATCAAAAAATAATCATCATTTCATATGTCAACAATATAACTATCATAATCAGCACATATATATCAATAAGAAAATACATGACATAATGTATCCATGTCTTTCTCACTCATATACATCTCACATCATTAGCACACAGGCTAATATCAAAATCAAAAACATATAATAAGGCCATATATCAAGCCCCTAGGGTACCACTACTGATGGGCCCACCTACACCACTACCACTGACTCCATATACACCTACACTACCATTTGGTGGTTCCCCCCTTAATATCCCCACCTATCCCACTATCAAAGCCCACTATCTTAGAGTAGCTATAGATGGATCCCTTGCTAAGCTTGCCTTATAATATCTATATCTCATCTCCAATTGCAATTGTGCTAGCACTATCTCCTCATAATATCTTAGCTCCTCAATGGTGGTCAAGTATCGTATCCTCAAAACTATGTCAAGTGATCCTCTCACTACTATTATGATTACCCCTACCCTCTGTCTCAATCAATCTCTCTCTTGAGTCACTAACCCTAGAGATATTCTTGCCTAATCACACTCACCATTCACTACAAAAACCTACCCTTATAAGGTGATAATCTATAATTTTAATGTAGCCACCTATCCCTGTAACCTCGTAATCTAGGCATGTGTTACTACTAGTACTACTCCCACCTGACCATCCTATGTTGGTGCCCCTATAAGATCCACATCCATATGTTGTTACCTCCCATCACCCTAACCAAAGTTTTCTGCCACATATATGGCTTGGTATCAATATACATATCCATTTATAACACCAACATCATCTATGGGAACTCTCATTGACAACTCCTCTTAGTTCAAAATGACATCCTATGGATATAGCTCTGGGAGTAATAACTTAGCCTCCTCCCTCCTATATTGAGGAAAATCTGGTGGCATCCCTTATACTAATCCAAAATACCACCACACTTGATCAAAGGGGATCAACTCAATCTCCCCATCTCTCCTCCTGTGAATCTATCACTAGCTCTATAAGGATAATGTGTGGTATTAATGCTTGGGAAAACTAGGCCAACCCACATATGGACTCCATATCATATATCCTACCAATAAACCCTCTAAAACATCCTAGAACCAATCAATATCTCTATCTCCTCCACCTACCCCTATTAAAGAATCAATATACCTCCATTGCATGAATTAAATTGGAAAGGCTACCTAGGTAAAACCCTACCATGGTAGCCCCAATAGTCACGCAGCCCTAATATTCTCATATGCCTAGTAGTGGAGCATGAAACTAACACTAATCCCATATCATTTGTGTGCTTAGAAGGCCCAAATCTTCCTATAAGTCTGGACTAGTAACACTAAGGCCCATCCAAACACTGTCCTCCCCAGTAACATCTCCACTAATATCCCTAATAATAGGTATGGAAATTCAAAATAAGTCACTACCATCATCATCATCATCATCGACAAACATCTATCCTCTAGATCCCTCTAGTACAATGGCCTGATCTCAAAACCACCTACATGCTACTTGGCATGAACTTGATCTAATCCATCTATGAGATCCATGTGGTAGTCCCACTCCTCATTCTCAATATGATAGATGGGATCCCTTTGAATGGGTAGTCATGTGATCCTAGTCACATCCTCCAACAAGATGGTCATCTCTATAGTAGGCAACATGAAGGTGTTCATCACTAGGTCCCATCTCTCAATGAGGGTGAAAATCATAGCCACATCCTACAATAGGTGCTAATAATGAATCATAGAGCCTCTACTAATCATCTTCATGTGCCTCCACTATTTTATGGTCATCATATCTTGAACCTTAGTGATGATCTTAGGGACTTAGTCCCTCATCTGAATCTAATGATGTGCCTATATCATAATCACACAACAATATTAGCATGCCTAATTTGTTTTCAATGTCACTCTATAATACACACATATCTATTCCACCACCCCCTATTACATCTATTATTTTACCTCTCATAATCACCCACACTATCCCTCACACATAACATGCCTCTCTCCCAAACAACCACCCTACTTATTTAACCCCAACCCTCAATACATCATTTTGAACACCTAAAATGATTCTATTATCTAACTTCCACTCCTCCTCTCTACACCTTTTTTTTACCACTATAAACACTCCTTAATGCATGCCACCTCTTTACCACCATTTACATATTTGGCACAAGTTTTCCAACCTTTAACACTTTCAACAACTTCATCCACTTTATCACTTTTTAAATCAATTTTGACCAACTTTAACCTTTTAAACGTATTTACCAATTTTTTCCACTATCAATTCAGCTTTTTCACATTTAAACATTTTTCTTAACTACTAAAATACACTTATTACACCCACATTCCTATGTTAACACAATTCTACAAAATTTCCACAAAACTTTAAACTCTTTTCACTTATTTTCAACCTTTTACCAAGTATTTCCACCAATCCTTTGACTGTTGATGGTTTCTTGAACCATCGATGGTCCCTTAGGGACATTTTTATCCCTAAGTTTGACCAATGATGACTGGGTTGAATTGTCAATGGTCACTGTTTATGACTATCAGTGGTGTAACTCAAAACTTTGACCTACCACACCCTCTACCAAATCACCTAAATCAAACAATCACTCTACCTATACCTATTCCCACCTAAATTACACTCTTACCAAATCCTTCACATCTCCATTTCCCCCATTAATTTGCCTACAAACAATAAAAACCTTAACCTAGGGCATCATGGCCTAGTTTACATTTTTAAAACCCTACCCCACTAATTCAACCTCCCTAGCTGTACCTTTATACCAACATGTTTAACTATATTATCAGATTTAAGACATAGCCTACCTCATTACATAATCGTTGGTGTGGTTGAAATCCTTGTATCACCACCTGATTGTGTTTTCTCCCACCATCCATAAAATCCCCACTCAATCATGAATAAAATATACTATCAACCAATCCACACACTCCACCTCAACAAACTCACTATATAGGTGACAAATCTCATAAATTACCTAGAACACAAATGCCAAATAAGTCAAATGGTAAAAATGACTTCATATTTTTACTTTTATCTTCTCAGCTTTTTAGGGTTTTCCTGACCATCAATGGTTGACCTTTGGGAAACCCCTGACCGTTGATAGCTAGGGTCCCACTTTTATTTCCCCTATTTCAAAATAACCTCACCTCATCGCCAACCTATTTTAGAGAACTACATTTGGCCTAAAGTTATTTTTCAATATTATATTCATATAACTATGTCTGAAGCATCCACTTGCCTAGCATACATGGAGTTAGCTCATCTATTCCCAACCAACCCTTACACCATATCCACCTCAATGTTGGTCATTTTTAAATTGAACCATTCACTTATTTTGTGATAACTTTATATGGTCATTTTGACCACACTGACCAACTTTGCCATGTTGAACTTTTAAACTTTGCACCACCTCGTGCATGACCCAACCCATTATGTTGTTTCATGGGAGTACTTCTTACCATGGATACTTACAACCAATACTAACCTTGTCTAGATGGATTGATAGGCCTAATATGATTAAATATGACCAATGATATGGATTAGTTACCCTTGTCACATGTCCCTCTAGAAATGAACTTATTTTTACCAACATTGGTAACTTTAGTCTTTGCATGATCTTGACTATCGCCCTTAGTCACATTTTGTGCACGTGTCTACATCTCAAATGCCCAACCTTTTTATATCACCCACCTTACCATTTATCAAACCCTAACCCAATTTTGTTTTTGCCTCATCAACACTTGGTTTGAGGGGGAACACCTCCTCCCATACTCAGGGAAACTAGACATTGACCAATAATCTATTTTTGTTCTACAACTTGTTAGATCAAAGTCACATGAAAAGGGGTGAAATGTAGATACTCAAAAACTACACATGATGGCTTTTGATGTCAAACTACCTTTTGACCCTCATCCAACCTCTCCTCTAGTAGACCACCTAGATAATTTGACTAATTTACTAACTAGACCCTATCAAACCCCTAACTAAACTCATTTGACTAAAATTTTTAATTTACCCCTTTTAATTTGCTTTAACCCATTTTCCTCTAGCCCCTTGACCACTGATGGTCAGCCTAACCATTGACAGTTGGCTTGGTCATCGATGGTCAAGTATCTAAGTCTGCTTTTAAGTTTTAAAGTATTGACAACTTTGTGCAAGATAAGTATCTCCATAAATGGAAACTTGCTTTTAAAACTAGATAAATGGAAATAAGTATCAAATTAGTAACTTCCTCTATCCCAATTAGCAACTTCATCCTATAAAAGGAGAAGATGAGGGTGTGAAATAGATTCATAATCAACAATCCACAATTCAATATCTCTTATGTACAGGTATCCATCACCCTTTCAACAAGTAAACAACATCACCAGAGACTCAAATCTCTATCAGAATCACTTGTGAAGGCCAAAGTATTATCACTCTAGCCAAATTAGTTTAGCCTTCCATCATCAAGTTTTTATGTCTTTCTTATATGTAGGTTATTCCTTCCTATCCAAAGAGGAGTTCCCATCATCATCTGGATTCATGTGCACACTTTATCAGGTATTCTTCTACATACCCTATTACTAATTTCATTATTTACTTTCAAAATTAAGAAATGAGTGGAAATTAACCTAAATAATGTTTTTCACTAACTTTTATAGGTTCACCTAATGTTCTTCACATTTGGATGCCTTTACTTCTCTCGCAATCTCCTTATTTATCTACAGTACTAAGGTAAGTAAAGGTATGTGTTTTTAAATTATATCCTTTCATTTATCTTATTCTCTCCTTAATACATCTTATTTAGCATCAAAATTATGTGTTATCATGTTTTATTCCTGAAGCACCATCCTGTGTTGTACTCACATGACACGCGATGAGCTTCGAGTGGGGCATATGTATACACATAATATTTTCACACTTTTATCACTTATTGATACTTTGTATATTATAATAGCCTATTGAGTCTCAATATCTCTAAGTACATACCCTAATGGGTGCACCAGGAAAGGGGTGGGTAGATCATTGGTGCTTCACAAGATTGTTATCCCTTTTTCTACTTGTTATCTACACACTTGTCTTTTAAAAAACATTTACTTAAGCTTGTTCTTCTCTATTGTACCCTCTCCACTCATTTCCCAAATTTTATCCTTATTTTCCTTACCTTAATCCCCTTTTATCAATCAATTGTATTATTTCAACTGGGTCAACCTTGTAAAATTTTGGTCATTTTCACTTAGGAACTAGTTTAGATCTTGGCTAACCTAGCTCATGACCTAATGAATTATTATCCAAAATTATACTAAGTTGACTAGGTTGACCCTATCAATTGAGGGTTTTATAAGGGTTTAGGGTCAAATCCACCTATATATACAAGTTAATTTCACCATTGTTTCGATAAGATAAGTATAAGTAAGATATATTGTGTATTTGTTTATTGACCATTCTACTTGAGGAACAACATTAGGGTTCCATAATTTCTTTGGAGATATAGATCTTGTCTTGTCGATAAGTATTTTAGATGCATTGATAGGTCATGTATCCTATAGCTTATTTTTCATTGTCATCATTACATACCAGAAAAACCTCTTGTGAAGCACCTTGGCCAAGGGAGAGATTGAGGCTCAATAGGTTCATCTTCAAAGTAAGTATTCCTAACTTTGTTCTTCCTTTGTAAGAGTAGATAGATATGCATTTTTACTTCTCTTTCATACATTAATATTCCATATACATTAACATAAGTATATGTATTGTATGCATGTTTAATTTTATTGTTTTTAACCCCCACTTTGTGCCACAAACTTTGATGAGCACTAGATTAGATTTATTTGTTATTAATTTATTGAATATAAAATATAGGACTGCATTAAGGTTATTGCATGATTATGCTTGATTGGAGGATTTAGAATCCTCCCTATCATGGTTTATTGTGGTAACAAAATCCCCTAATTGGGTCTAACAGATCCCCATATTGGCCATGTTCTTACTTAACCAATGTGTCACCAATTGAAAGTGTATGGTATGATCTATCTTCTCCAATTTAGGATTGATTTATAGACATGATACATTTTTGATTGCATATAGTTAGCACATCTCCTATTCTAGTCAAAGGTCAAACTCCATAGTTGGCCTCATGATAGAGGTGAGATCCATTTGGGTGTAGTAGTCCAGTATATTGGGAGATAAGGTATAATTTCATAATTTCCTATCTATCATCTTACATTCTAGTGTCACCTACTTTCTCATGCCAATACCCAATATTCATAGTATATTTATGACTCTATAAGGGGTCTTGAGGATTGAGGAACACATTTTGTGAAGATAGGATCATTTTATTGAGTAAGTGCACAAAGTTGGAGGATAAAAGGGGCTACCCATGGACATGTTTTTCATGAAAATTGAGAAACATAAATTTTTATAGATAATTTGTGATGGTTGTACTCAAAATTTTAGAATGGGGAAAGATCATGAACTGTAGAGTTTTGAGTCTAGTTTCTAAAACACTATATACATTTTTAAAACATATAAAATTTGAATAGGAACTCTTATTTTTTAATAAAAAACATAGTAGATAGTCGACCGTGCATCCCCTTATTTTTTTAGCATCATTTAATATTGTTTAAAATTGTTTGGTGAAACTTTAGTTACGATCATCTAGTTTGTGACCCATATTTATATATGTTTTTTTGATGAATAATTTTTCTTAATTAATTTTACAAGTAAATAGATCCTAAAAATTAACAAAAACATTGATAACTAGCTATACGGTCCCTTAACTACCTCAAAAAAATGAAAAATAATTTTTTTGAAAGTGTGTATAATTAAGCCTACTTTGTAACCATATATATTTTTTTCATTTGTATTATTGAAAAAGAGATATGAAAAAATATAAAGGCATGTATATTTATGACATGTAGTGGCCTAAAACATATAATTATAAATCAACATAGATTGAAACCTTAAAACAGTCCAAAGATTATTAAAAATCATATATATAGAAAGAGGAGAGAGTGATCATCATTGTGGTAATAATTTTATGAATTTTCTATTTGAAATTCTTAGTGTATTTGGTGATTGAATTTGATTTTTTTTTTTAAACTCTCAGATTTGGTTGTATGTTTATAGGTCCAAGCCTTTGGTTCTAGAATCCAAGCCAAAAGGCTTGGGTTTTAAATTCAAAATTTAGATAATGTGTACATGTTATGGAATGTATACACATTATGGAATGCATACATGTTATATATAATGTGAAATTAATGTGTATACATTATATACAATGTGAAAGGAATGCATATGCATCCCTTTAAATTACACCAATATAAAAAGAAATATCTATAAATGTGTTCCTTTCACATTTCACCAAAAAAGTGAAAAAAAACTATAGGAAGGGGTATATGATTTGGTCAAATGAAATACATGTCAAGTATAAGTTTACATTTATTTTGTAATTTTATATTCATTATACATTAAATTTATTTTAGTAAATATAATAAACTAGGGTCTCCCTACATTTGATAGAGTTGGTCTCATAGCTACATGCCTTACAATACAGGAGATAGTTTTTACACATCTAATATGGTAAATACTTAGGCATTTTTAGGATTTCATTATTGAACTTAGGGATTTCAAAATAACTTTTTCAATAAATGTCCATTTTGGGTAAACACATAGTCATTTTAAAGGTTTTTTTACATTCTATATTGCCTACTGATATTTATAAGAGTTTAGGTTTGTCAAAATTGAATTTTACAAACCACTCACTTCCTCCTCATCCCTCATCACCCCTCATCACTCTCTCCTTATTCCACATTATCCCTAGTCACTCACTCATTGATCCTCACCATCCCTCATCATCTCTAATCATTCCCTAATCATCTATAATCACTAATTCATCATCCCACATCATCCATAATCACTCCCTCCTTATCCTTAATAATCCTTAACCACTCCCTGCTCATACCTCATTGTCATATTATATAATGAATATATTTAGAAAACTAATTTGGTGTTTATACTGATAATGATTGTCATATTATTTTGACATCTTAACCTGGTTTAACCACTCATTTAGTTATGTTGATTGTGTGATTTCATTACATGTTGTTCCCCTAGAAAAGAGAAAGTATCAACAAGGAGAAAGAAAAAAAGCATTACTGATGAAAATAAATATAATGTTGTGTATAAATGGTTTGAAACATTTTTTGATAGTAAAGCTAGTTTTAGAACCTTTAATATCATCTACAAAAGGGTAGACTTTATGTTTTAATAATTAATTTTGTTTTGATGTGATTTTATTTTTTTTAGGTTTTTATGTGTTTTTAGGATTGCTATGTTTTGGAGGAAATCTTGAAATGTTTATCATTAAACACAAAACAACACCATTATTTTATGAAATGACTTTAACAAAGTCCAAACACCATTAGAGTGCCTAGTCATTAGCCATTCACCCTAATACCCCATCATAGGTATCTTTTGTGGAGAAGTGGTACGTGAGAGGTAGCCATAGTATTTTTGAATCAATATGAATGGTTATCAATATTATTATTGGTTCAGGGTTAATAACTTAATTGATCTTATAGACCTATTAAACTCTTAGAAGATAATGTAATGATAAGTAGTATTGATTTAATAGTCTTTTTAAAGTAATAAAATTACTAGGACTCTAATTTTAATTGGTATAGATATAATAATGCATGAACATGCACTTTCAGTTATCTTCCAACCCTTTCTTGTAAGCCAAGACATGCAAATAAAGGGACAAATCCAACAGTATTTTTTTTTAATTTTATAATATCATTTGTTTGACCATACAAAATGACTCCTCACTTAACTATTTAAAAAAATAAACTTATAATCTATAATAAAAGCCACATGCATAATGGAAAAGAAAATATAGAAAATAAATCATGAAACTACAACTGAAAAACCAATTGCTTGGTTCAAAGGTGAGCTGAGTGGGGGGAAATAGCATGTAATATGGTAGGGATGTTATTATAAGAATCTAACACTATTTATTAATAACTATAAACCATCACAAATCCACTTGGAATGTGAAAAGAATACTCAATTAAATTCGGATGATAGTTTGAACTATAAATTGAATGAGGAAGTAAGAAGATCAAAATGGAAAGGATAATCTTTACATGTTATGGAAACTAAATATATAAGATAATAAAATAAAACAAGGATAATACTAATTAGAATATATGGATCATGTAAAATGAAGAAGAATATATGGGTTTAAGGAAAAAATTAAAGTTTGTATTCTATTTTTTAGAGAGTGTGTGCTTTGGGAGAAATCTCTTCAAAATATAGAACAGCATGGATAAGAAAATGTTTGGTAGCATCATTGATTATGTAGGTTTCTCCTTGTACTACTTTGGGATGTATAAGAAACTCTACTTGTGATATTATATTTAAATATTTCTAGTAACATGTTTTACATCCCATATGCATTCTTTATGTCAATTAAAAGCCTTGAATACCTTTGATATTGACTTGACCTTGAAATTAAATTTTGTGAATGTAATTGGACATGATTAAGATAGTAATATAATATGTTTATTCTTCATTGATCTATATGTTTGGTCTTTAGGTCCAAAATGTGCTAAAAATATGATAAACCAAAATCACGTTGAAAAAAAAAAGAAATTTATTTACCACTATAAAATTATTTTCAAAATATTTCCCCTAATTTTGTTAACTCAAAGTTAATCATGCTCACAATATGACTTGAAATTTCTTGGATCTTTATAAACCTTTTTGACCTATGGTTAGTCTCTATTAAATATAGTATGTTAGTAACCATATAAAAAATATTGTGGTATTTTATATGTATTAAATATTTCCAGGTGATAGAAATCCCTAGCTCAGTTATGGGTCATGATTGTTTTGTCTTTAATTTAGAAAAAATGGAAAAAGTAATAACCCTCTTTGTTTTCTCAATATAATGTTCATGAATCATATACTTTCTATGTAGAACATCATTCTCGATAGAACCCATTCTTTAGACCATATATGGGGTTAGTATAGATAATAAAGTATAAGGAATATATTTAGAAAATTATTTTTGTGTTTATAGTGATAATTATTGTCATATTATTTTAATCCCACCATCCCTCATCATATCTAATCACTCCCTCATCACCCGTAATCAATCCCTCATCATCCCTAGCCACTCCCTCCTCATCCCTAATAATCCCTGGTCACTCTTTCCTCATCCCTAATTATCCCTAATCACTCCCTTATTAATCCTCACCATCCCTCATCATTCCTAATCACACCCTCATCATCCATAATCGCTCCCTCATTGACCTTCACCATCCCTCATCATCCCTAATCACTCCCCCCTTATCCTTCATAATCCTTAATCACTCTCTCATCATCCTCTTGACCCTCACAATTATTCATCATCCCTAATCAATCCCTCATCATCCCTAGTCACTCCCTAATTAAACCTAATTATCTATATTAATCCCCAATGACTCCCTCATTTTCCCTCATCATCCCTAATCACTCCCTCCAATACCTTGATGGTGGGTGTAGTGGCTTCCATATTTTTCCCAATTGTATTTTGTTCCAATTATAAATTTTGATCACTAAAATAAGGCCCAAGGAAACTCTTATTTAATTCATCCTATTTTTCTCAAATAAATAACTCAGAGATATCATCTAATTAGCTAGGGTGTAACAGATTTTTGTTGTGTCAAATCAAGTTAGGTATAGATTGAGTTAGGTTGGGAAATGTTGGTTGAATATTTTGTTGATCAACGTACTGATAAAAAAATAGGTCTGATCATCCAAAGTAGGAAGATTTTTCATCCAAATGTGTAGGTTTACCACATCAAAAGGGGACTAATCTCTCCTCTCATCAAGGGGAGGTTCCCTATAGATATGTTATATATATTTATATATATATATATATACATATATTTATATAAACATAAAATATCACTCAAGGGTAGGGTAAACCATCCATCTCTCTTTTTTCAAAGATGATGCATGCAAATCAAAGAAGTAATATCAAGGGAAATGCACTCCTCTTCTTTCAGAAGTACTATTCAGCAAACCACAAGAATCTTCCTAGTAGTAATTGTAAAATGTAACCAAGGATGTAGTAACCAGCAGATTGAGATGTAGCACAAAATCTCCACCTCAATTTTGCAAGAGTGAGATATGAAGGACAATGAGGGCACAAAGTTTTCCCATGGTCCTTTACACAGAAATGAAAAGAAAACACACTAAAGGCAATTGTGGGGGCACAAAGTCTCTCCAAAGTTGGCTTCAGGACACCTTCTTGACTACTTTCACTAATTCTGCTTATTGAATTAAAGGAATAGAAAATATATTAAGGAAAAATACATAAGAATAGTTTCCCCAACAACAAAGATATCACAACACAAAGTTTGAAAAGTCGCTTTCTTATTCCAATAACAAAATATGATCAATAATTTGAGCTCAAAGTCTCAATAATGCCTTTCAATTTGGGCAGAGTTTTGTTTCTGATAATTAGAGAGAGAGATCCCCTTAAAAAAATAAAAGAGAGTCCCTTATATAGCCTCTTCAAGAAGAACTTGGGAATAGTAACACATCATGTTGCATTGAATTTTGTTAAGAAGACATGCTGGAATTTAGGGGCATTTACCCATTTGTTTTTCTCAATGCAGAGAAATGGGGCACGCTAATGAAAGTTTACATCTTTCAATATCCACTTGGTGGTCTAATTCTAGAAACATATCTGATGCACAAATGTTTTTGGTCATTCCTCTTCATTCCTCCTTTTCTGGTTATTTGAATCGGGTCCTCGATTTAGTTTGATGCTCTGTTCCTTAGTCACTTCCTGCTAGTCTTTTGAGAACCCTACGAAAGATGACACTTGGTAGCTTCTACTGCATTTGATATTCTATCTCAATAGATGACACGTGGTAGCTTCCACTATGACTTTAAAGATGACACGTGGTAGGATAGCAGGTTTTCTATTTCTTCAAACTTTTCTTTTAGAGGAAAAAGTCTGAAGGAATTCTTTCAAATAATTTATCTGAAGGAATTGTCTCTTTGTCATTTTTGCTAGGGGAACTTTTTCAAAAGAAATCCCTTTGCTCTTTTGGCCTTTGAATTGGTCCATTTGCCCCCTTCCTGCCCTTTGCAAGGGTTGTTTGAGCTCCAAATTAGCCTTTTTAGTTTTTATAATGGTTCACTTCGGCTTTTGAGTGTCCTTTAAAAGGGTTGTTTGTCCCTTTGAAATTTGCCTTAGTTGATTTTATGTGAATCTCAAATTATGACATGTGGTAGCATCCACTGCTCTTAGAAACAAATTGAAATGAGGCTCAAAAGACAACACTTGGTAGCATCCGCTGAGTTCTATCAAGTTTTTATTTCCTTAGTCACTTTTGCCACGAAAATTCCCTCTGCAAGGGCACTTGTGTCTTTGATGCTTGGGGCACTCCTTTGAACTTGTTGCTTAAACCAACCAATTGAACCAACTTTGGTTCAATGGTTCATTCCCTTGTTTCTATTGACCGCTTGAACCAAGATTCTTTGAAACAAGCCTCGTTGAAGCCGTTAAACCTTGAACCCATTGAACCTTTGAACCAAAGTGGTTCAATGGTTCAATAGTTCAATGATTCAACCATCAAAAACTTGTTCTTTTGATTGAACCTACTTGTAGAAGCCTTTGAACCTATTGAACCATTAGTCCGTACCTTCCTTGTTCTTTCTAAGCTCTTTGATCTTCATTGTACTGGTTGAACCTTTGAACCTATGAACTCATTGAACCCTTTGGTTCAAGGTTCAAAGGTTCAATTAGTTCATTCTTTTTATTTGTCTAATTCCTTTTGATCTTTTTAAACCAAATGCATTGAACCACTTGGTTATTGAACCTATTAAACCATTGAACCCATTGAACCTTTGAATGGAAAAAAGCAAGCTCTCAACACTTAGGTGATTTCAAATTTGGTTCAATGACAAGGTTCAGCCAAAAGAGTTCATTGGCAAGCTTTTAAGCAAGGATTGAACCATTGAACCGTTGAACCTCGAACCATTTTGGTTCAATGGGTTTAATGGGTTCAAAATTTCAACATCAGTAGCAGGAGTTAAACGCATTTGTCAAGGTTCAAAGTTATACCACTTCAAGGTTCAACAGCTTCAAAACACTTATCAAAGAGAAAAAGGCTTGAACCCATTGAACCTTTGAACCAAAGTGGTTTAATGGTTCAACGGTTTAATGATTCAATCATTCTTCTCTTTGATAAGTGTTTTGAAGCTATTGAACCTTGAAGTAGTTTAACTTTGAACCTTGACAAATGTGCTTAACTCCTGTTGCTGATGTTAAACCTTTGAACCCATTAAACCCATTAAACCAAAATGGTTCAAGGTTTAATGGTTCAATGGTTCAATCCTTGCTTAGAAGCTTGTCGATGAACTCTTTTGGTTGAACCTTGTCATTGAACCAAATTTGAAATCACCTAAGTGTTGAGAGCTTGATTTTTTCTTGCAAAGTCCATAGATATCAACCTGTGAATCCTGTAGAACTTGGCCTATAGAGTCCATAGATTTTCTTCCTATAGAGTCTGTAGATTCAAGCCTGTAGAGTCCATAGATTCAAGCCTATAGAGTTCATAGATTTCTGAGAAGCTTGAAAAATGAGGAATTTGAATGCTCAAAAAAAAATTTGAGAAGGGAAGAGATTATTTTGGCTTGAGGAACCAAAATAGTTCACATGTTGTCCCAAAAATGAGAAGTCTATTTTTGGGGACAACAGCTGGCTCCAGTTGGGGAACTTCTATCAATTGTAAAAAAGAATTGAAGGGAGTAGAATCCATAATCTCCAGTGTCTTCATGTGTACCATTGGGCTATGGATTCATGTTACCAAAAAATGGAAGGAATTAAAAATAGACACAAATAAAACAAAATAGAATTAAAAACTATACAAATATATATATGTATAGATGAAATGATCTGATACTTCAAGAGTTGAAGTGTTTCAGATGCTACCCATTGTGAGGTAGAGAAAAGAGTGTGCCATCTTGATATTTTAGTAGAAATCTATTTTCACCATTGTGTTGATGAATTATAAATGGGCCTCTCCAAAGGGAGTTGAACTTTCCATGCATCCCTTTTGGTTCTCTCCTTTTGTCCCACAGTAGGATTTCATCCCCAATTTGAAAATCATGATTTTTGGCCTTCTGGTCAAAGAGTTTCTTTATAAGACTTTGATGAGCAGCAATTTGGTCCACCACCATGGTTATTTTTTCATCCAACTCAGTCAAGCACATGACTCTCTTATCAAGAGAGCTTTCATATGTCTGATCTTTGATTGCCTTCTCAAATTTCAAGGCTAGAAATTCTAAAGTGATTGGTATCTTAGCATTGATACCATAAAGAAGTTGAAAAGGAGACATACCAATTGACCTCTTTGGTGTGATTTTGTCTTCCCATAGAGCATCAATCAATGCTTTATGCCATGTCCTTTGATTGTCATCTACTAGCTTCTTGATGATAGTTACTAGGTTCTTATTGCTTGATTCAGCTTGTCCATTCCCTTGTGGAAAATAATCAGAAGGGTGAGAGAGTGTAATTCCATAATAGAAATAGAATTGGGTAATCTCCTAGGAGGTGAAATAAGCTACATTATTAGTAACAATTTTGGTTGGAAATCCAAACCTGGAAATGATATTCTCCTTAAGGAAATTGCATACAACTTCTGAAGTAGCATGCTTAATTGGGATTGCTTCTACCCAATTGGTGAAATAGTCAGTTGCTGTAATGACATAATCATGTCCAGTGCTTGAAGATGGGTTTATAGTCCCAATAAAATCAATCCCCCATTTCTGGAAAGGTTCTTTTATGATCACTGGCTTGAGAGGCAGGGCAACTAACTTGGGTCTTCTAATAAATTGCTGGCAAAGTTCACATTTTCTCACCCACTTATATGCATTTTAGAAAAGAGTTGGCCAGTAATACCTGGCTCACAAAATCTTGTGAGTAGTTACAGGAGCAAAAAAATGTCCTCCATAGGCTAGATTGTGGAAAGATTTCAAAATTTAGCTATGTTTCTCTTTGTCTACATAACGAAGGAATACTCCATCTATGCTTCTCTTGTACAAGCCGTTGTCCCAAAGGACAAAATTGGTAGCTTTCAACTTGATAGTCCTCCTTTCTTTATAAGATAAATGAGCAAGACATTCACCATAAGTAAGGAAATGAGCAATATCTGAATACCACTCATTGGTAGTGGAGACAAAAAGGATTGTTGGTGTATCTTTCACTTCAACTTCTTCATGCTATGTATCTTCTGGCTTGGTGTTAGCAATTAATTAGCATAGGCCTTTTCCCCTAACCAGCTTTGTTGGCTTGATGTCTAGATCAAACTCTTAGATATTTGCAATCCAATTGCCTCTTTTTGTGCCAAACTCTTGCTAAGTTAATATGGACTTGACTGTAGTGTCAGGAACTAAGGCAGTAGTGTGTGAATTTAGGATATAGAAGCAAAAATGTTTGACTGCTTTCACCACTGCATAAGCATGCTTCTCTATGTTTGAATACTTCATATCATGGGTTTTGAGAGGGAAACTCATGAAAGAAATGGGAGATTCTATACCTTCCTTGTCCTGTTGAACAAGAATTGTTGAAAGCGTGTGTTCAAAAGCATAGTTGTATATGATGAAATCTTTGTTGTAATCTGGAAAAACTAAGGTAGGGGCATGGGCAATGGCAGTCTTGATATCTTGAAATGCTAACTTGCCTTCTTTAGTCCAACTAAAGGTGGTCTTCCCTTTCATCATGTTCACAATGTGTCTATTCTTCTTAGCAAATTTAGGGATGAACCTCCGTAAAAAATTCACCTTTCTGAAGAAAGAGTGAACATCATTTTTATTTTTAGACAAATTAAGCTCTTGAATAGACTTGACTCTATTTGAGTCAATCTTTATGCCTTCTTTAGACACAATGTGTCTAAGGAGTCTCCCCTCTGTTACTCCAAAAATACACTTCTTAGGGTTTAAGGAAATACCATTCTGGTGGCAGCACTCCAGCACTTGTTGTAAGTGGCGTACATGATCGAACAATGCTTTGAAAAGATAGTCAAGTCATCAAGGTATACCACTATGATTTTACCCATCTCATCTTTAAAATCCATGTCCATTACTCTCTAAAAGGAGGCACTAGCATTTATCAAGCCAAAAGGCATTCTTCTATATGCAAATGTACCCCAAGGTGTGGTGAATATAGTTTTGTGTTGGTCTACTTCACCAACTTCAGCTTGATTATATCCTGAGAAGCCATCTAGCATTGATAACATCTCTAGACCTATCACTATTTGAAGCACTTGATCCATGATTGGCATAGGGTAATTATCTTTCAAAGATGACTGATTCAGATTCCTAAAATCTACACAAATGCAAATTTTGCCACTCTTCTTCCTTATAGGCACTATGTTTGCAATCCATGTGGAATGATGGATTGGGAAGATGATTCTAGCATTTAACATTTTTTGTATCTCAGATAGAATATTACTTGATATTTTTGGATTGTACTATCTAGATTTTTGCTTATAAGGCATTGAGTCAACCTTGAGAGGAATGTCATGGTGGATTTCATCAGGTCTGAGAGACTTCAGGTCATCATAATAATATGCTAAGACATCCATGTACTGATGGAGTAAAGTGATGAACTTGAATCTTTCTTTAGGGGTGCAACACTTACCAATGTTAACCATATTGGAATTTTCTTTAGTAGTCAGATTTACTTGATTGAATCCCTGAGAGAAGCTTGAATTTATTTGTTATTGTTTGATGAATCTATCATGCTTGTTAAATAGTTTCTCAAGAGAAACCAAGCCTTTGAAAATTTTATTTCCTTTCAGCTATAAGAATTCTTCATTTATATCTAAACTAGATTCAGAGGCTGATTCATACTTCTGAGATTCACTGCCTTCAAAACGTAGTTGTTCAAAATTATTTTTTCATTCCAGGAAGGTAATGATTTGATGATCATCATTAAACACTTGCCAATGATCAGCATTGTCAGGAACACTTGGTCTATAGACTAGCTTGATAGTATACCTATCTTCTTTGAAATCTGAGTGAGGAACTAAGAGAGTTCCTGTAATAATAAGTGCATCAACTCTATCATTAGATTCCCTAGGTATGGCAGAAATGTTGAAAGCATCAAAGCTTTCAATTTGGTCCCAAACTAGGTTTTGATAGTGGTGTAATCTTTCATTCTTGGTTTGGTATAAGTTTTTCACCTAACAAACCACTAATTCAGCATCCCCTTTGGCATGAAGAAACTTGATGCCTTTGTCTTGAGCAGCCTTCAATCCAAGAAACAAAGATTCATATTCAATTGTATTGTTAGTGTTACTAATTTGTAATTTGTAAGATGAAGGAAACATATCTCCTTGAGGAGATATCAACACAATCCTAGCTCTTGAACTGGTAGAGGAGCAACTGCCATCACATTCCAGAGTCCATACCTCATTAGATACTAATTTTTCTTTAGACTTTCCTTTATTAGAGAGGGAGGGTCCTTAATTTGTATTAAAACCTACTAGTTCTTCTGCTATTCTAATTAAACTAATTTCTAGGTTGACACTTTCAAGAATTTTATCAGATGTTTCATACACTTCATCTGTAGATAGAAAGTAATTACCCATACCTGAGGATTCAAAAGGAATTTGAGCTTCAGGGGCTGATGTTTGGGTTACCACAAATTTTGCCTCCTTTTCAAGGAGCAATATCTTCATTACACCTTTGACAGGGATTCTTGCCTCAGATAGGACCATACTTAGTTCTCCTCCTATGTCCTTAAAAAAATTTTGTCCAAGCGAAATGCCATAAGATGCTAGGATGTCAGCCACCAAGATAGTCATCTTGATTCTCTTGTCTTAAAAGGCTGCAAATGCAAATTGGGCATCTTTGATTTTCCCCAGCAATGGTACTTGCTTGTTTTCCATGGAGAAACATCTCCCAAATGTCTTGGTCAGTGTGAGGCCAAGAGATTTAGCTACTTTAGCAGGCATGACATTGTTAGATGTGCCTGATTCTATAATACAATTACTTAGCTTGTGACCATTTATTAACAGGGAAACATAGAAAGGTTCTATTTTCCCAGGGGTAGCTGGAGGAGTAATGACAAGATTATTCAAAATGGACATGTTCTTTGGGGAATCAGGAGTTACCTTTTTAGCTTCTTGTCCTACAGGGATGATTTGGTTCTTGACACATTGGACCAAGTTATCTAATTGATTAGGATTGGATTGCAAATATTTAAATTTAGACATTTGTATTTTGGTCTTTTTGACATGATCAATTATGTCAAATGGCTGAATTGGATTAGGAACAGAGGAAGGTATTTCAACCTTTTGGGTTTTAGGAGGGATAGGAGGAGGGCTAGTTTATGAAATTGAAGTAGAAGGTGAAGGTGAAATTGATGTACTTACCTTTTGGGTGATCACTAGATCCTTTGACTAGAAAGGTAGAGTGGTTCCACGCTTCGCAATTGTAATTTCTAGTTGAGGTTGCTCCTCTATCTTCCCTTTATCAGCTTGCTGGACTGATTGGTTCTTGGACCTAGTAAACACTGCATATGATCCATCAAAAGCTTCTCCTTTGCTTTTGGGTTCATCCTGGTAGTTCAAGAAACTAATGTGGGAGTCACTAGCTGATTCTTTTTGATTTTTTACAAGGAGATTAGCATCATTTTATTGATTCAATTTAGATTGGAAAGAGAACTCTGATTCTGCTTCAATATATCCCATTATTGAATTGGTTAGAGGAGCTTCCAGGGCAAGTTTCCCCTATGGGGGAGGAAGATAATTTTGTTGCCCTTGATCCCTGGCAGCATTGCGCTGATATAACTAATTTGGAAATGTCCTTCTTGGCATATCTCTATATGAAGGAGCAGAAGATATTCCTTATGCCATTTGCTTTTTGAGAGCAAGCAACTCATTTGCCAACTTCTGTACCATTAGATCTGTGGTGCCTATAGATAAATATTCAAAAAATGATGAGGGTCTATTTTTATATGGATCTCTTCTTATCTTCCCTGCTACGATGAGATCATCTTCTACCTCAGTGGCCAAATGTTGAGCTACAACAAGATCTACTTGACTAGCATGTCTCAAAAGAAAACTTACTTTAGGTAACTAAGAATTAATGAAGAAGCATTTGAGATTCTCAATTGTAGGTTGAGAAATTATAGGAATTCTGTTCCTCAATTTTTCAAACTTGGATATGAAGTCCCTCATTAGTTCATGAGGTTCTTTCTTCATCTGTGTAAGTTGAGCCAGAAGTGCATGTGCATCTTCTACAGGTTTGAATCTGGGTTCAAACTTAGCTTTGAGGGTATTCCAATTAATTATTAATTGAGCCTGTAGATGATAAAACCAATCTGTAGCAGAACCTTGTAATATTTCTATAAATAGCCTAACTATTACATCTTCAAATTCTACTACAATTATGCTATAGGCTATGTTTAAGGCTGTAATGTGTTTATTAGGATGAACTTTCCCATCACCATAGAATTTGGGGAAATTCTTCCTTAAACTACGTGGAAGCTCATGTAGAGGTGGAGTAAGATTGAGAGGACTAAAAGAATTACCCCAAGGGCCTTGAGCTACCATTATATGACTATTAAAAGGAGGAATAACAAATCTCAGAGGAGTAATTGTTGGCAAAGCTTTATCAACAACAAAAGTGGATACTTCATTTGGTAATGGAGATCTGAATTTAGTAGGAGGAAAGCTCTTGGTTTGTTGGAGGTGAGATGGTGAAGGAAACAAATCAAAATTACTTTGTTGTACCAACTCAAATACAGGGTCAACAATACCTTTAGCCCTTTGGCTTCGTGTATACCTTGAATTTGCTAGATTGTGAAACAAAAATGGAAAAGAATTGACCTTACTTTAGTTTGAAGCTTGAGGCTTTAAACTGCACATTCTTTCCCAGTTAGTGTGGAGGTGAATGGTAAGGTTATAATAATAAGGGGTAAAACACAAAAATGGAATGGAGTCTATAATGGATAATGGTAGAGACTAATTCCATCTAAAACTTAATGTTTCAGAATGCACATAACTATATCCCCAATGGAGTCACCAAAAACTATTGGCTGAATATTTTTTTGATCATTGTACTGATAAAAAAATAGGTCTGATCATCCAAAGTAGGAAGATTGGTCATCCAAATGTGTAGGTTTACCACATCAAAAGGGGACTAATCTCTCCTCTCATCAAGGGGAGGTTCTCTATAGATATGCTCTGTATATATATATATATATATATATATATATATATATATATATATATATATATATATATATATATATATATATATATATATACATACATAAAATAATACTCAAGGGTAGGGTAAACCATCCATCTCTCTTTTTTTAGAGATGATGCATGCAAATCAAAAGAGAAATCTCAAGGGAAATGATAGAAAGCACTCCTCTTCTTTCAGAAGTACTATTTAGCAAACCACAAGAATCTTCCTAGTAGTAATTGTAAAATATAATCAAGGATGTAGTAACTAGCAGATTGAGATGTAGCACAAAGTCTCCACCTCAATTGTGCAAGAGTGAGATACGAAGGACAATGAGGGCACAAAGTCATCCCAAGGTCCTTTACACATAAACAAAAAGAAAACACACTAAAGGCAATTGTGGGGGCACAAAGTCTCTCCACAGTTGGCTTCAAGACACCTTCCTGACTACTTTCACTAATTCTGCTTATTGAAATAAAGGAACAAAAACTATATTAAGGAAAAAGACATAATAGTTTCCCCAAAAACAAAGATATCACAACACAAAGTCTAAAAAGTCACTTGCTTTCTTATTTTAATAACAAAATATGATCAACAATCTGAGCTCAAAGTCTCAATAATTCCTTTCAATTTGGGTAGAGTTTTGTTTCTGATAATCAAAGAGAGATCCCATTAAAAAAAAGTAAAAAAGAGTCCCTTATATAGCCTCTTCAAGAAGGACTTGGGAACAATAACACATCATGTTATATTGAATTTTGTTAAGAAGACATGCTGGAATTTAGGGGCATTTACCCATTTGTTTTTCTTAATGTAGAGAAATGGGTCATGCTATTGAAAGTTTGCATCTTTCAATATCTACCTGGCAGTCTACTTCTAGAAACATATCTAATGCACAAATGTTTTTGGTCATTCCTCCTCATTCCTCCTTTTCTGGTTATTTGAATTGGGTCCTCGATTCAGTTTGATGCTCTATTCCTTAGTCACTTCCTGCTGGTCTTTTGAGAACCCTGTGGAAGACGACACTTGGTAGCTTCTACTGCATTTGATACTATGTCTCAATAGATGACACATGGTGACTTCTGCTATAAATTTAAAGATGACATGTGGTAGCATAGCAGGTTTTCTATTTCTTTGGACTTTTCTTTCAGAGGAAAAAGTCTGAAGGAATTCTTTTAAACTATTTATCTGAAGGAATTGTCTCTTTGTCACTTTTGCCAGGGGAACTTTTTCAAAGGAAATCCCTTTGCTCTTTTGGCCTTTGAATTGGTCCATTTGCCCCCTTCTTGCCCTCCGCAAGGGCTATTTGAGCTCTAAATTAGCCTTTCAAGTTTTTTCAATGGTTCACTTTGGCTTTTGAGTGTCCTCCGAAAGGGCTATTTGTCCCTTGGAAATTTGCCTTAGTCAATTTATGTGAATCTCAAATTGTGACACGTGGTAGCATCCACTGCTCTTAGAAACAAAGTGAAATGAGGCTTAGAAGATGACACTTGGCAGCATCCACTGAGTTCTATCAAGTTTTTGTTTCCTTCCTTAGTCACTTTTTCCATGGAAATTCCCTCCAAAAGGGCACTTGTGTCTTTGATGCTTGGGGCACTCCTTTGAACTTGTCGCTTGAACCGACCGATTGAACCAACTTTGGTTCAATGGTTCGTTCCCTTGTTTCTATTGACCGCTTGAATCAAGATTCTTTGAAACAAGCCTTGTTGAACCCATTGAACCTTTGAACCAAAGTGGTTCAATGGTTCAATGATTCAAGCATCAATTTTTTTTTCTTTTGATTGAACTTGCCTATAGAAGCCTTTGAACCTATTGAACCATTAGTCCATCACTTCCTTGTTCTTTCTAAGCTCTTTGATCTTCATTGTATTGGTTGAAATTTTAAACCTATGAAATCGTTGAACCCTTTGGTTCAAGGTTCAACGGTTCAATCGGTTCATTCTTTTTATTTGGCTAAGTCCTTTTGATCTTTTGGAACCAAATGCATTGAACCATTTGGTCATTGAACCTATTGAACCATTGAACCCATTGAACCTTTGAACCAAAGTGGTTTAATGGTTCAATGGTTTGATGATTCAAGCCTTCTTCTCTTTGATAAGTGTTTTGAAGCCATTGAACCTTGAAGCGGTTAAACTTTGAACCTTGACAAATGCGCTTAACTCTTGCTGCTGATGTTGAACCTTTGAACCCATTGAACCCGTTGAACCAAAATGGTTCAAGGTTCAACGGTTCAATGGTTCAATCCTTGCTTAGAAGCTTGTAGATGAACTCTTTTGGTTGAACCTTGTCATTGAACCAACTTTGAAATCACCTAAGTGTTGAGAGCTTGCTTCTTTCCTGCAGAGTCCATATATATCAACCTATGAAGCCCGTAGAACTTGGCTTGTAGAGTCCATAGATTTTCTTCCTACAAAGTCCATAGATTCAAGCCTGTAGAGTCCGTAGATTCAAGCATGTAGAGTCTGTATATTTCTGAGAAGCTTGAAAAATGAGGAATTTGAATGTTCAGAACAAATTTTGAGAAATGAAGAGATTATTTTGGTCTGAGGAACCAATATAGTTCACATGTTGTCCTAAAAATGAGAAGTCTATTTTTGGGGACAACAGGATACACATGATACTAGATTGGTGACTTCCTATCTAACTATTTGTAAATTTAGTCTAATATGGACATACTCTCAATGACACAAATAAAATGAGAATTTAACTATGTGGTTGGGATTAAAATTCTTAACTAGTCTCCAATTTCCCTATCTATATAGATATAAATTTATATTCTCAAATCTTGGATTGGGATTCTTAGATACCCAAATCTAAATCTATATGTGTAAGTACTATAGTTTCATCCCACCCTTTTGTTTCTTACCTATTTATTCTATCTTGAGGCTTTGGATACACACTCTCTCCATGGTTTAGGTATGGATCACCATATAGATATTTAATCCCACCAAAAAATTGAATGATATCTCCAAGTTACTTATTTTTGTGAAAGAGGATGAGTAAAATATGAGTTTCTTTGGGCCTTATTTAAGTGATTAAATTTTTGAATTAGATCATAATCTAATTTGGAATAAGAAGGAAGCTACTACACCCACTATCAACGTATTGGAAGGAGTTATTAAGGATGAGGAGGTGATGCAAGAGAATCCATGGTCTTGAGTAGTCTTGCATCATAAAAAATAGATAGCATTCTTATTTTAATTTTTTGATTGTTTGTCTTAGTTTTGATGTGCTTCATTAAGAGAGGTTTCTTATTGTATGTCCATGTTGTCCATTATCCTTATGGCATTTTCATATTGGTGCTTAAAACTTTGGATTTCAACATTCATTCATTCACAATTGTGTTTATCTTGGAGTTTTACTCAAAAAACTCAACCTTTTATGTTAGTTGGTTTTCTCTTTGGTGAGACGTTATGACTTGTGCCTTTTTGATTCAGATTTCATTCACTAATTCATTCTTAATGAAATATTTTGTTCACTTCCTATGCTATTCCATTCATGATTCCTTGATTGGAACTTCAACTTTTATTTATGGAATTGTGTCTTTTACATAATCCATAATGCTATTTGGCAAAGGAAAACTTACATTGGTTTGTAGATGCCTTTTGTGTTACTTGATAGTGGAAATTAAAGTGGTGAGTGTGTATAAGTCTTAGAAGATCCTTGTTTTATATCTTTTGGTGATCAAATTTGTTCCTTTGATGGAGTCTCTTGATGACTCAAGTATCAAGTGATTATGTTTTTTAGGAGTGAACACTATATAAGTATATGTTCAAAGATAATACTTCAATCAATGATTGATCAAAGCTTAATTCTATATTAATTCTTGAATTTGATAATTTATTTCACATAGTGGTACATAGTAAGATAAGCCATGACTGAGTAATGAGGAATCAACATGGTATTTGACTGTATTATTCAAAGTTTTGAATCCAACAAATGTATTCTATACATATAATTTTTTACACAATGGTAAATCAGTTATGTAAATCTTGATGGAGCCATGACCAAGGAAAATGTTTTGATGCAATGTTATACATTATCTATAATTGACTAAGTATCATGATTATTTAAATTAGCTCTTAGAGCCTAGATGAAACTCAAAAAGTTTGAATTGTATATAATACTTAAAATCCTAATTTTGTCTTTTAATGAAAAATATATTCGTTATCTTTGATTATGTTGTGTAAAACTAGATTTGAACCACCCTTATGTGAGTAACGGGTTTAGTATTTCATTTATGTTATGTGGTTTTTGAAAACACATGTGATGATCTTAAAACATTGGGAGAAAAAAAAGGATGGGAAGATAATTTATTAGGTGCCCATTCTCATTATTATAATCAAATATACATTTGATTGGAGGGGTCGACTAGAAAAATACAAGAGAAGACTAAAATTGCATAATATTTTTATTGTCTTCAGCTAGGAGGTTTGTTAGACTACCATTACAAAGGCATAGGTTGGTGTATGACATTTAGGTGTTTTTTTTACCCTCCATGTTGTGTATGTAATAATCCCAATAGTAGAATTGATTGAATCTAACTTTCATTGTATTAATGCAAGTATTTTGATATCTATTACATGAACGCCAACTATTTGATAAAATTTTAATTTGTCTATTTATGTTATTGAACTCCTACATTATGAGAGTTATTTGTAGGCATTAAATGGTCTCCCCCTTCCCATGTGTGTACCAAGAGGTATGAGAAGGGATTGAGTGGAGATGATGAGGGAAGACAAGGGGTGATGAGTGATTCATTAAGGATGATAAAGGACAATGAGGGTTAATAAATGAGTGATTAGGGATGATTATAGATGGTCAGGTATGGTGAGTGAATGATTAGAGATGATGGTGGATGAGGAGTGAGTGATTAAGGATGACAAGGGATGATGAATCAATGATTAAGGATTATAAGGGATGGTGAGGGTCAATAAGGGAGTGATTAGGGATGATGAAAGAATGATTAGAAATGATGAGGGATGGAAAGATTAAATGAGGGAGTGATTAGGGATGATGAATCAATGATTAGGTATTATTCAAGATGGTCAGGGTCAATGAGGGAGTGATTACAAATGATGGACTAAAAAGAGATGATGATGGATGATGAGGATAAATGGAGTGATTAGGGATAATAAGGAATGAGTATGGAGTTATGAGGGGTGATGAGGGATTAGGAGTAAGTGATTATGGATGAGGGAGGGATGATGAGTAAGTGAAATCAACATAAAGTGGTAGTTTGATTAGGTTATCAATGTGACCTATGCTACCCCAATCACACTAGTTTGGTTTGAATTCAAAGTGAGTGGTTTTTAAACTTCAATTTTGACAAACTTGGGACTTTTAGAAATGATAAAAAGTAATATGGAAGGTACAAAAAACTTTAAAATGATTATATGTTTACCCAAAATGGACATATATTACAAAAGTTGTGCCCTGAAATCCTTAGGTTCAATACTGAGACCCTAAAAATTCTTAAGTACTATCTAGATTGGATTTTGAAAAACTATCTCCTATATCATAAGGCATGTAGTTGTGAAACCAACTCTATCAAATTCAAAATGACCCTAATTTATTATATTTACTAAAATAAATTTAAAGTATAAGTTATAAATGTAAACTTATACTTAACATTTATTTTAGTAAACCAAAACATCTACCTCTTCTTATATATATTTTTTAATTTTTTGGTATAACATGAAAGGAATGCACACATGTTGCTTTCACATTACTTATAACATGTATGTGTTCCTTGCACATAACATATATATCTCTTTCTTGCTATTTTAGTCCAATTTGAAAGGAATGATACACTTTCCTTTCAAATAACACATAATATGCACATGCCCCTTCCAATTATCCTTTTTTAATATGAAAACATAATTCATATGCATTATATGGTCACATGCATTATGTGATCATAACATGTATGTGTTATGTGATCATAATGTGTATGTGTTATGTGATCATAACATGTGTACATTATGGCTCAGGAATATTGAGCCTAAATTCAAATAACACCTACACGTTATGGCATAATGTGTACACATTATGGCCATAATGCATATACATTATGGTCATAATGTGTACATGTTATGGAAAATGTAAACAAAATTTCCCCCAACCCCATACACATACCTTACTATTCATTCATATAACCCTCATGGGATGATCTATATACTTCACTTGCTTTCCAAAAATTACACTTCTAGGTGGGTTATTTAGGTCCTTGATGTTGATATTTCTTAAACTTTCCCACTTATTTAGATTATCTTATTTTTGCTAAACATTTATTCAGCACCTTTATAGTGCCTTACATCCGTACATCTCCCTCATATCTTTCTCGATATCCCATTGATAGATGTAAATTTTAGTTGATCATGCCCCTCATATTTATGTTTCATTTTCTATTTATTTGCTTTAGATTTGACTTTTAAATTCCATTTATAATGCCACTTGGTTGTTTAGTTTGTGAGTTGCATTGTAAGAAGTTTTTATCATGAGCATAGGGGATTTTCATTTATTGGAAATTATTAAAAAGGATAAAAATTATGTAAATATAAAATAAATATGAGAAGGCATTGATAAGTTAAAGATAAAATTGAGAAACCAAAGATTCAATTGAGAATCTAAAGAGATTATATAAGCCAGTGTAAGAAATAGGAAAAAATATGCCATTATTTTTATAAATTTATCTTCTATGGCTTCATTATTAATCTATATTATTTTGTCATTATTCATGAATACGTATTTATTGGATTCATAAAATTACTATTTAATATGCAAATATGGTATTATTATCTCTACTAAATTATATTTGACATGTGCCTATTTTTTGAGCCAAGTTCTCCAAAAGAGTATAAAGTTTCTTTTTCATATTATTAGATCCTTAAGAGACTCAAACCTTGGAACCATAAACCATGGTAGAGATGAAGAAGTCAAAATAAGGGAGGCTCAAATATTTGGTCTTATTTTTATTGAGGACATTAAATTTGATAGTGTTGACCGAGGTTCTAATACCATCATGATTAAGGATCGCAAGGTAAAATTGAAAAGTTTAGATGGTAAACTATTTGAGGTTGATAAGGTTGGGAGATTATGGTTGTAATAACTAATATTTTTTTGTAATAGATACATGCTCTCACTAATGAATAGTGAAGTTATAGATTCATTTGCTCATTCACTTCTGGACAATGAAGTTTCCTTTCTCTTTGCTAAAGCAGGTAATGTCTCTGTGCCATCTAACATAGTAACTCAGAGGCATGATTCAACCAATGATAATGAAAAATTTAGAATGAAAGCTTCATAAATTTGATGTGTTATCTGAATATAATGGGAATAATATCATTTTCCATCATTTTTCCAACTACCCTACTTCCTTGTTGGAGGGCAACTCGAGGGAACAACTATGTAAAATTTGTTATCCAATATGCATGGTAGGGTTTTTGAAGGAAAACATTTAAGATATATTATGATATAAATGATTAAATTATTAATTTGGTGGACATATTTTTATATATTATATTTTGGAAGAGAAATATTGATAAATTGGCTTGTGTATTTGGCTCTGCATGATGTTTGACTCTTCTCTATAGGATGAAATGGAGTGTAATTTAAAAAGAAAGATTAAAACAAAGCAAAATTGGTGACTATTTTGTAAAATTAAACATGAATTTGAGGTTGTATAGATATTTAGTTATATAAGAACATGGATTTTTAGCATGAGAGGCTAAAGAATTTAGTTATTTGTAAAACATGGAGACTCGACATGAGAAATCGAGGGTGTAAGTAGAATAGGTGTAGAAATTAAGGCCAAGACTAGTTATAGAGAAAGGGATTACGTTAGTTAGGTATATTACCACAAATTCATTATAATGGAGAAAAATTGTAAACACTTGAATAAATATGGACTTTTATCTAAGTGTCTTGAGGTGAGACACATACTTTAGTCCAGGTGACTGTTAGCATGGGCATAGGAAAATTGCATTTATTGGTAGTTATGAAAAAGGAGAAAAATCATGTAAAGACAAAAGAAAGATGAGAAGGCATTAATAATCCAAAGAGCCAAGTGAGTAAAAAAGAGTCAAGTGAGAAGTCAAATATTTTATATAATCAAGTGTAATTATTAGTAAAAAATGCATTGTTTTAATATATTCATCTTCCATGGTGTTTAAGTAGTTTTTCATTTTTATTTAAATTAAATATGAATTTCTTAAATTTCAAATGAAAATAGGGTTTATGGTGAATACATATGAATTATAATATATTGTGCACTACTTTGAATTGAATGATAGTAAGATCTTATTTTTGGCTGGGAAGAATAACCTACACACATGTAAACACTTGACAAAAATAGATTAATAGATAATTGGGTGAGCCACCTGGTTAGAAACCAATCCCAAGAAGTTGTGAGCTTCCTCAAATGGATGTAAACTCACTTTTTTAAATAATAAAGTGGATAAATAACATATGATACTACAATAGATAAACTATATGATAACAATAATAATTAAGATTCAGTCCTCAATTAAACTATCAATATAAACGTAATATTCCTCCTAGTAAGGTGTAGTGAAGTCTATATCATCTTGTATGAAAACTAGTTTATCTTTAGTGGCTTAAAGAAAGGGAGAATAAACAATTACACATAGAGCTAGCTTGAAATCTATGTCACTTTGATCAAGAAATAAGGGTTCAGAAACTATATAGAGATCAGTGATACTAATTATGTCACGTGTTATTCTTGGTAGACTCATCTAAAAATAAGGGCCATATTCAAATGATAGGAAATCAATAAAGGATTATAGATAGGGGTATAGGATTAAGTTCTTAGGTTATTAAATTTAAACATAGTGGATTGATGCTTATCCTAATAGGATTGGTGCTAATATATAGAATCAGTGTTGATTCAGAATGAATCAACATTGATTCTCTCTATGATTGAGCTTAATAAAAATAGAGAACAAATGAGATAGATTGGATGATAGAGACTGATAAAAGGATGCAAACAGATGTAATGGTATTCTAGAGATTAAATAAATAGATAACAATAAATAAATTCATATAAAATGAAAGAAATAAAAAATGATGACTTACCTTTGATCTGTTTACAAATAGAATAAAACTACTCCATAAATATAGGTAGTTTATAAAACTTGCAGAGGATATCAATTGAATGAAAAAAAAAATTGGTTGAGTGTCATTAAGGATGTCACTAATTCTCCAAAAAATCTAGCAGTAATTTGAGGTTTTAAGTGTTTGGATCTAGAATGCAAAAGTTGGATGGGTATTTATGGATCAATGTCGATCCAAAAAATTGACATCGATTATGAGTGAATCGGCACTGATTCACCTAATTTGACACCTTTATTTCAAATTTAGGTAAAATTGGATTTGATACACATGAAATTGTTAGTAACAAAACTATATAAGGGTAAAGTGGCTGAGGGGTATATTCCTTAGGTTATAAATGGATTTAGGAGGTTGAGAGGGTCAAAAGGTAATAGTAAATGCAAGTTAACAAGTTGTAAATGGTAAATATACCAAACCTTAGGATGGGGATTATTCAGGAGATTAAATAAATAAAAATAAGGATTTATGACACCTAATTAATCATACATAGGGTATAAAATTATAGTGTCTACATTTGCCCCTTTTTATGGATCAGTATGGAATACATGTTATGAGATAAAAACCATGAGAGGTCCACTACCCCAGGTTTATGTGAGGATGTATCCCCCCTAAAAATGGGATATAATAGAGGATAATGAATAGGTGATGGTTTTTAAAAATGGAATAATGGATGGGATGGATAGATAGCATATGGACTCTAATGAATATGGATGCATAAAATGATGTGAATGTTTTGCACTGATAAGATGTAAGGTAATACAGGCAGAGATGCCTTGAGGCAAATCCCATAATAAAATGCCATAACTATGAACATTTGGGATTAAATTAAGGATAAACAAGAGTACAAGTGAAAGGGTTGGGTTGACCGAAGCATCCAGTATGTGTGTTACCTATAAATAGCTATTCTCAAGGGAAAATGCACTCATGGGACCCACTGAGGGAAGATACCTAAAATAATACACACCTTATATAGGTTGTGGGACTAATAGGGGGTCAAAACATACAAACCTAAAATGGTATAGCTTGAATAATAGAGTAGGTGTCACAAGGTACCAAGATAAAGTTAAGGAATAGGGCTTGATGTAAGTGAATTTACAAGTAGTGCAAAAAAGGTACAAATTGACATCGATCTAAAATAAATTGATGTCGATCTACCAAATTAGTGTTGATCCAAAATAGATCACCACTGATCCAAAGTTGGGTATATAATCAATTTCGATGTGGAAAAGGGTTCATATGCTATTTGTGAAATCCAAACAATGCTTGAGAGCTCAAATGATGAGTTTGCTATGAGACAAGATAGAGGCTAGTGGAAGTGGTTTGAGGTGATGACAATGCTCACAAGATGAGGTAGGTTCATTATTTTATTAATTTTTTGATTTTTTTAATTTTTAAGTTTGTAGGATTTTTTGGGTTTAGGATAGATCTAGGATTATGGGTAGGTGATACAGAAGAATAGGAACTAATTTTCTAGTAAATTGGTAATTATTCATAGGGAATCGACATTATTTCATTGAAATGACACTGATCTAAATGGAATGGAGCTAATTTGGAAGGTATCAACATTGATTCACACAAAAAATGTGAAGGGCTTAAAGTAGAGTCTAGAATTAAGATAAGTGAGAGTTAATAGGAGATTTTAGGCTTATATGGGATATTGGTGACAAGCATAGAGTTTAATATGGATACAAGATTAAGTGTCTCCCTTACTAGAGAGATTAAGAGAGTAGCTAAGGGATGATGACTGGGCCCATCTAGAGGCCATAGGCCTAAGAGGGGTGTGTCATTATAGATGTATCCATCAAGACATGGGCTTGATAGTGGATTTGGTGGAGTGTTGAGATGTTATGACTAGGACCTTTTAGATTTTGATCAAGGAGATGACCATCATAGAAGACATCTACTAGATTTTATGACTTCCAATTTAAGGAGCTCCTATAGTACTTATGGATGAGCAGGGATGAGGGGTAGTCTTGAATGACTGGATGGCTATGATGCAGATGATATCAAATTTGTTGCTAGTGGTTTCAATTTTGAGCCTCTATATAGATAAAATACAATGGGGAGAGGCATAATTATGATGATGATGATGATGCTAGATATATCTTTCTATGCACTCCCAGACTTAGGGGGAGGTAGATTTCCATGGATCTTGATTGGTGTAGTGGCAGACATGCTAGAGCACTATATAGTTTTTGCACGGGCATCAACTTTTTTGGTGTAGATTTATAGGGAGATTTAAGGTTAGAGGAACCATAGATGTTATGGATTATATGTTATAGGCATTCTATAGTTTTGGGCCTATGAGAACATTAGGATATTATGGCCCATTGGTACCCCATGGATATAGTGGTATGATACTAAGTACAACATGGCATTCCTACAATAAAAGGTTAACCTTTTATGAGGCTTCAATGGTGGCATCACTTGGGACCTCGATTACTATAGAGGGGTTCTAGAGGGATTGAGAATGACAAACATTATTTAGAGACCCTATCTAAGATTTCTTGCATGGCCTAGGGTGGAGTGAAAGCTCACAGACATATGGAGGGAGCAATGGGTGATATGGAGGAGGATAGAGTACCTTGAGTACCTCTATTTTAGATGAGTGTGGTGGCAGTTTAGGATAGTACAGGATATTCGATGGACCTCATATGTATATAGGCAAGATGAGATAGAGTGGAAGATACTAGTACCAATCACTAGAGATGTCCTTATAAAGTATGAGTAGGTACCAATAAGTGATGACATGGAGGATTCAAGGAACACTCTCACATATACATCATGGTGAACTGAGCAATGGGCTATGAGGTAGGATATGGTGGTGTGTCCATGCTAAGGGGAGGGGATAAGGAGATGGAGGAGGTGGAGGATATAGATGTAGCTAAGATTATCATAGAGAGGGATACATTGAGAGTTTAGTGCATCACCTTATATTGATAGCTAGCTATAGCATAGGGGTCCCTAATTATTATGTAGATAGAGTGAAAGATAATGTAGATCTGATTAGATACTTTACATATGGGGTTTGACTCTTTGCACTTTAGTCATGATATGGTGGTAGAGGATAAGGATCGATAAAGGTTAGAGAAGGATAATCTAAGGAAGATGGAGGGGGAGAGAGAGTCCTTAGTGTAGATTATTGGAGAGGTGGTGGGTCCAAGCACTAGATAGGTGGGGACCATGAGCATTGAGTGATATAGGGAGATGGATGTAAAGATGAGATGCTATGAGCATATTATTTTGGACTAGCTTCCAAAGACTCCTTGAGATGTTTCCCATATAACCACATAGGGAAGGTCTTCCAGGCACATGTACATAGGGTTAGTGAGTATGGGGAACATATCTTGAAGGAGAGACATGGATAGAGATGGAGATGGGGGTGAAAGCTTAGCAAGAATCTACCTAAGTAGCTTATAGTTTACACAATAACACATGCATGTATTTATATTCATTATACTGGATAGAGAGCCATAGATAAGTATATAGATACTTTGATGTACATTGATCATTTTATATACATGTTTCATGATTGTGGATTATGTTGTTGTTATGGATTTATTATTATGGATTATGGATGTTCATGGATTATGCTTATGTATTATGGATGTTTATGGATTGTGTTTACATACATGTTTACATGTTTTTGGATTATATGTTTATGGATGTAGATGATATGATTTATTATGTTTTATTATATGTGATGGATTAAATTTTTTATGCATTATGAGTTATGGATTGATTATGGATTATGGATTTATATGTGATGTGAATATTATTTGATCATGGCTTTGAAATGTTATAAAATGCTTATAAATCATGATTATTATATGGTGGATGTGTTTTTAATATATGTATTAATGTTTAAAATGTTTATTATTAATTAATATGGATGTGACCTTGATTAGATCATTATGGATTAAATGCGTTGATTAGATTATGGATTATGGGATTTTATGTAAAAATGGTTATGGATTACGGATGTATATTTGATTATTTGATTATGTATTATAGATTTTATGTGATGTGATTATGGATTATGGTTTTAAAACTTTAAAATGTCTTAAATTATGATGTGGATTTATAATTATGGTCTTTGGATCAAATTATGTATTATGAGTAATTTTTTTGGATTATGATTATCATTAATGCAAACTATAACTTACTGATTTTATGTTTATAGATTTGTGAATTACTAGATTAGTGTATTTATTAATATAGGTGGAAAAATTTGTAATTAATTTAATTTATAAATGAGTTAATTCTTATTATTTTTATCTAGGAATTGACTCAAGAGAGTATGGTTAGTATGGTGTTAGTTCCAAAATGAAAACAAAATGAAAGAAACACACTAACTAGCATAACATCTCTAGGCCTAGATATTAGGGAGAGCTTAGTTAACAAACATGAATAAAACACACAAATAAAATGAAAAATAAATCCTCTTTTACCTTCCTTGGATGCTCCAAAATTCTTGTTGTAGTGGCTTTCTTGGCTTGTGTTCATGAAGTCCTTGGCAATGGAGGCTTGGCTACCTCCATCTCTCCTTGGCATCTTTGGCTTGTGTCTTGGCTTGGAATCAATTTGGCATGGTAACACTAGTTTCTTGAATATCTTTAATATATTTTTGCTTTATAACTTTTCACTAAAATATCTTAGAAATGATGGTCATGGCCTCTCTATTTATAAATTTTTGAGATTGATCAAAATCAACCTAAACCGCCCATCCTAAAATTGAGATGGGTGGTTGAGGATTAATTTAATTTTTGGACTTAAGATTGATAAATAGGCTCATCAATATTTGGGATAGAGGAGAAATTAAGAGTCATATAGGGCATCATGTAAGGCATTGATGAGGCATGGAGGGCATGAATCCTAATACTTGTGGCATTTATGGCTTAAGGATGTCTTCCCAAGAAAAGTCACCTGATGATGTAGATATTTAATATTCATTTCTAAAAATAAGTATTCAACAAGTTTTCATGGAATTATTAATTATTCCTTGATTTGGATTAATTATCTCTTAAGCATGTTTAAGCACTTTGTGCACAAATTACTTAATTGATTAGAATGCCTTGTTATTGGTCCAAAATTTGACTAGATTAAAATTAAAAGGCAATGCCAGATGAATTGGAACCATATTCCCATTTAGGATGTTACCAATATAAAATAATAAAGGCATGTGTCTCATATAAGAGATTTTGAAAGGAAAAATCAATCCAGAGCACCCAGGTGCAAAATTGGCATTTTAACTTGAAATAATCTGATCAAAGTTAGCTAGCCCATAAATTACACTACCCCATTTAGGGATACCCTAGGCAAAATTCGAAATTTAATATATTATTTTCACATCATTTAGTGTGTTTTAGTGTTTTTAGGCTAAATTGTGCATTTTGGGTGGAAATTGGTCAAAACCCTGATTGGGGGTTATTGGTGGCTAGATTTAGGTGTCTATAGTTTTCCCCTATTTGGGAAGGCATTGCAAGCTATAAGCATAGTAACATCTTCTCAAAGAATAAAAATGCCCTATATGCCTATAATTACAATGATGATAAACTAACTATATGATACCCCCTCAAGGGAATGGTTGGCATAAGTAGGTTGGCAAACGGTCCCTCAAAAAGAAAGAAGCGAAATGAGGGGACCAAAGAAAGGAAAGATGATGGGGGTGAAAACACAATGATATTGAAAAAGTAGTCAAAATCACTAAGAATACAAGTGGGACACTGTATAATGGTTTTCCCAAAGGTGGTTATAAGCATTGCACCTCGATAGTGGTAACGTGGTATGATAACATAATGATTTTCCCAAAGAAAGTTATAATCATTGAGAAGATGGAGCTGCCCCAGTTAGGATAGACCAACAAGAGAATAACATGCCCCTATATAGGAAAAAAAAGTAAAGTGGTGACAACATAATGATTTTCCCAAAGATGGTTATAATCATTGAGAAATGTAGGTGGGATGGTGTGCAATGACTTTCCCATAGATAGTTATAATAATGGGACCCCGATTATGGTAAACATGGTAAACTTGGTTGAGGATGATGACAAATTAACACAAAGGGTAATGATTAATTTGAACAACCTACTAGTAGGGAGATGCTCATCTGAGCTAATAAAGTTTGAAATTCTTTCATGATTAATTACTCTATTTGGGATATGATTGGGATAGAATCAGAATGTCGGTGCCAAAAACATGGCACCATTGCTAAATAGACTTCTTGAAGTGGAGGTTTTTTGTATCATGTGTTAGTAGGAATCATGGTATAACATCATGAATACTTGGCTGAAATATGCATAAGGACCGATTCCCATAATCTAATACTCAATAAAAAATAATGCACTAATGATAGAAACCATGATGACAATGTGAACATATGAATATGGATGGATTCAAGTGTAAGTGTGGGCAAGGAATCATACAATGAACACATATAAACCAAATCAAGGAAACAATGTTGAAAGCAAATAAATAGGCAGACAAACAAACAAAATAAGCAGAAATAAACAAACAAACAAACAAACAGTGCAATAGAAACCATACAAATATTGCCCCTAAAAAATGGGTGACAACTTAAAAAATGAACAAAAAGGGGGAATAGAAGAAAAGGAAGGGGGTGTCTGAGCTATCTCCATATGCACTAGGTAAGTGGATGTTGCTTACATAGTTCCATAGATGTAATATCCAATAAAAAAACATGAGGCCAAATGTAGTTCTCTCATGGAATGGGAAGAATGTGATAACTGAGGAAAAAAAACAGAATGGATGTGATAGAATAATAGGAATGATCTTGAAAAATGGCAAGTTCATAAGAGAAAAAGGCCAAAAGGATGGGGAAATTAAATGAAAAGTGATTTGCTTGTACCTTAGTAAGGGTTCCCAGAATCCTTAAGGCAAAAAATTGGTCAATGTTTTTGTTCTTTTCTAACATTTTTTCAAATGTTTTGGGAATTTTTTTGGAGTGTCTCAACTCAATCAATAATGACAAGACACTAAATGGTTCAAGCTTGAAAAATAGTGAGAGCATTTAAACTAAGGTTGCTCATAAAATGGAGAGAGCATGGCTTAGGTTGCTAAAAAAATAGTGAGAGCATGGCTAGAGGGTGACTAAGCTAACCTCAATAAGTATCAAATGATACCTACATAATCCCAGAGTAAGATCTCAAGTCACTATAGTTTCACCCTTACAGTGGAGGAATTTGACTAGTGTAGCAGTCATTTCAAACAAAATAGGCACAGTTGGTAAAAATCATAGTATGACATAGGAAGTGACAAGTTGGTACATCAAGGCTTAATGTTACCCCTAATTTTTCCATAGGTGGTTATAACTAGGACACAATGGCATAGATCAATGGTATTAAATTTATCCAAAAGTAGTTATAATTAGTAGCAAAACTGGTGGTAAGAAAGGAATAACAAATGAAGGATGTAACTACTAAAACTTCTGTCATACTATCCCAAAATATAATCTCTATCTAATTTACTTGAAACAACTGATGAAATTGATTAGAAACTTGATGCTAAAACTATGTAATGAATGGTAAAAACCAAAGTCAAATGGGCTAGGCTTTAGAACACACTAGGTCGATAGAATGAAAGCAAAAAGTAGATATGGTAAAGAGACATATAAGGATGGTATTTGTAAAAAGAAGAATAGTGATAAAATGGCATATCTAAAATGGTATTTACAAATAATATACCTTAGCATTCAAGCATAGTACTGCTTGAGATGAATAATATTCATCAGCTCAAAAAGTTCATCTCCATCTGGTGTGGCAAGCTTGTATGCTCCTGATCCATAATTTGTAGTGATGATGAAAGGCCCTATCCAGTTTATTTTGAATTTTCCTTTGTGCTTTTTCTCATCCATGGTATTCATTTGGTTTTCTTTAATAAAAAGATTACCAAGTTCAAATTTTCTATATTTAACACATTGATTATAGTGGCCTTTGAGTTGGTTCTGATATGCTTTATTATTGAGTGCAGCTATGCATTTCTCATCAATTAGGTCTAGATATTACAGGTGAGCTACTTGATAGTCATGATCATCTAGGACATGCTTGAAATATATGCGTAGTGAAGGTAATTCGACCTCAATGGGAAGGATGGCTTCAGTACCATAAACAAGTGAGTATGGAGTGACTCTTGTGGGGGTATGATGATTGTTATGGTATGCCAAAAGGGTAGGGAATATCTACAAGTGCCAATCATGACTGACATCATTGAAAATATTTTTGAGGATATTGACAATGGTTTTATTGGATGCCTCAGCTTGGCCATTACCTTGAGGGTAATATGCTATATAAATTTTTTATGTGATGTTATATTCAGTATATAACTGGTTTACATCCTTGTTCTTGAATGATCTTTCATTGTCAGATATAATGTCAGAGGGGATACCATAGTGGCAAATGAGATGGTTGAAAATGAATTTGGAAATTTGCTTTCTAGTCACTTAAGTAAGGGATATAGCTTCAACCCACTTAGTGAAATACTCAGTGGTGGTAAGGATATGTTTATGGCCGTCAGATGAAGTGGGGTTAATCTTCTCAATGAGGTCAAGTCCCCATGTAGAAAATGGCCATGGTATCAACATCAATTTTAGATTTTTTGTTGGGGCATGAATTAGATTAGCATGACGTTGACCTTTGTCACACTTTTTTATATATGTAGTGGCATCTACGTCCATTGTGGGCCAATAATAACTAGTACACAAAAGCTTTTTGGATGGGACTACCCTACTAGAATGAGCTCCACATACTCCTTTATGAACTTCTCTTAATGCTAGTGTAGACTCTACTAAATTTAAACAATGAAGCAGAGTTCCATCAAAATTGTGATGGTAAAGCATGGATCCAAGTAGAGTATAATGATTGAAATGATGAATGATGGCTTTGGTTTGTTTTTGAGATAGGTTAGGTGGTATAACTTGGTCATGAAGGTAATTTTAAAGGTTTGAGTACCAGATAGAATTAAGACCAATAATATCACAAATCATGGCAACAGTTGAAGTTTCATAAGTCAGTGTTGACAAATTCTTGATGAGGAATGGATACTCTCTAGCTTTATCCATTTGTCAAATTAGAGAACCAATAGTAGTCATGGCATCTAAATTTTTTTTACTAGCCCTTGGCATGTGCTCAAATTGAATATTGGCAATTTATTGCTTAAGAGTGTCGACCATGGCTTTATATGGAACTAGTTTGTCATCTTTGGTCTAAAAATGATCTATGACATGATTGATGATTAACTAAGAATCACCATCAAATTAAAGATGAGATATATTCCAATGCATTACTTGTCAAAGTCTTGCAACAAGTGCTTCATACTCATCCATGTTGTTTATACAAGGAAAGCTAATTCTGAATGATTTAGGGATTAGATCCCCCTATGGTGTAATAAACAATAGGGCTGCCCCTAATCCATGTGCAATAAATGAACCATCAAAATATAGTTTCTAGGGCTACTACTCAAGGTGTGTGTTAATGAAATTCATTATGGTTTCATTAGGAAATTAAAATGTGAGTGGTTGTGTGTCTATGAGAGGTACTTCAACAAGTTGATCTGTAAGAACTTATTCCCTGATTGCCTTTTGATTGACATAATCTATGTCAAACTCACTGAGAAGCATGATCCATTTAGACATTCTACCTTTCAAATAAATTTTAGATAGTAGATAATTGAGTGAATCTACTTTTGAAATGACCATGATCTTATTATTTAACATCTGATGGCATAGTTTTTGAGCTATGAAGACCATGGCCAGACAAGCTTTTTCAATAGGTGCATAATTATGTTCATATGTAACCAAGGTATGGATTAGGTAGTATATGACATGATCCTTTCCATTGTCATCATGTTGAGCCAAGAGTGACCCCAAAGTATGGTCAATAGCTGATAGGTATAACCAGAATCGCTTTTTTGGCATAAGAGGTAATCAAATAGGTAGGTTAACAAGATAGTCTTTGAGTTTTTGAAAAGTTGTGTAGCAGTGATCATCCTAGTGAAATGTAACTACCTTCTTCAAAATGTGTGTAAATAGATGGCACTTGTCTACTAACTGAGAGATGAAGCATCAGATTGACTGGATCTTACCCTGCAAATTATAGAGTTACGTTAAATTGATTGGTGTTGGCATCTCAGTTATAGCATGGACTTTATCCAGATTGAATTCAATACCTCTATGAGACATGATGAAGATAAGTAATTTTCCTAAATTTATATCAAACACACATTTCTTTAGATTGATTCTAAATTTTTACTCTCATAATCTTTCAAACATCTTATGCAGCACTGCTAGATGGTCGGCCCTAGTTTTGGATTTTCCCAATATGTCATCGACATAGTCTTCAATAATATCATGCTTCATATCATGGAATATGATAGTCATGGCCCTTTGATATGTAGATCCAACATTATTAAGGGCAAATGGCATTACCTAATAATAAAATGTTCCCCATAGGGTGGTGAACATTATTTTATGTTAGTCTTCTAGTGTTATTCTGATTTGGTTATATCTTGAAAATTCATCCGTGAGTGAAAGCATTTCATAACCTACCATGGATTAAATGATCATGTTAATATTAGGTAAGGGAAAATCATCTTTAAGACAAGCTTTGTTGATGTCTCAAAAATTAGTACAAATTATGATGCCTTTAGGCTTTTTACTAATATGTACCACATTAGAGATCCATTCTGAGTAGTCATTGTATCAGATACATCCTAATTCTAAGAGTTTTTCCAACACTTTATTTACTAATATAGTAATGCGAGGATACATCTTACGTAAATATTGTTTTACCATCTTGGTAGTAGGATTAACCACAAGGTGGTACAAAACCAAGGTGGGATCTAAACCTAGCATGTCAGAATAGGCCCATGCAAATATATCTACAAATTATCTCAATAGAGCTATAAATATGTCACATTCCTCCTTAATGAGGGATGCTCCTAATTTTATCCATTTTAGGTTTGATATAATCCTAATATTTACCTCTATTATATCTTTGACTAGAAGGGTCAAACTATCTTCTAGGATAGTAGGCAATGACTTAAATTATTGAATTACATCAAGGTCCTATGTTAGGACTTGTTCTTCAACTTCTCTTAGGCATGATGAATTTGAGTCCCCTAATGGGAGATCTAGCTATGTGATAAAAATAGTTAGAAATTCTTGAATAATTTGATCAAATACTTATTTTTGCTCAAAGCTAAACTTGGATCCATAGGCAAGTTCATCATTAGTGGTCTCCTAGTCTAAATTTGAATAAAAATGAACACCCCCATCTAATGGCACCTAAAATAGGTTTTCACCACTAGATTGGCCTTTATCTTTACTTTTTCACTGGTCAAAAAGTGCCTCAAAGAGGTTTTCACTTTGGGACCTCTATGTTTTACTTATTTGTTTTCGGCTAAGGGTGTTCACTCGCTCTCCAAAATAAGCTATATGATCTAATATGATTGATAATCTTGATTTGTGATCTCCCAAGGAATGTTGTCTCTAAGGCCCAAAAAGTCATATAATGCCTCATCATTCTAGAACCCATCAATCAACAAACTGAATTCTTGTTGGTCCCAATCTATCAGTTGGGGATAACATAATGGCAATGGGTTGTGATTAATGGTCAAGGTAAGGGTAAAAATGGCATTATTATCAAATAGATTGGTTTGAGCTAGATTATCAAAGGTGAGGCCATGATCAAACTCTGTTTCACTATCAGCATCATCATCACTAATCAGTGATGGAGTTTGAAAAGATATGTGGGGTCACCTCTATGTGGTTTAAATCCAAGTTCATAAGGTCTTTCATACTTAGTCATCAAAATTAGATTGATAGTTCCTTGTTGATTTGATCTGAGACCTCTTCCTTCATAATTATGAAATTCCATGATCCTATTGGGAATATGATACTTTGTATTTTTATAAAAATTAGATTGGTTTTCATTATATAACCATGATTTGTCCCCTTTAAGAGGGTCAGGTCCTAGGCTAGATGCTAGTACAAATGTGACATGTCTCTTATCTTTGTTATTTTTTTCCAATGTATATGTGGGATGACTTTAGGTCACCCAAAAGTTTTCAGATTCTGAGGAAGATTGGAAATATGAAATGTATCATGGGTCACATACTCTCTTGGTTCATTATCTAAAATGGTGAAATGATTAGAATATTCAAGAGGTGGCATGTGGGAAAGGGAATCCAAGGTATTAGGATCTATGCAATTATCCAGTGAAGGATAAATAAGTATATCCTTTCTTTTATTTTGGTTAGAACTTGGATTCATGTCATATTAATAATTATAGCTTTAAAATTTGGCCTCAAGATGCTTTTAGTGTTCATATGGGTGTAAATCTCCTAGAATATTCAATTCCATCCCTGAGTGGGAAAACTTGATACATTGGTACAATGTTGATGGGACCACATGAATCTCATGTAACTAAGGCCTGCCTAGAAGCATATTATATGATAACTCAAGATAAAGTGCATGGTAAAGTGTATCATGGGTCAAAGGCCCAATGATAAGTAGCAAACTAATGGTGCCTTGTGATTCTCTTTCCTGATTATCATATGATTTGATAGTTATTATTTCTGGCTAGAGATCTACTATTATGTACCCAAGAAGCTTGATGAGCTTTAGAGACACTATGTTGAGGCTAGATCGATTGTCTATAAGGACATGTTTCACTTTATGTTATATTGTATAAACTTATATATATATATAATGGATTATTATGAAGTGGGCCAAGGGAAAATATATCGCTTTGGTTAAATGTGACTTATTAGGATGGAGCTAGGTGTCTAACCAAAGCTTGAAATTTATTAAAGGATATGTAACTAAAAATAGTGGATTGGGTCAAAAAATCATTCAATATGTTCTTGTAGATTATTGACGTTCACAACAAATCTAAAATAGAAATTTATGTTGGTGTCTTCTGTAATTGTTTCACAATATCAAATTTCTTATCTTAATCAGTAGAGAATGGTTGGTTGAATGATAGGAAAAGTGGTGGATGGTTTTGGACCTAAGATATTAATCTTTAACCTCTGAGTTGTTATTACACAATCAAGATTTAATACTAGACCATTATTGCTAATCAATGTTGAGAATGGTGTGGGACTAGATAAGACAAGTCTATGTTGTTGGTGCACTCGCATTTGGTCATATGGTAAGGAGGATTTATCGATATAAGTTCTAAAAAGGGAAGTCTTAGATTTTTGGTTTGCTTGTATGCATTCCCAATTCAAAGAAGGATCATCTATATAATTGGACTAAATGTTGATGTTTAGCAATGGTCGAGGCTAATTAGTGCTTGGTTTAGGATTAATGGAGATGGTATTAATGCTATCCCCTATAATATGACCTAAAACCCTATTATAGCCATGTGAAATTGCATGGTAGGTTTGTTATTTATTACCATTATGACATTGGTTTTGTTGATTCTACTGGTTTGACCTTTGATGTTGATTTTGCTATTGCACTAGTCATTATTGTTGTTGCTGATTGTTATACTATTATTGATTATTATAGATCCAAAGAGTTTTATTGGAAGTGGAAGCACCATTATATAATGTTACCTCCCCATTATCCAACATATTCTTAATTAAATTCTTGATTTGGACACATCTTCATAGATTATGCCTATTAACCCGATGATAGTCATAGAATTCATTTTCATGCTACCAATCAGGATAAGGAATGCCTTATGCATAAATATTTTATATAGGCCAACTAATCAAATTAATGGTGGTAAGATTAAAAAATACAAACTCAATAGGTTATCCTAGGTCATTAAAGACATGTCATGCAGGTATGGTTCTCTTAGGAGGACAAGTTTGTAATGGTAAAGTCTACTATATTTACTGTGCAGGTCTTGGTTGTTGTGCTTGAAATATTGGTTGGAGAGGTTATCGGGTAGGATTAAGATGAAAAGGTGGTGTACATGATGTTTTCACCATTTGTATATGATGGGATTTGGTTACTCTATTTCCCACAACATTCCTATTATGGTTGAATTACTTTAGTCTTTCTTGGTTATTGGCTTATGTCGGTTATGATGTTGGCACTTGAATGAGATGTTGGTCATTTCCCTGATTGGTAGCTTGATTTTGATTAGTTGAATTAATATTGATGAGTGTCCACTTGATCAATAAACCTTTATCAATGATTTCCTTGGAAGTATGTGCACATTGTAGTTCTAAATGATAAGTTATCTCACTATGCAAATTTTGGGTAAACAAAGTGGTTAATTATTTATCTAGTAAACTATGGGTGAAATAGCTTGTAAGGGTTCTCCATCACTATAAATAACTTGAAAAACTCTCACTATATTTTTTATTTTCTTACGTTAAGTCTACTAATGAAATCTCATGCTCAAGATTATAGGAAAAATGCTACACAAACTTATTAGAAAGATCATCAAAATCCATTACTGAATTTTTGGGAAACTTTAAAAACCACTCCAAGGTTTTTATGGCCAAGTTTTTTGGAAACAATAGCAAAAGGTATATATTAGTATATGCCATTGGTTGACATGCGACAAAAAATTCAGTCAAATGATCCTTAGGGTTGCCTTTCCCTTTGTATTTTTTGAATTTTAGTGGTTTGTATCCTAGAGGAAATGATATCTACAAATACTCCATATTGAATGGATAGGAACACATGTCATCCAATTTGAAATTTTTAGTGTGTTTCCCCACTTGAATAGAAGCAATTGCATCCTTGATCTATTATAATTATTGGGATAGAAAACTAGAAGGAACATTGGTTTGAGGGAGAATTTGGGTAGATGGTTGGGAGGTCACAAGTGGGACACTTTGAATATGATATGATAGAGATACCTGTTGGGGTATATTGATTTGGTTGGGGAATGGACCAAGAATACGCATACGTGGATTAAGATGTACTTCAAATTTCACACTTGGTTGTGTGATATTCTAGTTTGGGTTGGCAATAAATGTTTGACTTGGAGGATTGTGTGGTTGGGATGGAGGGATATAACTATACTATGCTTGTTGTGGTTGAAAAGGGAAATGCTACCAACTAATCAAACCTTGTTTTTGAGTGGGAACTTGTGGACCAAGAACCTATCTCTAGATTTGTGGCACATTTTAAACAAATGATTGTCTAGTATGTACTTGAGAAACATGGGGACTTCCTTATTGCATGAATCCCTATAAGGAAGTGAAAACATGTTGTAGATTTGGTATTTATTGCTAACTAACATTTTTACATTATTGACTAATCATTGCTTGGTTTTGGATTGGCATATTAGTCTATAACTAAAGAGGTATGTTCATCATTACCTGGTGAGGTGGAATATTTGTTTCCCCTAATTGAGATGGCAATGTATTTGTCCTCTATTACATTGATACATTATATTGTGTCTGTTGTTTTGGAACACTACTCATTACTTATTGGGGAGGAGTAGGATTCATCACATTCTGTCAGTAAGGCATGACAATGGATGTTACTAGATTACCTAATCTCATAGGTTGTACACTTGAGGAAGCAACCAATTGAGGTTGGGGTGTATAAACTCCTATTCCCTGGTATGATGAGCTAATCATGGGATGAACTATAGGCACATGTTGTTGGCTAGTTGTTTGTGCATTGGTACCACTTTGATTAGGATTGGATGTTGTTTGCACATTATCTACTATATTTGGCTCACTATTCTATGTAGAGTCCAAAGACACTTCTTCAATAATGGGCATATGCATCAAGTTATCTATTGAAGCAATTTGTATGAATGGGTTGAAACTCAGATTCTCTTGTCTATTTAACTCTATCAACACTCCTATTGAAGTAACTAGCTCAATAAGAGGCTTACTTACCATGTTCATATGATTGAAATTGTGTGCTAGATTCAAGTAGGTTTGATATGCTATCTATATTTGGTTAAAGTGATCTTCCATGATGTTTTTTATTTGATTAGATATATTAGTATCTTGGTACATTGTTTGGACTAGGGCCATATGATTTCTAGAAGAATCCTATTGATCGTAAATGATATTATGGGGCACTCTTACTAGACTTAGTAAATTTTTATGGGGGAAGTCTGCTGGAAACTTGGCCCTTACCTCTATGGATCTAACCAAAATCTCATCTTTGTTCTCTAAAAAATATCACTCAAATAAAAATGGATCATACGTGGAACCCATATTAGTAGAATATGACTATTGAAGAACTATCTTATCCACTGTAGGTATTATAGCTAGGTATTTTGTGGTTTTCTCTTGGTCTTATTCTGAATAAGGTGGTGTGTTAACCAGATAGTTATCCAATTGATCTTGGTTTTGTGCCCTTGATTGAGTATTATAAGAGGGATAATAATCCATCTCATAGACAATATTATTCATATAGGGGTCTTGCACCATTTCTTTTTGTGCAACTACATTACTAATCTCCAGATTGTATATGAGTACACTATGAGTGTAGGAATACATGTTGAAATCCATAGTCAATGTTTTATGATAAAAGGTCAAAGAGTTATACAAACTCTAAAAAGGATAATGTCTAAAATAGATGATGTTTTAACTCATTCTAGATTCATCAAAAGGATCAAAAGGTTTATGCAACGATTTGTGAGGAAACAAGCTAACGTGAAGTATCTAACATTTCCATTTTCACACAAAGGTAAGCAAGTAAATGGACAAAAAATCAAAATTACAAACTCTAAGGTCAAAGTGTTTCAAATCAATCTAATCTAGGAATTTAAAATTTTCTAGGTCTTTTGGCCAAATGTGATGTCAAAAACTAGGCTCAAAAAAGGCATGTGCTAGGACTCTTGGCCAAATGACATCAAAAGCTAGACTTTGAAATAGATGAAAGTTTTAATTTAATGGATTTGAAACACTTCTAAAAAACACTAGGCATTTGATTCTTGGACATGAAATTGATCAACTAGGTGTAAGGTATGAAACAAAAGGCACTTTATAAATAGTTTATTTTATGATAAAAAATGGTATAAAACTTGGTTCTTTTGACAAAAAATCTAGACAAAAGTGAATAGTATGACTATTTTAGACAAAAGATCACAAAAGTACACTTGGATTGGTCTAAAAATGTAGGAAAAAATTTGAAAATCTATGCAAGAGGGTCTATGAAATAATATTCAAAATGTTTTAGGTAGGGTAATGATGCTATACTACACAAAAGGTGTGACAAAAACGTTTGTTTCAAAAACACCCTAAGGCAAAGACATTTTCCCACAATTTTGACAACATAACACTACCTTTCTTAACTCAAAATGTTGTGGTGCATAGAATCAAATTGAAAGTGTTTAGCACAAAGTGGATTAATTCTATCAAATGTTGATAATGATTACGAGTCTTAAATGACCTTCAACCCAAATTGGAAATTAAACCTAATTTCCCTCAATTTTAGTGCAAATGGTGAACCCACTTAACACATCAACCTTAAGAACTTGTAAAGGGGTAATTTAGAATTTAGATTATAAGTGAAGGACTTAAATAACTTTGGTAAATGTCTAAACTCAATTAGGCATCATAACTATGCCAAAGTAGATGATATGACTCTCAAACATTTGATGAACTTTTGAACAAGGCAAATTGATAATTTCACACAAGCAACATAATGCCTCTTTATTCAAAGGAAAATTTGGACTATGTGTTTGGTTTGGATTATTTGTTTACACCAAGTTTTGACTTTAAACAAGACTTTTATCTAGGACAATACCAACTAATTAACCATTCTTAGATCCTAAATTGATAAGGTTGATTGGCATTATTGGAATCCATCAATATACATCATTTAAGAGGATTTTAAGTGTTCATCTAAAAATAAATGCACATTATATAGTAGGTTTTTTACATCCCCCTTCTCTCAAATGATAGTAATATGACATGGACCTTGAGGTGCACCTTGTACCAATGATACTTTTGTAGTAAGTGGGGATTTGTCTAAGATCTAACAAGTTTCCAAATGATTTAGGGGAATTAATTACACAATGACTTTCACACCAAACAATACAAAATAAAAGCACAAATTTTGGGTCTGTATCACTTGGCTTGTTGCAAAAAGGTCTAGTCTTTTTTTAACCACTACATCCTATTGTTCGCTCAGTGTAATGTGATGTCCAAAGTGCCATTACGTCCCATGTGTAACTCCATTTAGGATTCAAATGAATTCAATATCAGGAGGTGAAACCCTAAGTCAAGGCTTCCCTAAAGAACTTATGGGAGGTAATGAATTTCCCCTCATAAGCCAAGTTTGCATAAAAATAAAAGACTAAGAGAAATACTTTAGGGTCATTTTCAAGGTCACCCAAAATTTGATGAGTTTTTGGGGAGTGATTTAGATGACATTCTTTCTAATCCTTGGACTAGAATTTTTGCAATAGGAATGGTGCTTTTGATTCCAAGGGTTCCCTCAAGGAGATAAATGAAAGAGAATATATGCAACATTCCTCTTTTTTCCAAACAAAATCTAATTAAATAGCTATTGCAAGAAAAAATTGACAAGTGTGTTTAATTTTAAGCCAAAATGAAATATTTGGTGGTGTTCATTTAACCCATTGTTCTTAATATTGTGAACTTTGAAAACATTCATCTAATCATATAAATTTTTCATGAAACACCAAAACAAAGTTCCTAATTTATTTTTAAACATGCAAAAAGGTGATTTAAAACATGTTTTTATCAAATGTCAAACTTGGTCCTACAACAAAAATGTTAGCATGTCCTTTATATTTGAAGCTATTTTTGGTTTGAAACAATAAACTTTAGAAAAAGAGCTCTCAGGTCTGTGTTTTTATAAAAACACAATGACTGACATCAGTTTATATAACTGATGATAGTTACATTTTTTAACCAATTTCAATTATCTAATTCACATCAATTGTACCAATGTGGCTGATGATAGGTATACAATCAATGTCAATTTTGCTAACCAACATCGATTAAGTTATACAACTGATGTCAGTCTTACTAGTTGATGTCAGTTACTATGTAAAACCATGGCAAACAAAAAATGGAAAAATAAAGTTAGAAAATTAATTTGCAAGACTTTTAAGATTCCAAATGAATATTTTAAAGTTGTAAAATGATCTTCTTTAGGTTTTAGATGCATCTAGTCTCACCGGGTGTGCCATATGTGATCTAGGAATTTGACTCAAGAGAGGATGGCTAGTATGGTGTTAGTTCCAAAATGAAAACAAAATGAAAGAAACATACTAACTAGTATAACATATTTAGGCCTAGATACTAGGGAGAGCTTAGTTAACAAACATGAATAAAACATACAACTAAAATGTAAAATAAATCCTCTTTTACCTTCCTTAGATGCTCCAAAATGCTTGCTGTAGTGGCTTGCTCAGCTTGTGCTCATGAAGTCCTTAGCAATGGAGGCTTGGCTACCTCCATCTCTCCTTGGCACCTTTGGCTTATGGCTGGTCTTGGCTTAGAATCAATTTGGCATGGTAAAACTAGTTTATTAAAGCTCTTGAAGATATTTTTGCATTATAACTTTGCACCAAAATAGCTTATAAATGATGTTCATGGCCTCTCCATTTATAGATTTTTGAGATTGATCAGAATCAACCTGAACCATCCATCTTGAGATTGAGATGTGTGGTTGGAGATTAATTCAATTTTTGGAATTAAGATTGATAAATAGGCTCATCAACATTTAGGATAAAGGATCAATTAATAGGAATGGATGGCATCATGGAAGGCATTGATGAGGCATGGAGGGCATGGATAATGATACTTGTGGCATTTATGGCCTAGGGATGTCTTCCCAAGAAATGAGGTCCCCTAATGATGTAGATATTCAATATTCATTTATAAAAATAAGTATTCAAAAAAATTTCATGGAATTATTAATTATTCCTTGATTTGGATTAATTATCTCTTAAGCATGTTTAAGAACTTTATGTACAAATTACTTAAATTGATCAGAATGCCTTGTTATTGGTCTAAAATTTGAATAGATTGGAATTAGAAGGTAATGTTAGATGAATTGGAACCATATTAAAATTTAGGATGTTACCAACAACAAATAAAAAAGGCACATGTCTCGTGTAAAATATTTTGATAGGAAAGAGCAATCTAGAGCACCCAAGTGTAAAATTGGCATTTTGACTTGAAATGATATGATCAAAGTTAGCTAGCCCATAAATTACACTATCCCATTTATGGATACCCTAGCCAAAATCAGGATTTGAATATGTCAATTTCACATCATTTAATGTGTTTTAGTGTTTTAAGACCAAATTGTGCATTTTGGGTGGAAATTGTTCAAAATCCTGATTGGGGGTTATCGGTGGCTAGATTTAGGTGTCTACAATTATTAGCTCATACCATGACCCAAGAAAACCACTTGAAAGGAATACATGTGCATCCTTAACAAAATGATAATAATAATACTAACAACTTTAGGTCAATTAAGTTCAAGATCTTATTAATTTGCTTTTAGGATTTGATATAAAGCAGAGTATAAGAAAAATATGTTTCAAACCTAGAATTTTTTTGTGTAAATCCATGTAGATTGATCAATGTGGGAAGTCTACTAAATTAAATAAAACTAATCAATTTAGGAATATTTCTAAGGATATTTTATGCATGATATCCATCCTTTAAGGGATTGGTCTGTATTTTTTAGATAGGCTTGAGGGAATAGTCTATGCTTTTGATATTTTGTATATTTTTATAGATTTTGTGGATTTACATAGTTGTCCTTTGAGGGAGCAGCCTATTTATTTTTATTTTCTTTTGTATATGTTTTTATTTGATTTATTTTTGATCCCATTATCATTATTATTATTATATGAATTGGACTCAAGTATCCTAGGATAAATTCCCAAAGCTTTGATACACAAGATAAAACACTTATTCTCAAAAATGAACTAGTGATAGGGAGGGATTTCAAGTAATAATGATTTTGAGCTCCTTCTCATTAGAGGTGAAACATATCTAATTAAATAATGCTATGAATAGAGGTGAGGTATTCATATTCAAGGTAAAAAATGGGTAATGCTTTCAGATAACCACATGTCTCTATATATCATTATTTGGTATAAGAAAAATAGGGATATGAAACCTAGAAACTAAACTAGGTAGACCAAGGTGATTAAGATTTATTAACAGTAGAAAGGACACATATGCAATGCATTAAGAGGTTCACACTCTAATTTTCCATAAAGAGAGGCCAAGTGATATTCCCCAGACTTGTACTTATGGGTAATAATATATGGTCTGATCCAATGTGAATAAAACTTTTCCCTTTTACTTTTTTCCATATTAGTTACATGTTGATTTTCCTTTAAGACAAGGTCATAAATATTAAATTCACATTATATTATATGTTTATTATAGATGCATTTTATTTTTTCCTAATATACATGTTGATGTTCAAGGGCATCCGATCGATGATCATCCAAGAGTTTGAGCTATGGTAATCATTCCTAATAGAAATCATCCTCAGAAATGATTTCTTTAAGGGATATGTGAAGGGAAGGAATATGAACTTCAAGATTAATTAAAAATTTAGTACCATATACTAGGGGAAAATGAGTAGCACTATAGGGGTTTGAATACTAGTTCAATAAGCTCTTAAGGTAAATGGAACATGAAGATGCTAGTTCTTGCCTACTTCATTAATGACTTTTTTTAGGATTTTAACAAGAGTCTTATTGGATGCCTTAGCCTATATGTTATCTTGAGGATAGTAAGGAGAGGGGAATCTAAGCTTAATGATAAAGGAGTAACATATTTATTGAACCTTTTTGTTCTTAAAATATTTTCCATTATTTGTGATGATCTTATGAGGGAAGCCAAAGCAATAAATGATGTGCTGACTAATGAATTTAACAATTTTATTTTATTTGGTTGAGATAAGGGGGATAGCCTCCACCCACTTAGTAAAATACTCAGTGGTGGTAATGACAAATTTGTGACACTATCAAGACTTATGGTTGATTTGAACTATAAGATCGAGCCCCCACTGGGAAAAAGGCCAAAAGTCTCGATCTACCTATAATGCTTGACTAGGGACATGGGATAAGTTGGTGTGTTGTTGAAACTTGACACATTTCTTAACATATTCACAAAAATACTAATTTAAGGTGGGCCAATAATAGCCCAGACATAATATTCTCTTAGAGATGGTATGGCCACTAAAATCCTCCACATGACCCTTCATAAGCTTCTTTGATATCAAGGGTAGCTTCATGATATTGGAGACAATGAAGAAGGATACCATCAAAATGATGCTTATAAATAATACCCATAAAATGATAAAATAGGTTACATGATGTTGGAAATTTTTTTTTCCATTTTTATATAGATCTAGAGGAATGATCCCCCTTGATAGGTAATCAAATATTTGTATGTACCAGAGATTTGATGAGCTTTCCTCCACACTATGGATGGAAAGAAGGTTAGTTTTGGTAAAGGAAGGTTAATTAATCCTATGAATGAGGCTAAAAAACATAGATTCTTAAGATGAAGATGGGATAAAGGAGGCCAAGGAAGCCATGGTATCTACAAACTTATTAGTTGATCAAGGAGTAGCTTGGATAACATAATGATCAAAGGTGGATAACAACTGATAATCTAAGGTTTTATACTTTTGAATATTATCATTTTTACATAAATATATTCCATTTATTTAATTGAACACATGATGGTAATCACCATATATATTAATCATCTTAATACCCAAGGCTAATGTGGTTTGGAGACCTATGATTAAAGCCTCATACTTTGCCATATTATTGGTGTAGTCAAAATCAAGCTTAAAGGATAGAGGGATAGGTGCCTCCCTAGGAGGGATTAGGATAATTATAGCTCAACATCATGCTCACATTTAGATCCATCAAATAATAAAGTCATTTGATATTGTGGATCTATTTGAGATGTGGAGGCTACAGATTCATCTATGAATTCATAATCAACTAGTTGATTATTAGAAAGAGGCACTTTAACAAGTTGATCAATAATGATTTGACATTTAATTAAGTTTTGATGGATGAAATCCAAATAAATTTTTTCCAAAAGAATAAGCCATTTGGCCATTTACTAATTTTGATAAGGCTTGGATTGCATAAACTTTAAGGGATTAGTTTTCGTGATGACATAGGTTTTATGATTGAGTAGATAATGTCGTAGCTTAGTAGCTATGAAGACCAAAGCTAGGCACACATTTTTTATATGATCATAACACATCTCATACTCAATAAGTGTGTTATTGATATATTAAATTTCTTTCTCTTTGTTCTACTCATCATGATGGGTAGGCATGGCTCTAAGGGCCTAATTAGTAGCATAAATATACAAGAAGAATAGTTGTCCTTCTTTTGAAGGAGTGAGAATTGGTGGTGAGAGAAGGTAGATATTAAGAAATTAAAAATCCTCCTAACAAATAACATCCCACTTAAAATATAAATCCTTCCTTAGAAGGTGATGGAATGGTTGACAATGATCGGATAGCTGGGAAATAAAATGATGGATAGACTACAATTTACCTTGCAAACTACATAGCTATTGAAGATTGGATAGAGGTGTAATTTCTAAGATGGCTTTGTTTTTTCCAAGATCAACTTCTATCCCATGGATTGAGATAATCAATCCTAGGATTTTACCCATCAATACTCCAAAAATGCATTTCTTTGAATTTAGATGCATGTGAAATTAGATTAAGAGAGTGAAGATAACCTTTAAGATGGAAAGGTGGTCTTTTTGTAACTTTGATTTATCAAGAATATCATCCACATAATCCTCCACAATTTTATGGATGATAACATGGAATATGTAAGTCATATCTCTTTGATAAGTAGCTCCTGTATTCTTTAGGCCAAAAGGAATAACTCGATAGTAGAAAGTCCCTCAGGGAGTAATAAATGAATTCTTATGTTGATCTTCTGGTGAAATGAGGATTTGATTATATCTAGAGAAACCATCCATAAGTGATAAAATTTTGTGGCCAATGGTTAAATCTACTAATTGGTCAATATTAAGGAGAGGAAAATCATCCTTTAGACAAGTGAGATTAAGGTCTTGAAAGTCAATACAAAGGCATAGTCCCCCTATAGGATTGGTGATAAGGATGATGTTAGATACCCATTGAGGGTATTCGATGGGCTAGATAAAATTAATGGATAAAAGATGATACAACTCTTATTTGGCCAAGAGTACAATGTGAAGATGCATCTTTTATAGATTTTGATTTATAGGTTTAATGTTAGGGAATGTGATGATGTTATGGATAACGATAGCATGATCGATACCAGACATATTTCTATAGGACAAAGCAAATACTTCACTATGATCTATTATAAATACAGTAAAATCTTGGTACTCCTAGGGATATAAGGATTTACTAAATTTAACTATTAATGGAGTCTCATGGGATCCTATTTTAACATCAATGATGGACTCATTTTATAGACTAGAGGTTTTAGATGGAAGGGTTTTATGTAGATAAAAATTATCTGTGCCTAAATGAGTTAATATCGACTCATCATCTTGTCACTAAAGAATAAGGATGGTGGAATAATCTTGCTTGATCATGTCTAGGTAGGATAGAGAAATGGTTTAGACCTCTTCATCATGGTGATAGATGAGATTTTATAGAATAATGTCATTGACTAAAAAAAGTCTGGGGAAATGGATACAACATTATCAGTCAAAGAAGGGGTGCTAGATGATGAGGATGGTGTATCATATTCAAGGATGGGAAGGAAGTAACCTCTGGGGTCGATTTGAGAATTTTACTAAAATTGAGGCCATGATTTTCATGGGGTTTTCTAAAGTCTCCCACAATAACCTCGTGTGTGCCCTGTTCATAGCATCTTATGCCAAAACCCTTCTAGGCACACCGTTATAGGTATGTCTTTATGAAGTGGGGTTTATCAAGGAATAAAATGTTTGATGTAAATGATTTAACATGGATTTGGTTAGAAAGTCCTAAAGAAGGCTAATCAATTCCCATATAGATCAAATGGGTGCAAAGGAAAGGTGGACCAAATGGAATAATTTACACCAAATTTAGATAATAGGCCTATTATTTGTTTAGGCATCCATATTTATTTAGATTAAGGAGAGTATTGAGTGTTAATAACTGATATTCTCTAATTAAAGCTACTAAAATATCGAATAAATGGAATCCTTACTGATTCTTGATGCATAGATTATCGTATAAGTGTATGCTTCATTAAATGATGATGGGGTAGTGCTTTGCAATGGAATTAAGACATCATTGGGGTGGAAGATGAGGTTGCAAGATTTGAATGTATGGGGATCAGATGGGATATTGTGGATTTTGATTTTGTGTTAGAATTTAATACATCTATGAAAGGTAAAGGGGATGCAGCATGTAGTGCATATCCAGGGATGACATAAGAGAATGTTGTATTAGAATTCCCCTTTAATTACATAAAATAGTTTAGGGAGAACATTTGTGCCTACTTGAATGTGAAGGATTACCATTCCTAATGTAGGGACCATGGTATCATTGAAGGCTTGTAGAATGGTAAGGGATTAGGATACAACTATCTTAGGTAATTGTAATTGTTTAAACATGTGAGAGGAGATGATGTTTATACTAACACCATTATCAATCATGACTCATTTTATTTGAGTTTGATCAATCTGGGAAGTGATAAACAATGTAAGATCTTGGCCATCTAGATATAAGGGTGCTATTTTTGAATCATGAAAGGTTATGGATAAGGTCTTTTAAAGCAATGAAATTAAATATAATAAAGTTTTGGGTTCATCATCTTGTGTCTTAGTGTCCCATAAGGCTTCTATCATGGCCTCATCGTGTTGTGGAGAATTCTATATAAGTTTTTATAGGGAGATTTTGACTGAAAGCTGATGAAGATGCGTTAGAATAGATATCTATATTAGTTCTAAAGCATTGTTATTTTGTGCTTTTATTAAAATATAAAATTTAGGTTTAGGAGTGGGCATTTTTGGACTATTTGTGGTAAGATCTAGTGCTTTGGCAATAGTCACTTTGGATTTTTTATGATTAAGTGTTTTATGACCCTAGGCTTAGGATCACATAGTTATATAGAATGCATCTATCTAAAACAAAGGGGGATTCATTATGTTCTCAAAATCATCCACATATAAAGGGAGAGATTGATATTGGGCTCTATCATATGTTTTATCCTCTTTTATATCTCATTCTAATATTATGGGTAATGTGTTACTTCCTGAGGCTGATGTAAACCTAGTAATTTAACTGTGGGAATGGTCATGATCTAATTGTTCTATTTAAGAGATAATATTATTATAATAGGTTTAGGACTATGACATTTAATGAATTAAAATTTTATGTGTCATGACCTACTATTAGATGGTATACACATTTCCTATTTTCTATATATTATGTTGGTTTTTGAATATGAGGGTTGACAGGCTTTAAGGTTGATACCATGATAAAGAAGGTCTAGAGAAGATGATCAAGGATCATAGAATAAGAACCATTTAGTGGATCTTGATTAGCCTTTTCAATCCTTTGAGGTGCTGGTAGGGAAGAGGTATGTGACCTCAAACCTTGGCCTTTTCAACTAGTTGTTTAAATGTTCCCTACTATAGGTACTTTGAGTTTAGGATAAGTCTTTACACCTAAACCTTGTGGATAGTAGGGGTTTGAGGGGTTATGTATTGGAATGATCATGGTGGGAGTATCCCATTATGATGGTACATATGATTTAGTGGAGGATTATATAATGGTAACATTTAATCTTGTTAAAGGATTGGACCTAATATAGATGCTCTTATTTGAATAGTGGTAGCAGTGCTTTCTACTTTTAAATTTGCTCAAGGGTAGCGGGGATGTCCTCTTTAGGGAGTTCAATCCAAATGGGAGGATGATAAAAATACTTTACCCTGGCTTTTTAATATTATTTTTGACATCTATGACTTTTTCCTTACTTTCTATAGGATATAATGCTCTCAAGTAGTGGGGGGGGGGGAATTGATCTTGAGCTAGTTTGAGGTAAAATGATAGTTTCCTTAAGAAGTAATAAGCTAGTGGGATCAGGTATGCTAGATAGAGGTATTGAAATGATGTGAGTAATGGTATCTTATAGAATGTATAATCAACTTGAGTGCTTTCAGATATGGTTTCCTCTAGTGGATCCTAAATAATGAGATCCAAAAAACTTAGGGAAGTTTTTTGGATGTCTTCACTTGGTTTGGATGGTTCAAAAGTGTCTCATATAAGGAGATCAAGGATAGGAGTACTATAAACTTATTTAAGTAGAATCTAGTCATGGATGGTGTTAATTAAATGAATTTTATATTATGATGTGGATCCTAAATTAGATTGCATGGAATTTGATGTCAAAGCATGATTAGGGAATCATTGCCTAAATATATCTATAGACTGATTTGTGGGTGCATTAGGATTATCTAGTTATAACTCCCCCTGATCTATAAGATTTTGTACCAAGCCCTTGAAATAATGACATCTACTAATGTCATGACCTATTACATAGTGAAATTTATAAAATTCATTATACCTAAAACAACTAGGTTTAGGATGAGAATCATCAAGAGGTCTTACTGGAGGAAGCTCGATGAGGGATACATTTTAGAGTTTATCTAAAATAGATGCATAGGATTCTCCTAAAGGTGTATATTGTCACAGGGGAAAGTATATCAATGTCTTATAAGTTTGTGCTTGTGAGGTAGGGGGCTTAGATTGGTTTTTAGTCTATGGTGGTGATGATTTTACAACAATGACATTAGTAACTCCTTTGGTTTTATTATTGTTGCTATTAGTTCCTTTAGAGGGCTCAAGTTTGAAGTTTTTATTCCACAATTTAACCTTCCCTTCTTCTAGGGTTCTAATTTTGAGTTTATGATACATTGAAAAAGCCTCATCAAATATTTTAAAATATTGTACCCATAACATCGATGAGATGTGTTTAGCACATTCTCTCAAAAATAACTTGATTAGCTTGGGTTGTAGAAGGGAGAAGGTGAGTTGATTAATGAGACTTCTCCATCTAGATACAAATTCAGTAATATATTCATCATCAAACTATTAGATGGCATAGAGGTCAGTGATTATGACTTTCCTCTCAATACTGATAGAACAATGTTCTAAGAATATTTAAGCTAGTTACCCAAAGGAGAATAGGGAATGTTGTGGGATTGAGTTGTACCAATCTAGATCAGGTCCAACTAATGACATAGAAAAGGTCCTAAGAAGAAGCACATCATTATGTGATATAAGGTAGCAAGCATGTCTAAATGCTTGAAGGTGTTGTTGAGGATCCTCCTTATTTTGAAACTTCATAAACTTTGGAAGTTCCCACTATGGAGGATAAGGCCAAATAAGAACTATTGTGTTGATAAGCTCATTACATATTTACTTGTAAGTGAGCACATTCTTCTTCCCAAAGGTAGAGGCTTCCAAATTAGCCATCATGTTCATAAGGATGCTCATGAGGTTTAATTGGGTGTTATATTAAGGGATTCCTCCCAAAACATTCTATTGTGGAAGTTGATATGTAGGAAGCTGAGTAGAAAAATCCTAGGATAAGGGATAATCAAATGATGTGGTTGTGATTGGTTGATAAGCCACCACATGATATGGGGATTGTAAATGGATATAAGTAGACCCAATAACTAGAATAGGTGTTATGTATTGGGTGGTCAAGGGGACATAATATTAAGGTAGTTGACTTATAGGGGCTTGTTGTAATGGATGTATTTTTGTCCTTAAAGGTACACTAGTTTGGATAGGTGGAAGGGTTATTGGGACCAAGATGAGTAGGTTATAAAGTGATGTGGTAATAAGCTAAGTAGCTGTAGGCTGAGGCATAGTAACATTTTGATTTGGGAATTAGCTGGGGATGGAACACTAGACATTATTAGAGGTAGATTACCTAAGGGTAGCCTATTAGTAGTGTCAAAACTAGTCAGAGGAGGTTTGTTATGGGAAGACACCATAACGGTGGTAAACCCTTCACCTTCCTCTAAAGGCATGCCATATGGGTTCCTATAAAATTGCATATGGGTAAAAAGTGGGATGCATATGACTTGAGAGTTGTGATAATGGTTAAGTGTGATAGGATTTCTATCTAATATAGTGGCAAATTTAGATCACCTTAGGTATAATACTAAGGAATACCTTCACGTATGGACTTAGGGGAAATACGAGGGCTAGGTAAATTCTCCATAGATGAGGATGAAGTTGGGGGTTTGGTTTTCTTCTGAGACTATTGTCACATCAAAACCATGTAGTGAAAAAGTAGGAAATAAAAACAAAAAGCACACAAAAATTCTTTTTGATTATCTTGTATTTAGTGAAGATGTACCTAACAAGTTTTTACTTTTTAACTTTAAAGTTTGATTAAAAAAATGAAAAGGTTACTGAGGGTCCTAAGAAGCATCAATCTAAGGATGGTCTTGGGTTTGTTTAGGCTCATAAATATTTTTGTACTAGGATCAATAATTGGTCCAGTATTGGGGCCTACCCTCTCACTTCACACACCACAACATAAGGGTGTTAGGTACTTAGCTAGTATATATCAAAAGACCAAGGTTTATACTTATCTAGAGTAAAGAGTTGGTTCTGCCCTTGGTGGTGAAATCCAAGTGGGATAGCTAGGAACAAGGTTATCACTAGGTGATGAAATCCCAATCAATTCCCTTATGTTAATGTTTTGATGAGTTTATTATGTATGTGGTTTGGTCTATGTGTGAAATAAGTGATGACTACGATCAATTTAGTTGACTAGATTATTCTATATGAAATATCAAAGCAAGAAAAATGAATGCAAATTATTTTCAACTTTTAAAAAGGAAAAAATTGATTTTGGATTTTCTTTGAATGAATACAGTAAACAAAAGAAAGTGAAAGAAGATAAATTTAGAATGAATTTTAATAATAAAAGTTAGACCTTAGTAGTCCCACTGGGCATTCAATAATTATTAAGTAGTTTTTCATTACTATTTAAATTAAATATTACTTAATAAAAATTCAAATGAAAATAGGGTTTATGGTGAATACTTGTGAATTAGAAGATGTCATGTATCACTTTGAATCTAGTGATATTGAGAGATTATTTTTGGCTGAGAAGAATAATCTATACACATGTAAACACTTGACAAAAATAGATTAATAGATAATGGGGTGAATTGCCTGGTTAGAAAATAGTCCCAAGAAGTGTGAGCTTCCTCAAATGGATGTCATCTCACTTGTTTACATAATCAAGTGGATAAAAAACATATGAAATTACAATTGATAAAAGATATGATAACAATGCTAATTAAGATTTAGTCCTTGATTAAGCTATCAATATAAGCATAATATTCCTCCCAATAAGCTATAGTGAAGTATATATCATCCTATATGAAAAATTTTTGGTCTTCAATGGATTCAAGAGAGGGAAAATAAACAATTGCATAAAGAGCTAACTCGAAATCTATGTCACTCTGATCAACAAACAAGGGTTGGGAAACTATAGGGAGATCTATGATATTAATTATGTCATGTACTATGACTAGTAGAGTCATCTAAAAATAAGGGCCATATTCAAATTATAGGAAATTAATAAAGGATTGTAGAAAGGGGTCTAGGATTAAGGTCTTGGGTTTTTACAAATTAAACACAGTGGATTAGTGTCGATCTGTAGAATCAGTGTCGATTCAAAATGAATCAGCATCAATTCTCTTTGTGGCTGAGCTTAATAAAAATAAAGAATAGATGAGACATATTGTATGATAAAGACTAATAAAGGGATTTAAAGGGATGTAAATGGCATTCTAGAGATTAAATGAAAGAAATAAAGAATGATGACTTACCTTTGATCTGTTTATAAACAAAATGAAATTCCTCTATAAATATAGGTAGTTTTTTGGGATTGGGAGAGGGTATTTATTGAACACAACAAAATTTTGATAGTGTCATTAAAGACATCACTAATTTTCCAAGAAATCTAGCATCAATTTGAGGTTTTGAGTGTCTAGGTCTAGAATGAAAAGGTTGGTTGGGTATTTATGGATCAATGCCAATCCAAAGAATTGGCACTGATCGTGGGTGAATTGGCATCAATTCACCCAATTTGTCACCTTTGTTTTAATCATGGGTAAAATTGGATTTGATACACATGTAATTATTGGTAACAACACTATATAGGGGTAAAGTGGTTAAGGGGTATATTCTTTAGGTTATAAATGGATTTAGGAGGTTAAGGGGTGTAGAAAGGTAATAATAAATGCAACTTACTGAGTTATAAATGGTAAATATAATAAAACTTAGGATAAGGATTATTTAAGAGATTAAATAAATAAAATTAAGGACTTGAAACACCTAATTAATCATACATAGGGTATGAAATTATAGTGTCTACATTTTCCCCTTTTTGTGGACCAATATAGAATACATGCTACAAGACAAAAACCATGAGAGTTCCACTGCCTCAAGTTTATGTGAGGAGGTATCCCCCCTTAAATTAGGAGTTATCAGATGATAATGAATAGGTGATGGGTTTGAAAAATGGAATAATGGATGGGATGGATAGATAACATATGGGCTTTAATAAACATGGATGCATAACATGAAGTGTATGTTTTGCATTGACTGGATATAAGCTAATATAGGCAGATATGCCTCAAGGAAAATCTCATAATAAAATTCCATAACTATGAACATGTGGGATTAAGTGAAGACTAAACAAGAGGGAAAGTTATAGGGTTTGGTTGATCGAAGCATCTGATGTGCACATTACCTATAGATAGTTATTCTCAAGGGAGAATGCACTCATGGGACCCATTAAGGAGAGATACCTAAAAGATTACACACCTTATGTAGGCTATAGGATTAATAGGGGGTATAAATATACAAACCTAAAATGGTATAGGGAGAATAATAGGGTAGGAGTGGCAATGTACCAAGATAAAGCTAAGGAGTAGGGCTAGAAGTAAGTGAATTTATAGTAATGCAAAAAAGGAGCAAATTGGCACCAATCTAGAATGAATTGATGTTGATCCACTAAATTGGTGCTAATCCAAAGTTAGGTATATAAGCAAGTCTGATGTGGAAAAGGGTTCATCTACTATTTATGAAACCCAAATGATGTTTGAGAGCTCAAATGATGAGTTTGATACAAGATGAGATGGTGGATAGTAACAATAGTTTGAGGTGATGATGACACTTATAGGATGAGGCATGTTCATTATTTTATTAATCTTTTGAATTTTTGAATTTTTCAAGTTTGTAGGCTTTTTAGGGTTTAAGATAGAGCTAGGATTATGGGTAGGTGGTGTCAGAGAATTGACACTGATGTCCCAATAAATCGGTGATAATTAATAGTGAATTAACATCATTTCATCAAAATAGCATTGAACTAGATAGAATGGAACTGATTTGAAAGGGATTGGCACCAATTCAAACAAAAAAATGTGAAGAGATTAAAGTAGAGACTAGAGTTAAGATAAATGAGGTTTGTTAGGAGATTTTAAGCTTATAAAGGATATTGGTGATAGGCACGGGGTTTAATGTAGACACAAGATTAAGTGTCACCCATATTAGAGTAAATATGAGAGCAACTAAGGGATGATGATGGGGCCCATATAGAGGTTTTGGGCCTAGGAGGGGTGCATCACTATAGACACATCCATTGATACACAGGCTTGCTAGTGGATTTGGTAGAACATTGGGATGTTATGATCGAGACTTTATGGATTTTGATTGGGTAGATGATCATCATAGAGGAGGATCTATACTAAATTTTATGACTTAAAGTGTAGGGAGATCTTATAGAAACTATAGATGAGTATGGATGATGGGTAGCCTTGACATGCCTATACGATGATGATGAAAATGATATCAAATTTATTGTTGGTGGTTTCACTTTTGAGACTCTATATACATCAAATATAGTGGGGAGAGGTGTAATCATGATCATGATGTTGTTTATATCTTGATATACACTCCCAAACTTAGGAGAGGCATATTTTTGTAGATTCTAATTGGTGTAGTGGAAGACATACTAGAGCACTATATAGTTTTTACATGGGCATTGATTTTATTGGTGCAGATTTACAAGGAGTTTTGGGGTTGGAGGACCCAAAGATGTTATGGATTAGATGTTATTATCATTCTATATTACTGGGCCTATGAGCACATAATAATAGTGTGGTTCATTGATACCCCATGGATATGGTGGTATAATACTAAGTACATCATGGCCTTCCTTTGATCTTTCATTAGGCTTCATAGATGACATCACTTGGGACCTTAATTACTACATAAGGATCCTAGAGGGACTGAGAGAAATAGACATTATTTAGAGACCCTATTATGCCTATTTTATACACCCCCCTAAATTTTTCAAAATCAATACTTGTCACCATAGAGATCCTTGTCATAAAATTGAAAACTGTGTCAGGGACCCAATCGATTGATATTATTTTAGATGCATGTTTTCAATTATGAAATGGTAATGATTGATTGGTGAATTTATATTTATGTTTATAAGTGGTTTCAAAAATCATGGTGGACTAATGAATAAAATATGTGTATATAGTTATTAATATGATCATTTGTTTTAATGTTTAGTTTAGTTTAGTTCAATTTTGATAGTTTCAGTTGATAAATGGCCTTTTAGTTTTTGACACTTCAGTAGATTTATGATGATTCTTTAATTTTCATAGTTGATATGATTAATGACTCAAAGTAGATGATGGTGTAAAAGGGATGATTATCACATTTGAAAATCTATACATTTTAAAGTTGTTCTCAAGGCAAAATTCTGATTCATGGCTCATTTCTAGTTACTTTTTTTTTGGTATAATAGACATTTGTCACCTTGATGTGCTTAGGTGGTTTGATGATGTTGTCAAAGTTTATAATTTATATTTCATGACTTAAGATCACTATTTTTAGGTCCTATTTAATTTTTTATTTTGGATCATTATCATTTAGGATCATGACCCGTATTTAAAAATTAGTTTTAAAAAGAGAACATAGGTCACAAAACATTGTTAACATTATTATTCATCTCGTTGGGCATATATATATTCATATGATTTAATGGATTGGGACCTTAAGTTTATTCCATGGAGTTAAATCTCAATGACATAATGTGTTCTTAATATTATCCTCTCATATATTTCAAAGGTTCTATATTATGTCTTGATTTAAGACCCTACGAGCTACGAGGTTAGAGCATTGACATTGGATAAGATGTAAAGGGTTCTTCATGGGTCATAGTTTGATGGGTTTTTGAATTGAACATTAAGAATGTTTATTGGATTAATAAGCTAGTGTTCTATTTTTCAAAAGAAAACACAAAGGTGAGGTGAGTTGTCATAAGAATTATATTCAAAGATATGGTTTCAAAGTTTTGATATTAGCAAGAAGATTTGGCAGTATGAGGAAAAATGTGAAGTGATCACACCTTGAATGGAATAAGTTAGCGAATGATTTGGTATGAAGGGATAGTTATCACTAAGTTTAACCATACTAATAAATGTTTTAGTGGGACCACTAAGTACATAATTAGTAAATATAAGCCAATGCAAATTGAACATGTCATTTGGTTAGTTACAAAGATGAGTTGGTAGATATAACTTGTGAATTTATCTATTTTTGGTTCATTTAGTTTCATGTTTTGATGCAGAAGTGGAGTCCTATATGGATAGTCATTGAGTTTCAAAGCAAGATCTTGGTGAGAAATATTGGATATAGAGCTTAGGTGAACCATCAGGTATGTTGTGTAGTGTTCATCATTTTATTTTATGGTGATTTATGGAAAAAGTTTACAGTTTTTAGTGAAGAAATAGTCCTATTCAAATATACATGAGTATGATTTAAAGTTCTCAGTGTTTTTGGTATGATTTTATATGTCAAGATATGAAATATAATGAGAAAGTGTGTGAGTTTACCTGCATGTAAATCATTTAGAAAGTTATGACTATTTATTAAAGGATTTTGGGAATATTGATAAACTATGTGTAACTTTGTGTGTGTTACTAAAAAATAAAGTTTAAGGTCTTTTAATTATTATGGAATATATATGAAAGGGTTTTTACTTATTCATCTCATGTCTATTTAATAGAATTTTTTTGAGAAATCACTCAACATGTATGATAATATTTTGATTTAGACATTTTTGGGTTCCTAAAAGGATAAAATATTTTTGATTCAAGGTTGGATTTTATAGAATGGAGAAGTATAAACTGAGAAAATCATTTAAGTTGAATGCATGAGACATTTTGAAAATTTTGGTGATTTTCTTAAGCATATTTAAGATTTTCTTCACTATGGTTGATAGTTATGGCATGAAAAAGAAATCATGGACTTTGTTTTCCTTTGAATATTTGATGAGCCCTATCTCTTTAATCATATTTTATGCATGCAATTTATGGTTCATATGAATCTCAAGGTTAGAGGTTTAGTTGTTTTTGTGTATGTTTGAAATTTATTTTAGAAGGTTCATATTATGCGCTTCAATGAATAAGGTTTTGATAAAGTGAATAGCTTATTAATTCATTCACGTCATGCATGCATCTTAGTTTGGTTTCTATAAATATGCATGCATAAGAAACATTTTAGTTATTCAAAATTTGTCTATATCATGATGCATATAGATTGTGGACATTGGGAAATACCAAAACTGAAAAGTTACAAGAATTGATTTTAAGCCTGGTTGATTATATATGAATGTTGGAAATGGTATGTTGAGTTTATCTTTGAATATATTCTGAAGATTTTTGGGTTTTTTAAAATGTTGGTTGTTTTTGAAGCTTGATTTTTTGTTCTTAAGAGGTAATTTTCAATTTGTTTAGAGATTAAATCTGGTTTTGTATAAAGAAATTTTAAATAAAATGAGTTGATCATTTGTAAATGATATGCCATAAAATCATTGACAAATATATATAGATATTCTTGGGTTTGTGAGCTTATCTATTATTTTACAGTTTCAAGAGTGATTTAAGGTTTTAGATGAGATTTCTATTAAAATTTCACTTCAATATTGAAGCTTTAAGTTTTCTTTGAAAATGGATGTTGAGGTTAAAGTTCTTTGATCCTTCTCATTTTGAAATTTATATTAGAATCTTATATTAGAATAAATGAGTTGGATTTAGATAGTATTTGATGTTGTCACTTGGAAAATATTTTCTAAGATATTTTTGACAAATTCTTGGTTGTATTCGGTAGTTTCATTGAAGTTTTTAGAGAAAATTTTGATATAGATCGATGGTTTTAAATTTATGATATGGTTTAGTTTTAGTTTGTTGAGATATATTAGCTTTTAGTCTTTTTTCTTTTGTACATTTGTTCTTTTCCAAATCTTAAATTTGACTGTTATATTTTAGATTGATCATGTTGGGGTGGGATCAACCTAGTTTGAAAAGAAGTAATGATAATAGGGGTTGAGGAAAAATTTATAATAGTGATACTAACCAGCGCAATCCCAATAGAGGTTTTTATAGGAGTGGTTTCCATGCATGAAATTTTGGCCTTAGATTTCATAGAGGAAAAATAATGTGAATATATTATGATTCTTTTGAACCTAAATTTTAGGAAATTCTAAATAATTTGCCTGCTAATCTAGTAAACAAAGGATATAGAGGATATAATGGCAATAGAGGTTTCTTTGGCCATAGGTTTGGAGCCCAAACACCTTCTCAAAGTAGTTCATCTCACTATTTAGATCATGATATTCAACACCTTCCACTTCAACCTCATAATGTTAAAATAATTGAACCAGTTGTTGATCTTCTACCTATAAATCAAGCCACATAGCTTGAAATAGAGACTAACCATGATAAAAACTATAATAATTTGGCCATCCCTTCAGATGTACCTTATTCCCATGTATATCATGATAGAAAATGTAAAAGGTTGAGTCTATTTGTTGCCCATAGTGAACCTATTTTGAGATATGAAAGATTGAATTTTTGAGTTTAATGTTATGTTGGTAGAAGAAAGACAATAAAAATTCCACCTTCCACTGTAGAAAAAAAGACTGCAGAAAAGAAAGCTGAAATTCAATCTATGTTGAAAACACCAATGGAGGTTAAGATTTTGAAAAGAATCAAATTGGATATTGATGACATCACAACTGATTCAAAAATAAGACTGGTTATATTTCCTATAATAAATATAGAGTATAATGTTTGTCTTCATGAACAATACAAATATGTAATTAAGATGTTGTCTGATTCAGATGATTATTGGTCATCCAAGGGATAAAATTTATTTTATTGCTGAAACTTTTTCATGACATAACTTGATATTTTGGTTTGATACTTTAGATTTTAGATTTTGATATATTTTGATAAATTTTGGAAAATACAATAGTTTTGGAGTTCTATAATAAATATATATGATTAAATTATTTGATATGCATTATGGATTAACATAAATAGGATTTATTAATCTTTGAGTTATTTATTTTATGATTAAAATATGTATTCTATTATATTATTAATCATAAGGGTTTTCACCCATTAAGATTAAGACTTCTAGTATATATTTAATAAACTTGATCAATTAAGAGTTTTGAAGTATTAAATAAACCTGTCCTTAACTAATAATTGTTATAATTAATTGATTTTAAAAAAAAGTCAATTAGTTAACATAAACTAATAACTAACTAAAATTAGTAATAACTTATTTGCAACTAAGTTTGATGGTATAAGAAGAGATCAATAACTCATTTGAAGGGAGAACAACAACAATAGGTATTGAGAACTTAGACATTTTCTAAAGTCAATCATTCATCTCTCTTCTTTCTATACAACTTTTTTGAGATAATACAATTTTTGTAGACAGATCTAATGGTACTTTATCTGATGGTTGAATAATTGCTTATGTAACATAGGTATATCCATATTTATTTATCATTTAATACTTATTATCTAAATATTTCTAAGCTTAACATATTTTGATGATTATCATTTGTAGTTCTATGCAGAGATTCCAAGTATTTGACTTAAATAATGATAAATATTTCACTATTTTATAATATTTTATTGATTTATTTTGATTGTAAAGTTGTCATTCAAGTTTTTATAAAGGAATAATGTTGGTTTTTTTATTAAAATTGTCATTTTTTGCTAAGATGACTCTCTTTTAAGATTCACACACTTTATTGTAATATATTTGACTCTAATTTTAATATAGCTTAATCTTTAGTTTTCTTTAAATCTGATTTTATTTAAGTTTCTAGTTATCTTCTAACCTTTTAGTTTTTAGTTTCGTTTCATTTATATTTTTAGAGTTTAATTAATCTCTTAGTTTAATCTTGGTTCATTTATTTAGTAGATAGTAATAAATCTTTCTTTAGTTCTATTTATTTTTAAGTTCTCTTAATATTAATATATTTCTAGATCTATTTAAGTCATTAAATTAATAATCTTTTTGTTTAGTTTATATTTAGTTTTGATAGTTACTCTTTAGTTTATTCCATTTATTTTTGTTCTAGTTTTAGTTTTAGTTTGTTTGTTTAATCTTCCTCTTTAAGTTTTTATCTTATCTTGAGTTTATCTTTGGTCAGATTAGATTACTTAGTTAGCTTTTAGTATTTTATTAGTTCCTTATCCTTTTCTTATAACTTATTTATTTACTTTTTTTTAGTTTGATTTTCTTTATTAGTTTAATTGTTTGTCAGTTGTTATTATCTCACTCTCTTGTTTACATGTTTCAATATCTTATCTTTTCTATTATTTTTAATTTGTCTCTTCTCTTTTTGGTTATCTTTTGGAAGTTAGCTTAAAGAATATTATAGCAAGAAACAAGATATTAATGAACATATGAATACTTATTGAATTAGATTTCTATTCTCCAAGGGACTATCTAACTCATAGGTTTTCTCTATCAGATAAAATAGATTAAATATTATTATCTTAACCTATTCATGATTTGATGAAATAAATTTTTGATTGTTATGATGGAATAAGTTGCATTTGATAGCTTATTGATTATTTCCTAAAACTTATTAAAAATCCTCTTGTGTCTTTAGGATCGTAAACAAACATTTAGAACCCCATGATTAGACTGGTATGATACCAACTTGACCTTTGTGATAGGAGAAAGGGTTGATTCATTAATGGTACATTTTCCATTATCAACAAATTTAATGACTCCACTAAATTTTTTTTTCAAAAATTTGATTTATTTTTATTTTTATTTTTTTCTTGTTGATGGTACTTAGAGGTCAACAACCTCTTATTATTCAACCTAGAATAGATATAAAATATGATCAAATTGATTTTGATTTCAATTTAACACGTTATGCATGGTATAATCATCTTGAAAATATTTATCAAGTTATTGAAGTCATAAATCAAGAAGGAGATATTATAGAATTTGAAATTGATTAGTATTCAAGTCTTACTCATGAGACTTAACATGATATTCTAAATTCAAATAGAAAAATTTAAGAAGATAGAGCAAGAATTTTAACTGCTAATCTTAAACCCAAAACTCATTTTCTTTCTGATTCTTTTTCATTTGATGATTTTATTTTGCCTATTAAAACTATTGTTACAAATTTGTACTTAGAACAATAAAATCAAATTCAAGATAATCACTCTATTCAGGTAGAAACTATTGAAGTTTCCAATAGGAGATCAACTAGTAGGAGAACAATCAGTAGTAGAGTGGAGACTAGAGGATTTGATTCCTGAGATGAAAAATAATAGAGATCAAGATGATCTCACTGAAGGTGAAGATGAATTAGAAACTAATGAAGAATGACAAATAACTATAGCACCATGAATTTCTTCTAATCTAATTAATGTTGGGAACTATCCTAGTAAGTTACCTTCTCTTAAAGGATTGAATATACCAAAGTTTTTTAATACTACTAGAGAATCTTGGGAAGATTACTTAAAATATTTTAGATTAATTTATGCTAATTTTGAAATAACTGATGAAAATATTTGTTTAAGATTTTTTTCTCAAATATTAGAAGAAAAAGCTTATCACACATTTGTTAGTTTGTTTGCTAAGGCTATTGACACTTAGAGAGATGTTGAAGATTGGCTAGAGTTATCCTTTGGGAAAGTTAAAGAATATTTTCATCTAGTCAATGATCTTGTGAATTTTTCTATTGATCTAGGTGAAACAATTTATCATTTTGTTTTCCAGTTCACTAAACTATGTCAAAAGATTCTGTGTGATATTAGGCCTTGTAACAAGTTATATAGACTTTATTTTTACAATGTTTTACCTTTAAAATATAAAATAGATTTATAAGATAATGACATTATAGAATATAGTGACACTTTAGGTTTCTATATTAAATAAAGAAATAAGCTTAAAATAATTGGTTTTAAAGATAGATCTTTTACAAGCTTAAATTTAGACAATTTAAAAATATTAAAGGTCATATAAAGTCTAAAAAATGAGTTGGTCACTATTAAAACATAGATTAATGATAAACCTTGTTCCTTAAATAAGAAAGATAAAGAATATGAAAAGATAGACATTGTATATTACTGTAACATTTGTAAACTTGGTCATAATCCAGACACTTGTCTAGAAATTCTTAAATTCAAGAAGTTTCTTCATAGAAAAAGATGAAATAACTGAAGATATAACATATAATATAAACACTCTTAATGATCCCTCAGAAAATAAATTTTTTTATGCTATAAATACTAGAAATAAAGATTATAATTATCCTCAAAAAAATAAAACAACAAATGATAAAACTTATCTTGATGATAAAAGAAAAATAGATAAAAGAAAATCAGCTCAAAATAATGCTAATAATTCTAATGATAATATTGCACAAAATAATATTTTTGAAATTGGATATAATAACAATAAATATTAATATTATAAATCTAAAAATTTTAGACAAAGTGATGCTAAAACTTATAATATAATTGATGATTTGTCAACAATTAAGGTTGGATTTTCTTTGTTGTAAGTAACTAGTCTTCTAGGATAGCTTGATAAGATTAATGAAGTAGTAAAAAATCATAGAAGTGATGTAAGTTTGTAAAAATAAAGTAATTATAAACATATTTATGCTCAACATTTTGACCCTCCTACTGATTACATACCTCCTTTCTATGTCACAGTCAAGATTGCCAATAAAATAATTCATAATTGCATTTTAGACATAGGTACCTTAAAGAATATTATGCCTAAGTATATTATAGATCAATTAGGCATATATTATGAAGTAAATAGTATGAAACTTACTAGTTTTGATTCTAGACAAACTAAGAGTTGTGGTAAGTTTCATGATATAATCATTAAAATTACACAAGATGAATGGATTTAATGTATGACTACTATTCAAGTGTTAGATATTCCTAGTAATTATGCAATACTTTTAGGAAGGGATTGGTCTAAGATAACTAGAGATTTCATTGGGAAAAATATAACTTTGACTCCTGTTAATAATGAGATTACTTTCATAAAAATAAAATAAAAAATTGGTACACCTATTGAGTCACCTTCTTCATCTAATACTTCTTACATTGAAATTGGAATTGGGACTTATGAATTACTGAATTTAGATGAACTAAAAAATTAACATGAAAAAATATTTAAAAAAAATGGTCTATGGTCACTTTACTTTGATGGAGCTTGTTCTCAACAAGGTGGTGGTGCTAGAATTTGTTTGATTTCTCCTATTGGTAAATTTTTTTGTTATGCCTTCAAATTATCTTGTAAAAATACTAATAATACAACATAATTTGAAGTATTATGTTTAGGATTAGAAAAGGCCATAGAGCTGAATATTAAATATTTGGAAGCTTTTGGAGATTTAGATTTAGTAGTTAGATAAGTTTATAAAATTTATAAGATTAATCAAACTCATTTTCACTATTATATATAAAAATTTTATTCATTACTTAAACATTTCAAATATTTTAATATTATGTATATTCTTAGAAAATTTAATGTAAGAGATGATAAGCTTATTATTTATGCTTTTAATCTAAAAGTGAGATTGAACCTTATATAGACTTTCCTTTTGTTGAAGTCTTTCATCCTGAGATACCTAATTTAAGTGATAATTGACATGTGTTTAGTTGTGATGAACATATATAATTATTCTGATTTAAATGTTTTGAAAATATCGGTGTATTATTCTTAATTTAGTTAAAGGTCTAGAATAAGAAACTAGAAAATAAATATGCAATAATTAAACCATTGATTTGTGTGAATTAGATTACAATTTTTCTAAAAATAGTAATAAAAGTTGGAAAATAAGACTTATCTATAAATTGACTGATACAGTTGAGACATGTTCTAATATTCACTATGTAGAACTAAAACACTATCAAAAATTGAGATATGAACTTCATTTTCTAATTGACATGAGCACCATAAGTGAATAGGAGTGACACCGACACTGTAGTCTACCTCTACCATTGTTATCATGAGGATCTGATCTTTTTAAGTTTTGTTCGCTAGGTCTATGTGACCTTGTCTATGAAGTTTCAATAGATGAAAGTCTGTCTAGATCTTTGTAGAGTAAATTCTCTCTTTAAAACCTATTATCCATTGTACTTTGACCAATTTTGAGAAAAAATGGTAGGGGGGCAGAGGGGGGGAGCGGTTAATATGGGTAAGGTTCATTGAACGTGTATCCATACCTCTTATGTGGGCATGCTACCTACATACCAATACTTCAAAGAGGGATCAAGCCATATGTAGTTCTTGCACTTGATGTGTTTTATGAAATAGTGTATGAATATGCAAAATACTAAACTAGATGTACTTGAGGTGGCTATAAATTGGTGTAAAGATTTAAATAAGCTTATACGTATATTAGCTGACTGTATGTAGAGAATAGGGTAGATTGCTTAAGTAGTCTTGGTTGTATTCTTTCTTGTTTAGTGATAATTTCCAACCCTTTTTTAAATGATATTTTATAAATATCTATTGATCATGGGTTGAATGAGCTCACATTAGGTCGACAAAGATAAGGATGTGAAACTAGAAATAATTGACTATTGGGGCTAAAATTACACTTGAAAAGAAGCATTAAAAGTAGACATGAGAGGCACCAGTGTTTTTCTCCAAGTCAAGCTTTGTTGTCTTTAGCTGATGGGACTTGGGGGGATGGATTAGTCATAAAAAGAGGAGTCTATCTCAGCTAAAATCAAGTCTTAAAGGCTACAGATGACTGAGAATCAGTGAAAAGATGCCTATGCGGGTCATGAGAGTAAGAAAGAGGGCCCTATGGGTTGGGTGTTAGAAACCACACTCAAGTTACCATTTTTTATATTTTATATGACTACACATTATTTAAAAGGCAATTACTTTGATCATGATGATTATGTATTAAATTATGGTGATTTTTTGCAATTAATTACTAACATATTGTCTATTGTTTTGGTAATCTTAGAATCTATGTTTACGCCTAGTGACTAACCTAAAATATCTAGAATAGAAGAACCATCAAAGAGAATCATAGATGAAACCACTCCCATAAATTTAAGCACTGAAGAAGATCCTAAGTATGTGTATTTAGGAATTCAGGTGACTAAAAATAAAAATGTTAAATTCATTAAATTGTTTAAATTTTTTATTGATGTTTTTGATTGGTCATACAAAGACCTTAAGCGTTATGATACTAGTATTATTAAATATGACATTCCTATTAAGCCTAGTATCAAACTTGTTAGGTAGAAAATATGAAGAATCAATCATTTGTTAAAGGACACCATTAACAAAGAGTTAGATAAGATTATTGATGTTGGTGTCATTTTTCCTATAACATATTTAGAATGGGTAGCTAATATATTTTTGATTAGAAATAAAAATGGTGATATTAAACTATGTTTTGATTTTAGAGATTTAAATAGAGCTAGTGTTAAAGACAATTTTCCTCTACCAAGTATAGATCAGATTTTGCAGTAAATTGTAAGATCTAAAATGATGTCTTTATTAGATGAATTTTTAGGTTATAATTAGATTTTTGTAAATTTTTATGATAGACATAAAACTACTTTCACCATATGTAAAGGTACATTTGATTATAATAGAATGTTTTGTGGTTTGATGAATGTAGGGGTTAATTTTCAAAGAGCTATGCATATTATTTTTGATGATTTATTAGGCATTGTTATTTAATTTTATTTAGATGACCTCACAATTCATTTTAAAAAGAGAAAAAAACATTTAGACCATTTTCGTGATCTATTCACAAGATGTATAGAATTTGGCATTTCTTTAAATCTAGAGAAGTTTATTTTTAGGTTGACAGAAGGTAAATTATTGGGACATAATTTCTAAAAAATGTGTTTCAATTGATCTTGATTGCGCTAAAGTAATTAAAAAACTACTTCCTCCTAAGGATTAATCAAGTTTGAGGTCTTTCTTCGATAAGATAAAATTCAATTAGAAAATATATTTTTGATTTTCTTGAGAATTCTAATCCATTACAATTATTGTTTGAAAAAGATAAAATTTATATTTGAGATAAAGTTGCTAAATTAGATTTTAATTCTATTAAAAATGCTATTACAAGTGCTCTTGCTCTTGCTAAACTTGATTTAAAGAAAGCATTTATTCTCAATGTTAAAGCTATTAAAAAGACTATAGCGGTTGTAATAACTTAAGAGTTCGAAAATAACGAAGAAAATCAATTGATTATATAAGCCAAGTTTTAAAAGATGTAGAAAACTAGGTACCCCCTTATTGAGAAATTTGTTTTCTCATTCGTATCTTATTTGATTAAATTTTGTTATTTATTTATGAGAAATAAATTTTTTGTATGATCTAATGTCCCTTTTTTGTCTTATCTTGTAAAATAGCCAACCATTCAAAGAAAGCTTGCTAAGTGGATTTTATGCAATCAAGAATTTGATCTTGAATTTGAAACTTATAAAACTATTAAAGATAATTAATTAGAAAAACACTTAGCTAAAAATGTTACCTCAAATATTAAAGTCTTAGTTTTATCAATTGATGAAAAATTAAATGCAAAACCTCACTTAACGACCATGAAGGTTGCTGATTTTTCTAAAAATTTAAAGTTTGGTCTTGAGATGAATGAATGAGAATGTTTATTAGCTTAAGATGACTGGTGCCATGACTTAGTTTATTATTTTCAAAATTAGTCTTATCATAATAATTTAGATAAAAGGCAAAGACATTCATTAAGACTAAAAACATTAAATTTTTATTTATTAGAAAATTTTCTATTTTATCTTAATAGAGATGTAGTTGTGTTGAGATATCTTATACATAATCAAACTTAGAAGGTTCTTAGGGGATGTCATGAAGGAAACTATGATGGACATTATGTTGCAAAAATAACTGCTTATAAAATTTTAAGAGTTGGTTATTATTCATCTACTTTGTTTCAAGATGCTTATAAATTGGTTCATTCTTGTATGCCTTATCAATTATTTATTGGAAGAGATAAATTAACTATAATGCTATGAATCTTGTCATTCTTAAAAAATATTTACAAGGTGGGGCACTGGTTTTATTAAAGATATTCACCCACCTTCATTTTTAGGTCATAGAGATATTTTGATAGCTACAAATTATTTCATCAAGTGACCTGAAACCAAAGCACTTAAAAGTTTAGTAAGAGGTGAAATAGTTTCTTTTCTAAAAAATTAACTTTTCTCTAGATTCAGAGTTCCATATGAGATTATTTTGGATAGTGGGTTTCAATTTATTTCAAATGAATTCTTAGAATTTTTTTAAAAATATTTTATTATTTCAAATCATTCATCTAAGTATTATCTGTAAGGAAATGGACAAGCTAAGTTCATAAATAAAAATTTGATTTCTATTATGAAGAAGCTAGTTTGTGATAATAAAATGAATCGACATCTCAAAATTTTTGAAACTTTATAGACTGATAGAATTATTGCTAAATTGACAACTGGTTATTTTCTTTTTATGTTAGCATATGGGTTTGAAGCTACTTTTCCAATATAACTTCATATTTCTTCAGCTAGGACTGATTTACAATATGTAGCTAAAGACACTAATTTAATTGAACAAAGATTGCATGATTTAGTAGCTCTTGATGAATCCAAAGCAACAACATTGCAAAAATTAGAAAGAGCTAAGCAAAAATTTAAAAAAAAATTGATAAAAAAGTTTCTAAAAAAAAGTTTAATGTTGATGATTTAGTCTTATATTGGGATAAAGCCCACGAGGATCCTAAGAAATATCATAAATTTGATTCATTATGGCTTGGACCTTATAAAATTGCCATAGTTATTAGAAATAATACTTTTCATTTGTAAGATATTGAAGAAAATTAGTTGTGTTACTTAGTTAATGGCCATTATTTACAACTATTCCATGATTTTTTATCTTTTACTTTATTTTCTACTTTTGGTTTTTTTTTGTTTTCTGCTCTTTTTGTTTGCCATATTTCTCCCTTTTAATTGGCCATTCTACTTTTATTTCTATTTTGTTTTGTTACACTTTGATTTTGAAATGATCAATAAAAAGTTATGGATGGAGAATATCACATTGTGAAGGAAGGATACAAGGAAGATGAGAAGTTGCTATAAGTATCTTTCATATTTCTAAAGTTACTCTTGCAAATTCAATTTTTGTAATAAATTAATAATATAGCTGAGTTGTATTTGGTTGTTAGAGTAATACTTCATGTTTAAATTTTGTGCTTAAGGGATTTGTATTAGATTGTACATCCAGCCTAAATTTTTTTTATAATTAAATTTCTTTTATTTGTTCCACACTAGCCAAACAATTCATCCCTTATTGAAATTTATTATTTAAAGGGTTCTCACTTAGCTACTTGAGAAATGATTTTCTTAGATCACACTCTCAAGAGAATTTTATTTTATATAATAAGTAATTTATTTCTACTCAAATTTATTACACAAAATTCACTGACAAGGTCGCTAGTATTATGCTTATTTTCTTCACCCCCTCAATTTTTCAAAATCAATACTTGATGCAATAGAGATGACACTATCATAAAATCTAAAATTATATTGGGAACCCAATTGATTGATAGTATTTTAGATACATGTTTTCAATTATGAAATAGTAATGATTGCTTGATGAATTTATATTTACATTTTTAAGTGGTTTTGAAAAGTATGGTGGACTAATAAATAAAATATGCATATATAGTTGTGAATGTGATCAGTTGTTTTGATGTTTAGTTCAGTTTAGTTTTGACAGTTTCAGTTGATAAATGGCCTTTCAATTTTTGACACTTCAGTAGATTTATGATGATTCTTTAATTTTCATAGTTGATATGATTAATGACTCAGATTAGATTATGGTGTACTAGGGATGATTATCACATTTGAAAATCAATACATTTTAAATTTGTTTTCAAGGCAAAATTTTGATTCATGGCTCATTTCTAGTTACTTTTATGGTATAATATAAATTCATCACCTTGATGTGCTTAGGTGGCTTGATGATGTTATCAAAGTTTAGACTTTATATTTCATGACTTAAGATAGCTATTTTTAGGTCCTATTTGATTTTCTAGTTTGAATCATTATCTTTCAAGATCATAATCAATATTTAAAGATCAGTTTTAAAAAGAGAACATAGGTCCCAAAACATTGTTAACATTATTTTACATCTCGTTGGGCATATCTATATGATTTAATGGATTAGGACCTTAAGTTTTTTCTATGGAGTTAAATCTCAATAACATAAGGTGTTCTTAATATGACACTCTCATATATTTCAAAGGTTTTATATTATGTCATGATTTAAGACCTTACAGGCTACAAGGTTAGAGCATTGACATTGGCTAAGGTGTAAAGTGTTCTTCGTGGGTCATTGTTTGATGGGTTTTTAAATTGAACATTAAGCATGTTTATTATCTTAATGAGATGGTGATCAATTTAGAAAAAATGGACACCAAGGTGAGGTGAGTTGGCATAAGCATTAAATCTGAAGGTATGGTTTTGAAGTTTTGAGATTGGCACAAAGATTTGGTGGTATGAGGAGCTAATGCAAAGTGATCACACCTCAAATGATAGAATTTAGTGAATGATTTGGTATGAAGGGATAGTTATCACTAAGTTTAACCATGCTAATAAATATTTTAATGGGATCATTAAGTACATAATTAGTAAATATAAGCCAATACAAATTGAACACATCACTTGGTTAGTTACATAGATGAGTTGGCAGATGTAACTTATGAATTTATCAGTTTTGGTTCATTTGGTTACATAATTTTATGCAAAAGCAAAGCCCTAATCAGATAGTCATTGAGTTGCAGAGTAAGATCTTGGTGAGAAATATTAGATATAGATCTCAGGTTTAAAACTAGGTATATTATGCAGTGTTCATTTTATTTTATGGTGATTTATGGGAAAAAATTATAGTTTTCAATGAAGAAATAGTCTTGTTTGAATCTACATGAGTATGATTGAAAGTTCTCAGTATTTATGGTATGATTTTCTATGTCGAGATATGAAATATAATGAGAAAGTGTGTGATTTTACCTACATATAAATTATTTGGAAAGTTATGGTAGTTTCTTGAAGGATTTTGATAATATTGATAAACTATGTGTAACTTTATATGCATTACTGAAAAATGGAGTTTAAGGTCTTTCGATTATCATGACATATATACGAAAGGGTTTTTGCTTATTTGTCTCCTATCTATTCAATTTTTCTTTTTGAAAAATAACTCAAAATGCATGATAATATTTTGATTTAGACATTTTTGGGTCTCTAAAAGGATAAAATCTATCTGATTCAAGGCTGGTGGAATGGAGAAGTATAGACTGAGAAAATCATCTAACTTGAATGAATGAAACATTTTGAAAATTTTAGTGGTTTTCTTAATAATATTTGAGGTTTTCTTCATTATGGTTGATAGTTATGACATGAAAATAAAATCATGAACTTTGTTTTTATTTGAATATTTGATGAGCCCTCTCTATTCAAGCATATTTTGTGCATGTAGTTTATGGTTCATATGAATCTCAAGGTTGTAAGTTCAATTGTTTCTATGTGTATGTTTGATCTTTATTTTGAAAGGTTACTATTAAGTGCTTTCATGAATAAGGTTTTGATAAAGTGAATAGCTTATTCATTCATTTGCATCATGTATGCATCTTAGTTTGGTTTATGGAAATATGCATGCATAAGAAATATTTTAGTTGTTCTAATTTTATCTATACCATGATTTATATAGATTGTGGAAATTGGGAAATACCAAAACTAAAAAGTTGCAAGAATTGATTTTAACCCTGATTGATTATATATGAATACTAAAAATGGTATGTTATGTTTATCTTTGAATATATTATGAAGATTTTTGGGTTTCTTAAGATGGTTATTTTTGAAGCTTGATTTTTGGTTCTTAAGAGGCAATTTTTAGTTTGTTCAGAGATTAATTCAATTTTGTATAAGGAAATTTTTAATAAATAGAGTCAGCCATTTATAAATGATATGCCAAAAAATCATTGACAAATATATATAGATATTCTTGGGTTTACGAGCTTATCTATTATTTTATAGTTTCAAGACTGATTTAAGGTTTCATATAAGATGAGATTTTTGTTAAAATTTCACCTCAATATTGAAGAATATTTGTTGAGATATTTTTGACAAGTTATTGGTTGTATTTGATAGTTTCATTGAAGTGTTCAAAGCATATTTTGATACAAATTGATGGTTTCAAATTTATGATATGGTTCAATATAGTTTATTGAGATATAGTAGCTTTCAGTCTTTTTTTTTTGCATTTATTCTTTCAAAAATCTTAAATTTGATTGTTATATTTCAGATTGATCATGTCAAGGTAGGATCAACCTAGTTTGGTAAGAAATAATGATAATAAGGGATGGAGATAAAGTTCAATAGTACTATCCCAATCCCAATAGAGGTTTCCATAGGGGTGGTTTCCATGCAAAAAACTTTGGCCCTAGATTCTATAGAAGAAAAAAAATATCCATACACTTTGATGTTTTTGATCTTAAATTTTAGGACATTCTATATAATTTTCTTATTAATATAAGAAATAAAGAATATAGAGGTAACATGGGTTTCTTTGAATGTAGGTTTGGAGCCCGAACACCTTCTCAAAGATGTTTAACTCACCATTTGAATCATGATCCTTAACACTTGCCTCTTCAACCTCTTAATGTTGAAAGAATTGAACCATTTATTGATCCTTTACCTAAAAATCAAGCCACATAGCTTGAAATAGAGATTTCCCATGCTACAAACTATAAGAATTTGGATATCTCTTCAAATATACCTTCTCCTTCCCATGTAAACCATCCCAATAAATGTAAAAGGTTGAGTCTAGCTATTATCCATAGTGAACCTATCTTGAGATCTGAAAGATTCAATTTGAGAGTTTAAGGTTATGATGGTAAAAGGAAGACAATAGATATTCCACCTTTCACTATAAAAAAGAGGACTATAGAAAAGAAAAATTTGAAAGTCAATATGAGCCAGAGACACCAGTGGAGACCAAGATGTTGAAAAGAATCAAATTGGAGATTGATGACAACACAATTGATTCAAGAACAAGATTGGTACCATTTCCTACGATAAAGATGGAGTATAATGTTTGTCTTCATGAACAAGACAAACATATAATTGAAGTGTTATCTGATTCAAATGATTATTGCTCATCCAAGGGATAAATTTTATTTTATTTTTAAAAGTTTTTCATGACAAAACTTAATATTTTAGTTTGATACTTTCATTTTCAAACTTTGATATATTTTGATAAATTTTGGAAAATGCAACAATTTTGAAGTTTTGGTATAAATATAAATGTTTAAGTTATTTGATATGTATTATGGATTAATATAAATAGGATTTACTAATATTTGAGTTATTTATTTTATGATTAAAATATGTATTATATTATATTATTAATCATAAGGGTCCTCACCTATTAAGATTAATACCTCTGGTCTATATTCAATAAACTTAATCAATTAAGACTTTTGAAGTCTTAAATAAACTTTTCCTTAACTTAAAAATAATCAATTAATTAACATAAAGTAATAACTAACTAAAGTTAGTTATAACTTATTTTCAATTAAGTTTGAAAGTATAAAAAGAGATCAAAGACTCATTTGAAGGGAGAAGAATAACAAGTATTGAGGACTTAGATATTTTTTAAAGTCAATCATTCATCTCTCTTTTTTCTATGTAACTTCTCTGAAATAGTTGTAGATAAACTCAATGATATTTTATCTGATGGTTGAGCAATTAATTAAGTAACATAAGTATATCTAGCTTTATTAATCATTTAATACTGATTATTTGAAGATTTCTAAGCTTAATATCTTTTTATGATTGCTATTTACAATTCTATCTACAAATTTCAAGTATTCGACCTGAATAATGATGAATATTTCTCTATTTTATGACATTTCATTGATCTATTTTAATTGTAAAGTTATCATTCAAGTTATTATAAAAGAAGAATGTTAGTTTTCTCAATGAAATTATCTTTTTCTACTAAGATGACTCTCTTTTTAGACTCACATACTTTATTATAATATATTTAACTCTAATTTTAATATAACTTAATCTTTAGTTTTATTTAAATCTAATTTTATTTCTAGTTATCTTCTTACTTTTTAGTTTAGTTTCATTTTTGTTTTTAGAGTTTAATTAATCTCTTAGTTTAATCTCCATTAATTTATGTAGTAGATAGTAATAAATCTTTCTTTAAGTCTTTCTTTAGTTATGTTTATTTTTGAGTTTTCTTGATTTTAATAGATTTCTAAATCTGTTTAAGTTTATAAATTAATAATCTTTTTGTTCAGTTTAGTTTCAGTTTTGATAGTTGCTCTTTAGTTTATTAGATTTATTTATATTTTAGTTTTAGTTTTAGTTTATATATTTAATCTTCCTCTTTTATTTTTTATCTTATCTTGAGTTTGCCTTTGGTCAGATTAGATTACTTAGATTTTAGTATTTTATTAGTTCATTATCCTTTTATTAGAAATTATTTGTTTACTTTTCTTTAGTTTGCTTTTATTTATTAGTTTAGTTGTTATTATCTCATTCTCTTGTTTACATGTTTGAATATATTATCTTTTCTCTTATCTTTAATTTGTCTCTTCTCTTGTTATCTTTTAGAAGTTAACTTGAAGAATATTACAATAAGAAACAAGATATTATTAAACATGTGAATACTTATTGAATCAAATTTTTACTCTCCAAGGGATTATTTAACTTAGATCTTTTTTGTCAGATAGAATGGATTACAGATTCTTATCTTAACTGATTCATAATTTGATGAAATAGATTTTTGATTGTTATGATGGAATACATTGTATTTGATAGCTTATTGATTATTTTCCAAAACTTATAAAAAAAAACCCTCACATATTTAGGATCATAAATGAACTTTTAGAACTCCATGATTAGAGTGGTATGATTCCAACTTGACCTTCATGATAGGCAAAAGAGTTGATTTTTTTATGGTACATTTTCCATTGTCAACAAATTTGGTGACTTTGTTGGAAAAATCATTTATAAATTTGATTTATTTTTATTTTCTTCTTGCTAATGATATTTGGAGGTCAACAACCTCCTATTATTCAACTTAGAATAGATATAAAAGATGATCAAGTTGATGTTGCTTTTAATTTAACACATTATGGATGGTATAATCATCTTAAACAAATTTATTAGGTTATTGAAATCATAAATCAATAAGAAGAGATTACAGAATTTAAAATTGATTGGTATTCAAATCTTACACATGAGAATCAACGTGATATTCTGAATTTAAATAGAAGAATTCAGGAAGATAGAGCAAGATTTTTAGCTATTATTCCTAGACCTATATCTCATTTTCTTTTTTATTTTTTTTTCTATTTGATGATTTTGTTTTGCCTATTGAAATTATTGTTAAAAATTTTCACTCAGATAAAAAATATTAGGTTCAAGATAATTAACTTGTTTAGAGAAAAACTGTTGAAATTTCCAATGAGAGATCAAGTAGTGGGAGAACAATTGGTAGTAGAGCAAAGACTAGAGGATCTAATTAATGAGATATAAAATAATAAAGATCAAGATGATTTCACTAAATTTGAATATGAATTATAATCTCAAGAATAATATTAAATAGATGTAGCACCATAGATCTATGCTAATCTAATTAATGTTGGAAACCATCCTAGTAAGTTACCATCTCTTAAATGATTGAATATACCAAAGTTTTTTGGTGTTGCTAGAGAATCTTGGGAAGATCACTTAGAATCTTTTACATTAGTTTTTTCTACTCCTAAAATAACTAATGAAAAGATTTGCTTAAGATTTTTTGCCCAAATATTGGAAGGAAAAGCTTATCATGAATTTGTTAGTCTACTTGTTAAGGTTATTGACACTTGGAGAGATGTTGAATATTGGATAGAGTTATCTTTATGGAAAGCTAAATTTTTTTTTGATCTAGTCAATGATCTTGTGAATTTTTTTATTGATCCAGGTGAAACAATTTATCATTTCATTTTTAGGTTCACTAAATTACATCAAAAGATTTTGTGTGATCTTAGGCCTTCTAAAAAGTTATCTAGACTTTATTTTTGTAATGCTTTACCTTTAAAATATAAAATGGTTGTAAAAGATAAAGATATTACAAAATATAGTGACACTTTAGGTTTCTGTATTGAATATGAAAATAAGATTAAAATAATTTATTTTAAAGATAGGTCTTCTACAAGATTAAATTCATATAATTCATAAATATTAAAGACTATAAAAAATCTAGAAAATGAGTTGGTCACTATTAAAAGACAGTTTAATGATAATTATTCTTCCTCAAATAAGAACAATAAAAAATATAAAAAGATAGATATTATGTATTACTATAAAATTTGTGAACTTGATAATAATCCAAACACTTGTCTAGCAGTTCTTAAATTCAAAAAGTTTCTTCATGAAAAAGATGAAATAACTGAAAATCTAGCATATAATATAAACACTGCTGATGATCCCTTGAAAAATGAGAATATTTATGTTATAGATACTAGAAATAAATATTATAATTCTCTTTAAAACAATAAAATAACAAATAATAGTACTTCTTATGACTATAGAAAAAATAGATAAATAAAAATAAGCTCAAAATAATGTTAATAATTCTAATTATAGTATTGTAAAAAAATAATCCTTTTGCAACTAGATATAATAACACTCAATATAAGCATTATAAATCTAAATTTTTTAGATAAACTAATGCTAAAAATTATAATATAATTGATGATTTATCAACAATTAAGGCTAGATTTTTTTTGTTGCAAACAACTAGTCTTCTGAGATAGCTTGACAAGATTAATGTAGTCAAAAATCTTAAAACTGATGTAAGTTTGTAAGAAGAAAGTAATTATGAACATATTTATGCTCAAAAATTTGACCCTTATATTGATTACATCCCTCATTTCTATGTCACAATAAACATTTCCAATAAAATAATTCATAATTACATTTTAGACACAGATGCCTCAAAGAATATTATGCCTAAGTCCATTGCAGATCAATTAGGTATATCTTATGAAGCAGATAGTAGGAAGCTTACTAGTTTTGATTATATAAAAATTAAGAGTTATGATAAGTTTCATGATATAGTCATTAATTTCACAAGATAAACAAATTAGATGTATGACTAATGTTCAAATGTTAGATATTCTTAGTAATTATTTAATATTGTTAGAAAGGAATTGGTCTAATGCAACTAGGGTTTTTATTAAGAAGGATATAAATTGAGTTCTTATTATTAATGATATTGGTTTCATTAAAAAGAAATTTTTTTTTGGTACACCTATTGAGTCACCTTCTTCATCTAATATTTATTACATTGAAACTAAAATTAAAACTTATGAATTGTTGAATTTAGATGAAACAAAAAATCAACATAGAGAAATATTTGGAAAAAATGTTCTATGGTCACTTTAGTTTGATGGAGCTTATTATTAATAAGGTAATGGTGTTGGAATTTATCTAATTTTTCTTGTTGGTAAATTTTTTTGTTATACCTTCAAATTAACTTTTGAAAGTACTAATAATACAGTAGCATTTGAAGCATTATGTTTATGATTAGAAAAGGTCATAGAGCCTAATATTAAATATTTGGAAGCTTTTGGAGATTCAAAATTAGTAGTTAAAAAAAATTGTAAAATTTATAAGACTAATCAAAGTTGTTTGTACCGTAATACACAAAAAAAATAGTCATTACTTAAACATTTCAAATATTTTAATATTACGCATATTCTTTGAAAGTACTAATAATACAGTAGCATTTGAAGCATTATGTTTATGATTAGAAAAGGTCATAGAGCTGAATATTAAATATTTGGAAGATTTTGGAGATTCAAAATTAGTATTTAAAAAAAATTGTAAAATTTATAAGACTAATCAAAGTTGTTTGTACCATTATACACAAAAAAATTAGTCATTACTTAAACATTTCAAATATTTTAATATTACGCATATTCTTAGAGAATTTAATGTAAGAGATGATAATATTTTTATTTATGCTTCTAATCTAACTCTAAGTGAGATTAAACCTTCTATAGATTTTTTTTGTTGAAGTCTTTCATCCTAAGATTCCTGATTTAAGTGATAGTTGACCTGTGTTTAGTTGTGATGAATATATAGATTTATTCCTTAAAGACAATTATTTTGATCATGATGACTATGTACTAAATTGTGATGATTATTTGTAATTAAGTAATAATAGATTTTCTGGTGGTTTGATAAGCTTAGAATCTATGTTTACACCTAATGACCAGCCTAAAATCTTTAGAATAGAAGAGTGATCAAGGAGAATCATAGGTTAGACCACTCCCATAAATTTAGGTACTAAAAAAGATCTTAAGTATGTTTATTTAAGAATTCAAGTGATTGAAAATGAAAAGGTTAAATTCATTAAATTGTTTAAAGAGTTTATTGATATTTTTGCCTAGTAATACAAAGACCTTAAGGGTTATGATACTAATATTATTAAACATGACATTTATATTAATTTTGGTATTAAACTTATTAGGTGGAAAATATGAAGAATCAACTATTTATTAGAGGACACCATTAAAAAATAGTTAGATAAGATGATTGATACTGTGCCATTTTTTCCCTTAACATATTTAGAATAAGTAGTTAATCTAGTTCTTGTTAGAAAGAAAAATGGTGATATTAGACTATGTGTTGATTTTAAATATTTAAATAGAGCTAGTGTTAAAGAAAATTTTCCTCTACCAAGCATAGATCAAATTTTTAGCAGGTTGTAGGATCTGAAATGATGTCTTTATTAGATAGAATTTTAAGTTATAGTTATATTTTTATGAATCTTGAAGATAGACATAAAACTACTTTCACCACACGTAGAGGTACTTTTGTTTATAATAAAATATCTTTTAGTTTGATGAATGTAAAGGATACTTTTTAAAGAGCCATGCATGTTGTTTTTGATGATTTAATAGACATTGTTATTCAGGTTTATTTATATGATCTCACCATTTATTCTAAAAAGAAAAAAACATTTAGACAATTTTTGTGAAGTATTCATAAGATGTAAAAAATTTGGCATTTCTTTAAATTTAAAAAATCATGTTTTAAATGTGACTGAAGGTAAATTATTAAGACATATAATTTCTAAATAAAGTATTTCAATTGATCACGAACATGTTAAATCAATTAAAGAACTACCTCATCCCAAAGATCAATCAAGTTTGAGGTCTTTATTTAGTAAGATAAATTTTGTTAGAAAATTTATTTTTGATTTTGTTGACAAATCTAATCCATTATATATTCTACTTAAGAAAGATAAAACTTATATTTGGGGTGAAGTTGTTGAATTAGCTTCTAATTCTATTAAAAATGCTATTGCAAGTGCTCATATTATTACTAAACTTGATTTAAAGAAAGCATTTATTTTTTATGTTAATGTTACTGAAAAAACTATAGGATCTATAATAACTCAAGAGTTTGAAAATAATGAAAAAAAATCAATCGATTATATGAGCCAAGTTTTTAAAAATACAAAAACTAGGTACTCCATTATTAAAAAAATTATTTCTCATCGGTTTCCTCTTTGATTATGTTTCATTATTTATTGATTGAAAACAAAGTTGTTATGTGATCTAATGTACCTTTTTTGTCTTATCTTTTAAAACAACCAACCAGTCAAGGAAGGCTTGCTAAGTGGATTTTACGCATTCAAGAATTTGATCTTGAATTTGAAACTTCTAAAACTATTAAAAGTAATGAATTAAAAAAACACTTAGCTAAAAATGTTGTCTCAAATATTAATGTCTTAATTTTGTTAGTTGATGAAAACTTAAATGCAAAACCTCACTTAAAGACCATGTAGGTTGTTGAAGAATTTTAAAAAATTAAGTTTGATCTTGAGATGAATGAATGAAAATATTTATTAGCTAAAGATGATTGGTACCATGACTTAGTTTGTTATTTTTAAAATCAATATTGTCCTAATAATTGAGATAAAAGGCAAAGATGTTTGTTAAGACTAAAAGCATTAAATTTATGTGAGATTTTTTTAGTTTTATCATAATAGAGATGGAGTTTTGTTGAGATGTCTTACACATAATCAAACTCAAAAGATTCTTAAGGGATGTCATAAAAGAAACTATGGTGGACATTATGCTACAAAAATAACTACTTATAAGGTTTTAAGAGTGGGTTATTATTGGCCTAATTTGTTTCAATATGATTATAAGTTGGTTTATTCTTGTATACCTTACTAATTATTTGTTGAAAGAAATAAATTACCTGCAATGCCTCTGAATCTTGTCATTCTTGAAAAACCATTTATAAAGTGGGGTATTGATTTTATTATGGACATTCACCCACCTTCATATGTAGGTCATAGATATATTTTGATAGCTATAGATTAGTTCACCAAGTGGCTTGAAGCCAAAACACTTAAAAGTTAAGTAACAAGTGAAGTAGTTTATTTTTAAAAAACTAGACTTTCTCTAGATTTGGAGTTCCATATGAGATTATTTCAGATAATGAGCCTCAATTTATTTCAAATTAATTATTATAATTCTTAAGAAAATAATCTAATATTTCTAGTCATTTATTTAAGTATTAACTACAAATAAAAAGATAAGTTGAGTCCACAAATAAAAATCTGATTTCTATTATGAAAAAACTAGTTTGTGATAACAAAAAGAATTGACATCTCAATTTTTTTGAAGCTTTATGGGCTAATAGAAATATTATTAAAGTAGAAACTAATTATTCACCTTTTATGTTAGAATATGATTTTGAAGCTACTTTTCTAATAAAATTTTAGATTTCTTCAGCTAGGACTATTTTACAATATCTAGCTAAAGACACTAATTTAATTGCACAAAGATTGAATGATTTAGTAGCTCTTGATGAATCTAAAGCAACAACATTACAGAAATTAGAAAGAGCTAAGCAACAATTAAAAACAAAATTGATAAAAATGTTTCTAACAAAAAGTTTAATGTTGGTGATTTAGTCATATATTGGGATAAAGCCCATGAAGATCCTAAGAAACGTCATAAGTTTGATTCATTATGGTTTAGAATTTATAGAATTACCATAATTATTGAAAACAATACTTTTTATTTGCAAGATCTTGAAAAAAATTGTTTGCATTACTCAGTTAATGACCATCATTTTAAACCATTCCATGATTAGTTATCTTTTGATTTATTCTTTTTTCTTTGTTTTCTATTTTCTTTTGGTTTAATTTGTTTTCTTATCCTTTTGTTTGTCATTTTTTCCCCTTTCAATTGGTTATTCTACTTTTTTTTTGTTTTGTTTTGTTACACTTTGCTTTTGAATTGATTAATGAAAGGTTATGGAAGGAGAATATCACATTGTGAAGGAAGGATACAAGGAAGATGTGAAGTTGTTGTATCTTTCATTTTTAGAAGTTACTCTTACAAATTTATTTTTTGTAATAAATGAATAATATGGTTGAGTTTTTATTTAGTTGTTAGAGTAATACTTTAGGTTTAGATTTTGTGTTTAAGGTATTTATATTAGATTGTGCATCCAGCCTAAAATTCTCTAATATTTAAATTCCCTTTCTTTCTGCCATGTTATCCAATTAATTCATCTCTTGCTGAAATTCATTATTTAAGAGGTTCATACTTAGCTACTTGAGAAATGATTTTTCTAGATCACACTTTCAAAAGAATTTTGTTTTATATAATAAGAAATTTGTTACTACTCAAATTTATTACACAAAGTTCACTAGCAAGATCACTAGTGTTATGCCTATTTTCTATGTCCCCTAAATTTTTTAAAATCAATACTTGCTTCAATAGAGATGACCCTATTATAAAATCTAAAACTATGTCGAGGACTCAATTGATTGATAGTATTTTAGATGCATGCTTTCAATTATGAAATGGTAATGATTGATTGATGAATTTATATTTATGTTTCTAAGTAGTTTAAAAAATTATGGTGGACTAATGAATAAAATATGTATATATAATTGTGAATGTGATTAGTTGTTTTGTTGTTTAGTTCAGTTTTATTTTGATAGTTTCAGTTGATAAATGACCTTTCAATTTTTAACACTTCAGTAGATTTATGATTATTCTTTAATTTTCATAGTTGATATGATTAATGACTTAGAGAAGATGATGGTGTAATAGGGATGATTATCACATTTGAAAATTAATACATTTGAAAATTGTTCTCAAAGTAAAATTTTGATTCATGTCTTGTTTCTAGTTACTTTTTCTTGTATAATAGACATTTGTCACCTTGATGTGCTTAGGTGGTTTAATGATGTTGTCAAAGTTAAAATTTATATTGCATGACTTAAGATCAGTATTTTTAGGTCCTATTTTATTTCCTAGTTTGAATCATTACCATTCAAGATCATGACTAGTATTTAAAGATAGTTTTATAAAGAGAACATAAGTCCCAAAACATTGTTAACATTATTCTACATCTTGTTGGTGATATATATATATATATATATATATATATATATATATATATATATATATATATATATATATATATATATATTCATATGATTTAATGCATTAGGACCTTAAGTTTGTTCCATGGAATTAAATCTCAATGACATAATGTGTTCTTAATATGATCCTCTCATATATTTCAAAGGTTCTATAATATGTCTTGATTTAAGAACCTATGGGATACAAGGTTACATCATTGACATTGGTTAAGGTGTAAAGGGTTCTTCGTGGGTCATAGTTTAATGGGTTTTTGCATTGAACATTAAACATTTTTATTGGCTTAATGAGTTGGTGATCAATTTGGCAAAAATGAACATCGAGGTGAGGCAAGTTGGCATAAGCATTAAATCTGAAGGTATGGTTTTGAAGTTTTAAAATTCGCATGAAGATTTATTAGTATGAGGAGTTAATACGAAGTGATCACACCTCAAATGGTGGAAGTTATCAAATGATTTGGTATGAAGGGAAAGTTATCACTAAGTTTGACCATGTTGATAAATGTTTTAATGAGATTACTGATCACATAATTAGTAAATATAAGCCAATGCAAATTGAATATGTCACTTGGTTAGTTATAGAGATGACTTATGGGATATAACTTGTGAATTTATAAGTTTTTTGCTCATTTGGTTGCAATATTTGATGCATAAGTAGAGCGTTGGATAAATAGTTGTTAAGTTATAGATCAAGATCTTGGTCACAAATATTGGATATAGAGCTCGTGTGCAACACTAGGTATGTTGTGTAGTGTTCATCATTTTGTTTTATGGTGATTTATGAGAAAAGTTTACAATTTTTAGTGAATAAATAGTCCTATTCAAATTTGCATGAGTATGATTGAAAGTTCTCAGTATTTTTGGTATGATTTTCTATGTCAAGATATGAAATATAATGAGAAAGTGTGTGAGTTTACCTGCATGCGAATCATTTGGAAAATTATGATAATTTCTTGAAGGATTTTGAGAATATTGATAAACTATACGTAACTTTGTGGGCATTACTAAAAAATGGAATTTAAGGTCCTTCAATTGTCATGGTATATATATGAAAGTGTTTTTGATTATTCATCTCCTATTTATTTAATAGATTTTTTTTTGAAAAATCACTCAACATGCTTGATAATATTTTGATTTAGACATTTTTGGGTCTCTAAAAGGATAAAATTTGTCTGATTCAAGGCTAGGTTTTACAGAATGGAGAAGTATAGTCTGATAAAATCATTTAAGCTGAATGCATGAGACATTTTGAAAATTTTGATGATTTTCTTAAACATATTTGAGGTTTTATTCACTATGGTCGACATTTATGACATGAAAAGGAAATCATGGAATTTGTTTTTCTTTGAATATTTGATGAGCCCTCTCTCTTCAAGCATATTCCATGCATGCAGTTTATGGTTCATATGAATCTCAACATTGTAGGTTCAATTGTTCTATGTGTATGTTTGATCTTTATTTTGGAAGGTTCCTATTAAGTGCTTTCATGAATAAGGTTTTGATAAAGTGAATAGCTTATTCATTCATTCATGTCATGCATGCATCTCAGTTTGGTTTCTGAAATTATGCATGCATAAGAAATATTTTAATTATTCAAATTTTGTCTATATCATGATGCATATAGATTGTGAAAATTAGAAAATACCAAAATTGAAAAGTTACAAGAATTGATTTTAAGCCTAGTTGATTATATATGAATGATGGAAATACTATAATGTGTTTATCTTTGAATATATTCTAAAGATTTTTGGGTTTCTTAAGATCTTGGTTGTTTTTGAAGCTAGAGTTTTGGTTTTTAAGAGCCAATTTTTAGTTTGTTCCAAGATTAATTCAATTTTGTATAAGGAAATTTTGAATAAATTGAGTCGGCAATTTGTAAATGATATGCCATAAAATCACTGACAAAAATATATAGATATTCTTGTGTTTGAAAGCTTATCTGTTATTTTATAGTTTTAAGAGTGATTTAAGGTTTTAGATAAGATAAGATTTCTGTTAAAATTTCACCTCAATATTAAAGTTTTAAGTTTTTATTTGAAAATGAACATTGAGATTAAGGTTATTTGATACTTCTCTTTTTGAAGTTTAAATCAGAATCTTATATTGGAATAAATGAGTTGGCTTTAGATAGTATTTGATGTTGTCACTTGGAAAATATTTGCTGAGATATTTTTTACAAGTTCTTGGTTGTATTTAGTAGTTTCACTGAAGTGTTCAAAGCAAATTTTGATACAGATTGATGGTTTTCAATTTATGATATGGTTCACTTTCAGTTTTTTGAGATATAAAAACCTTTAGTCTTGTTTCTATTGTGCATTTATTCTTTTCCAAATCTTAAATTTGCTTGTTATATTTTAGATTGATCATGTTGAGGTGGGATCAACCTGGTTCGACAAGAAGTAATGATAAAATGGAATGGGAACAAAGTTCTAATAGTGATACTAACTAGTCCAATCCTAATAGAGGTTTCCATAGGGGTAGTTTCCATGTAAGAAACTTTGGCCCTAGATTCCATAGGGGAACAAGAATGTCCATACACTTTGATGCTATTAATCTTAAATTTTAGGACATTCTAAGTAATTTGTCTACTAATCAAGTAAATATAGGATATAGAGGTAACAAAGGTTTTTTGGTCATAAGTTTAGAGCCCAAACACATTCTCAAAGTAGTTCATATCACCATTTATATCATGATCGTCAACACCAGCCACTTCAACTCTTAATATTGAAAGAATTGAACTAGTTATTGATCCTCTACCTGCAAATCTATTGACGCTATGGATTGCACCCTTGAAAGAAGGCTAAGCTTATCTCTTCCATGTGGCACAATGAAGACTCCCCTCTTGTTGTGGGCTTGGTAAAATGAAGGGGAGAATCTCTAGATAAGGGTTAGCTCCCTTTATTACATCTATAAGGTCTTTGACTACTCCTGCTAATGATGGGGGGTGAAAAGGGAGAAGGATATAACCAAAATAAAACCTATCTAAATGGTGATGCACCAAAATGATTTTGATCTACTCAAAAATATCAACACTTCAGACCAAGAGAAGGGCAAATAGATACTTTATCTAATAAAAAACTAGATTGTAGGGCACTTTAATAGGGAGGCTTGGTGAAGATACAAGGAAGAGGAACTTACCACAAGTGATGTAGAAAACACATTGTCTGATAATTTCTCTTTAATCTCTATACTTCAAATGAAACACTTCCTGTTTGACCTATAGAAATGGCCTTGGCTACACTATGTATGTTGGTATCAATCCATGGAAGCATCAAGCAAAAATGACTGAACACAAAGTTGATTATGTAGACATACTCAAAAGTATAACCAGTCAGATAGAGGTAAAACACATTTTTATTGATCAAAGGTAAAATTTGGTAGGGTTTCACCTTAAAAAATGAGATATCTTTCTCAACTAAGAGGTTATAATATATAGCATAAAGGAAAAAAAATTGGCACTTTCTAGAATAAGCAGCCCATGATGTGTTGAATACATTGGAAAGAGGAAAATGCTGAAGGGACCATACTGTAGGTGTCACCAGTCTTGACTTTGGTGCTTAACATATATTAAATGTCACCGCAAGAGCATGGGTCACTTTGTCTATTTGAATGACAAGGCTGCTTCTTAGTGAAGTTCATGTGATTGTCTACTCATTAATGTAAAATGAGGAAAAAATGGGCCATTCTATTGAATGCCCATGCTTCCCTTGGTGTCCACTTGGTAGAGACTATTTCATCCATAGCAATAACTTCTTGTGCTGATGTTTCCTATGCCACTTGGATTATTCTATCTTTTCTAGCTCTGAGGCCCTTGGGGCTATTTTCTATCATTTCTTGGCTCCTCAGGATCCTTTTTCGATGGTATTTTAATTTTGTCCTTAAGCCCTTTGAATTCTTTTGAGTCCATGCTTATGAATTATTTCAACTTCTCTTCTAACCCATTTCCATGTGCGAGCCCATCTTTTAACATTTGAGAATCAACAACTATTTCATTGTCCTGAATTTGACATCTACAGGGATGTCACGAGATGTTTGAACCTCCAACAACTAGTTCACCATGCTAAAGTTGACATTCTCAAGCCTATCACCCCTTTGGTAATTTCTTCATCCTTTTGTATTCCTTCAGCCTTTTGCAATTGAACCTTCCTAAAGGGATGGTGTCCCTTTAGAAAACTGGAAAAGATCCCTTTTTGGTCACTAAGAGTCCCCTGTAAGGGCACCTTGCCTTCGAGCTCCTTCATCTTCTTAATTCCTTTAGACAAAATATCCAAAGTATTTCCTTTAAACATTTTCCCTGAAGGAAATGTTTCTTTCAAAGTCTCACCCCTTTCTTTAAAAATTACATCAGACAAATGTCTGAAGGAATTCCTTTGGGCATTTTGTCTGGAGGAATTGCCTCAGGTTTCTTCCTTTGTGAATTTCTTTAGACAAAATGTCTGAAGGAAATCCTTTAGGTACTTTATTTGAAAGAATTCACCCTTTGGTTCCTTTTCTTGGATTTCCTTCAGAAAAAAGTTTGAAGGAATCCCTTGTCTTTTTTCTTATCATTTTCCTGAAGGAAAACTTTCCTTTCAGCCTTCTCTTTAATATCTCTCAAATGTGTTCCCTGCCCTCCACAAGTGTTCCCTACCCTCTGCAGGGGTACTTTGGGCCCAAAGTTTCCCTTTGGATCCTATTGAAATGTCCAATTAGTCAACTGCCTACCCTCCACAAGGGCATTTATCCTTCAGATCCTGTCAAAAGACTCATGTCCTTTGAAATTGGCCCATTCCTTTGCCGAAAAGCTTGTCCAAGGCAATTGCCCAAAGTGAAATAATCCCCATATCAAGCCAAGAACCTACAAGTCTTAGATATTTCAACTTTTCATAAGAATAGGGCTATTGAAAAAGGGAAATGGAGCATTTATATTAAGTTGGATGCATCCAAGACTGATGTAAAGGACAATAGGGAAAGAAAAGAGAGTGATTTTTTGGCCTGTAGGACCAAAATAGTCAACAAATTTGGTGATTCCTAGGGGAAGCATGCCTATTATGCTTTAGGAAAACTAGTGGCTTATAGGTCCATTAGGCACAAAGTCAAAACATAGCACGAAAGGTTGACAATAACTTTGAGAGATCCAAGAATCAATCATGAAGCTTTTACCCCAAATGGTAAACAAAACACACACAAGGATTAAAAACTATGAACATGTGCAAGAGCAATTAGGGAAAATAGGAAAAAAACAAGAAAAATATATACATGATGAGAGAAGGGTCAATGACAGTACTTAAGATATATCCTATTAACTGGGATATGTAGTTCTTCACCATCCAACCTGGAGAGTTAGAATGCATTGTGCTACTTGCACTGAGTGATGACATACAAACCACTCCATAGGGCATATAACTTTGTGTGTTTTCTAGGCTTAGCTCGGTCCTCATCCCATTTTAAGATGACGTCACCTTTAGAGAAGCCTTTTGGTGAGGATTTATTTTCAAAGTGCTTCTTCATTTTCTATTAATGACTGGTCATAAAAACCATGGCTTGGTCCCTTGTCTCCTGAAGTTCCATCAATTCACACAGCCTAACCTCCATGTTGTTGCCTTCTTCCAATTGATGTTGGTGAGCAAGATCTAAAGCTAGCAATTCAAGTGAAATAGGAAGTCTATCTTTCCTTCCATACACAAGCATGTATGGTGAATTGCCAACTACCCTCTTTAGAGTAACCCTATCTGCCCAGTGGGCTATTTTCAACTTGGCATGCCAAGTTCTTTGATTCTCTTCCATTATCCTTTTGATAATTCTAATCAATTTTTTATTGGTGGACTCAGCCAGCCCATTACCTTATGGGTAGTAGTTGGAAAAAGTGATAAGGTAGATGTTGTATCCCAATGCCCACTCACTTGTTTTGGTTCTTAAGAAAGCTAACGCATTATCTGAGATGATGGTAGCTGGGACTCCAAACCTTGTCACCAGGCCTTCATAAAAGTATAAGACTACACTTTCATTAGCCTCCTTCAAATCAATAGCTTCTATCCATCTCTTGAATTAGTTTGTAATAGTTAAGACCCATTTGTGTCCAGCACTGAAAGGAGGGTTGATCATCCCTATGAAGTCTAGGCCCTATTGCATGAATGGTTGTTCTACTTGAATAGGCTATAGAGACATTTCAGCCAGCTATTGTTTCCCATCAAAGAGAGAACACTTCTAGAAATTTCATACCTAGGCATGGGTGTCTCTGAATAAAGTGGGTCAGAAGTAACCAGCTCTCATAATCCTTATAGTTGTAGGCTTAGGAGCAAAGTGACCACTAGCTGGCCCGTCATGGAACTCAGACAACACCTTGTCAACCTGACCTGGGCCTATGCACCTCAAGAGTACTCCTAAAAAATCCCTTCTAAATATCACCCCATTAATTAGGACATAAGGGAGAGATTGGACTCTAAAATATCTCCTCTTGGTCCTATCAAGGCCCTGTGGGCACTCATCAGTGAGAAGGAAATGTTTCATGTCTAATGCCCAATACTTCATGACTATTAGGTCTTTTACTATAGCTTCATCACGGATTAGAAAAAGATCCTCTTTCTTCTATTTAAGGTCTATAGCAAGGTGTTCACACAGGCCTTTTCCCCTTATCAGCTTGGTGGTTTTGATGTCCATGTCATATTCCATTACTTTGGTAATCCATCCCACTCTCTTTTCATTTAGATCACAACTAATCAAGAAATCTTTGACGCTAGGATGTGGCACCATGAGATGAACCTTGCTATTGGATATCATATGTCTAAATTTATTTAGGATTTGTATGACTACAAGCAATTGCTTTTCAACATATGTATACCTGATTTCAAAACCTTCCAGACCTTGGCTAAAAAATGCAAGCGACTATTCAAGGTTTTCATCATTTGCTTGGGTAAGCATAGCAAAGATTACCTCTTCATTTCTGAAGGTGTATAGGTTGAAATCCTTGGTGAAGTTAGGACTAATCAAGGTAGGAGCTTGGGTGATAGCCTTCTTGATCCCTTCAAAACTATCCTTCCTTTGTGTTGTCCTTGTGAATTTCTCATCTTTCTTCAGCATGGAGGTTAGTGGCTTGACTATCTCGGCAAACTTTGGGATAAATCTCCTGATGAAATTTATTCTTCTAAAGAAACTTTTTATACCTTTCTTATGCTTAGGCAAGGATAGCACTAGGATGGCATGAACTCTTTCTGGATCAACGGTTAAGCCCCCTTTTGAAACACCATGGCCAAGGAGTTTACCTTCATGGATAGTGAACATGCATTTCTTTGGGTTGAGAGAGATACCAAAATCTCTACACCTCTCAAAGATTTACCTAAGGTGTTTCAGATGTTGGCCTGCTTCATTAGAAAATGATGTCACATTATCAAGATAGACCAGTACAACATTATTTATCAGGCCTTGGAAAGCCATGTCCATGGCTCATTGAAAAGTGGCTCCAGTATTAGATAGTCGAAATGGCATTTTTTGGTAATCAAACATTCCCCACTTAGTAGTGAAGGCTATCTTGTATTGATCATAGTCTTATACTAAAATCTTATTATACCCTGAATACCCATACAAGAGGGAGAAACATTCACTACCTATCACCATTTGGAGGATCTTCTCCATACTTGGGAGAGGATAGTGATCTTTCAACAAGACTATTGAGGTCTCTAAAATATACACACAGTCTGATCTCCCCATTCTTTCTCCTAATAGGGACTAAATTGGCCAGCCAAGAAGAGTGTTTGATTGGAAATATGATCTTGGACTCAATCAACTTGGTGAGTTCCTCCTGCATGAGAGGCTCAATCTTTGGGTTAACAAGCTTTTGTTTTTGTTTGATGGGCTTGGTTCCTTCCTCCAACTCAATGGTATGTTGGGCCAAACTTGGGTCAAAACCCTTCAAGTCTCTATACTCTCAAGCGAAGACATCGGTAAATTCTTGGCACAATAAGATGAAAGCCTACCTTTCATGATATGTACATACCTTTTCAAGTGAAAGCAGCCTATTCTTGAATATTTCAACTTTTTCATATTTCTCGTTCTTCATTTTGATGCTTGATTTGTCATTTTTCAATTGGTCATCCTAATTGAAGATACTTTCAAGAGTGACCAAGCCTCTGGGAAGTTTGTTGTTCTTCAACTGAACAATCTGGCTACCATACTGTTGTTATAGCTTGGCTTGATTTATAGAGGCAAACTCAGCCTCTTCTTGTAAGAATAATGTTATCTAATGATCATTATTAAACACCTACTAGTTGGTGATGTTATCAGGCACAAAGGGTCTGATTACCACTTTTAAATGGCATGGACTGTTGTCTCAGCCTATCTCCTTAGGGATGTCAAAATGGGCACCAATTGCTGCTAGTCTATCCACTTGCTTATTCTACTCTCTTGGAATTAAAATAACATTGAAAGCAAGGAAACTCTCCACTAATTCCCATACCCTATGCTTGTAAGACTTAAGCAAGGAATTCTTGGTCAGATTTTGGCCTCTCATCTAATTTGTGATCAACTCACTATCCCCAAAAACTTGTATCTCTTTAATTCCTCTTTTCCTTGCCCACTCCAAACCATGGATGAGAGACTCATATTATGAAACATTTCAAGTGCAAGAAAATTGGAACTTGAAGGTTGAGAAGTATTTCTCCTTTGAGGGGGAAATTAACACCTCTCCACCACTAGCTCCCAATTTGCTTCTTGAGCCATCAAAGAAGAGTTGCCATAAACCTGAGCTATCTTGGTTTGCTTTCATCAAATTTGGCACAAGGGTACTTTCTTCATGCATGCAATAAATTACAAGCCCTACCTCTTCTATTAACTTGTATGGGTCATGTTCAAATTTGTTGCTTCCCCATTCATCTAAGAGCAGGTCAATAACTCCTTCAAGGGTAGAGGGTAGAGATTGATCCACTAGGAATTCTTCTTCATTAATAATGGTGTAGCTAACATTCACTAATTTGAGTGAGTATAGCTCCAAATGATATATATGGATTGGCTTCAACTCAATCTTGACCTTAGTCCCATATTTGGTTCTAAAAACCATGTAAGACCTATTTGCTGCTAGGTACCCACCTATTTTGGATGTGAAATCCCTAGACAAGTAGATAGCAAAGTAGGGAGGAACATCCACCACTACCACATCATGGGGAACTAAGAAAGTGGGACAAGTGTGCAGCATTATATTTAAGCCTCATACCACTCCTAGTGTCTTAGCTGGTGATCCATCTAGCTATAGGACTCCCTTGGTCATCTCTTTATATTTGAGTCCCAGCTTATCCATTATGCTTTTGGGCATTATCGAGGTGCTTGCCCCATTGCCAATAATGTAGTTGTGTACCAAAAAATCTCCTATGACTAAGGATAGATAGAAAGGGTGAATATTTTCATCTTTGTTTACTTGGCCTACTGTGGAAGGGTGCCCATTCATGATCAAAATGTTATCAGCGTTTGTTGAGACAACTGGTTCATTTAGCTTGTGCAACTCCTTCTAGAGTATGTCCTTTTGTCCTAGCATTTTTAATGAATTCTACAAAGATATATTCATCTAAAACTTCTTCATCTGGTCTACCACATTGATCTGAGGGTTACTGCCTTTTAAATTTTCTTTGGGGGCACTTGCAGCTTGAGGTACAAGTTGAGGAGCTAAGGGTGTAACTAGTGGCCTATAATTTGGAAATTTTTGGTTCATATGTGATGAAAAAGATGTTTCAAACATTTGGATAGCTACCTAAGCTTCCTCCATAGCTCTCCTTTTAGACCTTGTGTTGGCTGCAACATAATCACCTTGGTCATTCATACTACCCACATAATTGACTACACATAATTCACCTTCCATGTGATTCATGAGAGTGGAATTAGATTGAGCCTACCTACTATCTATGCCAAGTTGTACTAATGCCTCAAATCTTGGGAATTGGGCAACTTCCTAATTATCTTGTGCATTCATATATTGACTCAGTGTCTCATTTGTATAAGCAACCTATTCTTGACTATATCTTAAGGGTGGGCAGTTTGGTTATTCTTGTACCAGATTATTTTGAGTGAGAATAAGAGCTTTGGATGATGAAGAAGCACTTAGATTATACCTTTGATAAGGTTTGGCTTGTGAAAAATGACCCTATCCTTGATTATAATTCTAAAAATGGGATCTACTTACTTGTCCAAACTGTTGGTATCCCTAATTTGGCTGATAGTTTTGAGCCTATTGCCTTTTAAGAGCCACTAGTTCATTGGTCACGCTTTGTGATAATATTTTAAATTCATGAAGATCATTGGGTGAGGTAGCAATCAAATTTTCTATGCCAGGCAGAAGAGCTAAGGTGGGTGTAATAGTTTGAACTAGAGGTGGCAATTCAGGAAAGAGCAGCATATGAGGTCTAGGGGCTATCTTTCCTACTTGTACCAGGAAATTTTTAGTGACTATGGCAATTTCATAGGTAGCTAGCAACACTTGTTCTCCCATTGATTATATCATGATAGCAATGTCACTGTTCAAAGCTTTCAAGTAATAGAGGAAAGCATAGCTTGGGGTCAGCCTTACCAAAATGGGGATTTTATACCAAGTCTTTTGAAACCTAGTATTGAAATCCTACATGAATTCATGTGGAGCTCTTTTCATGGTGGTTAGCTACTCAGTAAGCAAGAGGTGATCACTCTTCTCCCTAAATATATTTGTTAAGAGAGTGCCTAATTCATTCCATGTGCCAACTAAATTTGTAGGCAAAGTCCCATACCAGTCCAGAACCTTACCCTTAAAAGATAATGCCAACATCCTGATAGTAATGTTCTCTTTAATGACATCATGAATATTACATAGGTTGGAAATATTTATAATGTGCTCAATAGAAGTAATAGGTCCCTCTCCATTAAAGGGAGGGACACTCTTAAGGGATGTCCTTGGGATTCGGTCATAATGTAGAAGGTTTAAATGGATCTGACCATGAAAGGCCACAAAAGGTAAAGCCATGGTGACAACAGGGTTTTGTTAGGGTCTTCTTGCGTAAGTATATTTTATAGTAGGTCTGGGAAAATGATTTGTTGTATAGGGATGGGTCCTTGAAAATCTAAATCACATTGCTAAGTTTAATGGTAGTTTAATGAATTCAAAAGGGACACCCCTCATAGAAGATCTTGTGGTGGCCTTAGGCATGGGATGTCAGACTGATCTTTGACCAAAGACTGATGTTCTTGAAAATGGAGTCACTAGATGCTGGATTAGTGGTTCATTCTTGTTGTAACAGGACCAACACCAATCTTGAAACTTTCTCTCTTCCACATGGCACAATGGAGACTCCCCTCTTACTGTGGGCTTGGACAAACTAAGGGGAAAATATTTAGATAAGGGCTAGCTCCCTTTGATGCATCTTTGAGGTCTTTGACTACTATTACTAATGATGGGGGGGGGGTGAAAAGGGAGAAGGATATAAACAAAATAAAACCTATCTAAACGGTGATGCATCAAAATGATTTTTGATCTACTCAACAATATCAACACTTCAAACCAAGAAAAGGGCAAAAAAACACTTTATCTAACAAAAAACTAGACTGTAGGGTGCTTTAATAGGGAGGCTTGGTGAAGATACAAGGAATAAGAACTTACCATAAGTGTTATAGAAAACACACTGTCTGATAATTACTCCTCTGTCTCTATGCTCTAGATGAAGCACTACCTATTTGACCTACAGAAATGGCCTTGGCTACACTATGTATGTTGGTATCAATCCATGGAAGCATCAAGTAAAAATGACTGAACACAAATTTGATTATGCAAACATACTCAAAAGTATAACTAGTTAGATAGAGGTAAAACACATTCTTATTTATCAAAGGTAAAATTTGGTAGGGCTTCGCCTTACAAAATGAGAGATATCTTTCTCAACTGAGAGGTTACAATATAACATGAAGGAAAAGACTTTGGTGCTTTCTATAATAAGCAGCCCATGCTGTGTTGAATACATTAGGAAGAGGAAAATGTTGAAGGGACCATGTTATAGGTGTCACCAGTCTTGAATTTGGTGCTTAACGTGTATTAAATGTCACTATAAGAGCATGGATCACTTTGTCTATTTGATTGACAAGGCTACTTCTTAGTGAAGTTCACGTGATTGTATACTCATTAATGTAAAATGAGGAAAACATGGGCCATTCTATTGAATGCCCATGCTCCCCTTGGTGGAGACTGTTTCATCTACAACAATAACTTCTTATGTCGATGCTTCTTATACCACCTAGATTGTTCTATATTTTCCAGCTCTGAGGCCCTCAAGGCTATTTTTTATCATTTTTTAGCTCCTTAGGCTCCTTTCTCAGTGGTCTTTTCCTTTTGGCCTTAAGCCCTTTGAATTCCTTCAGGTTCATGCTTATGAATTTTTGTTACTTCTCTTCTAACCCATTTCCATGCATGGGCCCTTATTTAAACATTTGAGAATAAATGGCTATTTCATTGTCCTAAATTTGACATCCATAGGGACATCACTAGACATTTGAACCTCCAATGACTAGTTTGCCACACTAAAGTTGATGTTCTTGGGCCCGTCACCCCTTTGGTAATTTATTCATCCTTTTGTATTCCTTTGGCCTTTTGCAATTGAACCTTCTCAAAGGGAAGGTGTCCCTTTGGAAAATTATAAAATATCTCTTTTTGGTCACTAAGAGTCCCCTACAAGGGCACCTGCCCTTTAGGCTCCTTCATCTTCTCAATTCTTTTGGATAAAATGTTCGGAGGATTTCCTTCAGACATTTTACCCAAAGGAAACCTTTCTTTCAAAGTCTCACCCCTTTCTTTGAAAATTCCTTCAGACAAATGTCCAAAGGAATTCCTTTGGGAATTTTGTCTGAAGGAATTACCTTAGGTTTCTTCCTTTGTGAATTTCTTTAGATAAAATGTCTAAAGGAAATCCTTCGAGCACTTTGTCTGAAGGAATTCACCCTTTGGTTCCTTTTCTTGGATTTCCTTTGGACAAAAATTTGAAGGAATCCCTTGTCTTTTTTGTTTGTCATTTTCTTGAAGGAAAACTTTCCTTTCAGCCTTCTCTTTAATCTCTCTCAAATGTGTTCCTAACCCTCCACAAGTGTTCCCTACCCTCCGCAAGGGAACTTTGGGCCCAAAGTTGCCCTTTAGAGCCTGTTGAAAGGTCCAATTGGTCACTTGCCTAACCTCTGCAAGGGTATTTGTCCTTCAGATCCTGCCAAAAGACTCGTGTCCTTTGAAATTGGCCTATTCCTTTGCCAAAAAGCTTGTCCAAGGCAATTTCCCAAAGTGAAATAAGCCCCATATCAAGCTGAGAACCTACAGGTCTTAGATATTTTAACTTTTCATAAAAATAGGGCTATTATAAAAGGGAAATGGAGCATTTGCAGTAAGGTGGATGCATCCAAGACTAATGCACATGATAGCAGGGAAAGAAAAGAGAGTGATTTTTTGGCCTATAGGACCAAAATGGTCAAAAAAATCAAGCCACACATCTTGAAATAGAGACTACCTATGCTTAAAATTATAAGAATTTGGCTATCCATTCAAATGTATCTTCTCCTTCCCATGTAGATCATGTTGGGAAATGTAAAAGGTTGAATCTAGTTTCTGCCCATAGTGAACCTATTTTGAGATCTGAAAGATTGAATTTAGGAGTCCAAGGTTATGCTAGTAGAAGGAAGACAATAGACATTCCACCTTCCACTATAGAAAAGAGGACTATAAAAAAAATTGAAATTCAATCTAAGCCAGAGACACCAATGGAGGTCAAGATGTGGAAAATAATCAAATTGGATACTGATGATAGTACAACTAATTTAGGAACAAGATTGGTACCATTTCCTACAACAGAGATGGAGTATAATGTGTATCTTTATGAACAAGACAAACATGTAATGAGGTGTTGTCTGATTTAGATGATTATTGATCATCACAGGGATAAACTTTGTTTTATTAGTGAAATGTTTTCATGACAAAATTTGATATTTTAGTTTGATACTTTAATTTTAAAACTTTGATAAATTTTGAAAAATACAACAGTTTTAGAGTTTTGATATAAATATATATACTTAAGTTATGTGATATGCATTATTGATTAATATAAATATGATTTATTAATCTTTGAGTTATTTATTTTATTATGAAAATATGTATTTTATTATATTATTAATCATAAGGGTCCCCACTCATTAAGATTAGTACCTCCGGTATATAATCAATAAACTTAATCAATTAAGACTTTTGAAGTATTAAATAAATCTATCTTAAACTAATAATTGTTATAACTAATTGATTTTTAAAAAAAAAATCATTTAGTTAACATAAACTAATAACTAACTAAAGTTAGTTATAAATTTTTTACAACTAAGTTTGAAGGTATAAGAAAAGGTCAAGGACTCATTTGAAGGGAGAAGAACAACAATAGGTATTGAGGACTTAGACATTTTCTAAAGTCAATCATTCATCTCTCTTCTTTCTATACAATTTTTCTGAGATAATACAACTTTTGCAGATAGATCTAATGGTACTTTATCTAATGATTGAGTAATTACTTATGAAGCATAGGTATATCCATCTTTATTTGTCATTAAATACTTATTATCTAAATATCTCTAAGCTTAACATCTTTTGATGATTGTTATTTATAGTCCTATGCGTAGATTCCAAGTATTCGACCTAAATTATGATGAACATTTCTCTATTTTGCAACATTTTATGGATCCATTTTGATTGTAAAGTTGTCATTCAAGTTTTTGTAAAGTAAGAATGTTGGTTTTCTCAATAAAATTATCTTTTATGCTAAGATGATTCTCCTTTGAGACTCACGCTTTATTATAATATATTTGAATCTAATTTTAATATAACTTAATCTTTAGTTTTATTTAAATCTTATTTTATTTATATTTCTAATTATCTTCTTACCTTTCAGTTTTTAGTTTAGTTTTATTTCTTTTTTTAGAGTTGAATTAATCTCTTAGTTTAATCTCCATTCATTTATTTACTAGATAATAATAAATCTTTCTTTAAGTCTTTCTTTAGTTATGTTTACTCTTGAGTTCTCTTAATTTTAATAGATTTATATATATGTTTAAGTCTTTAAATTAATAATCTTTTTGTTTAGTTTAGTTTTAGTTTTGATAGTTGCTCTTTAGTTTATTAGATTTATTTATGTTCTATTTATTTTTTTAATCTTCCTCTTTTAGTTTTTATCTTGTCTTGAGTTTATCTTTGGTAAGAATAGATTACTTACTTAGATTTTAGTATTTTATTAATTTATTATCCTTTTCTTAGAACTTATTTGTTTATTTTTATATAGTTTGTTTTTCTTTATTAGTTTAGATGTTTGTCAGTTTTTATTATCTCACTCTCTTGTTACATGTTTGAATATCTTACCTTTAATTTGTCTCTTCTCTTTCTATTTATCTTTTAGAAGTTAACTTGAAGAATATTATAGTAAGAAACAAGATATTATTGAACATATGAATACTTATTGAATTAGATTTATATTCTCCAAGGGACTATCTAACTCAGGTTTTCTTTGTCAGATAGAATAGATTATAGATTCTTATCTCAATTGATTCATGATTTGATGAAATGGATTTCTAATTGTTATGATAGAATAAGTTGTATTTGATAACTTATTGATTATTTTTCATAACTTATAAAAAAAACCTTGCATCTTTAGGATCATAATGAACCTTTAAAACCCCATGATTAGACTAGTATGATTCTTACTTGACTTTTGTGATAGGTGAAAGGATTCATTCTTTAATGGTACTTTTTCCATCATCAACAAATTTAAACTCTGAGTTTAACCTTCATTCATTTATTTAGTAGATAGTAATAAATATTTCTTTAATTTTTTCTTTAGCTCTATTTATTTTTGAGTTCTCTTAATTTTAATAGATTTCTATATATGTTTAAGTCTTTAAATTAACAATCTATTTTTTTAAAAGTTTAGTTTTAGTTTTGATAGTTTCTCTTTAGTTTATTAATTTTTTTTTCTAGTTTTAGTTTTAGTTTTAGTTTATTTGTTTAATCTTCCTCTTTTAGTTGTTATCTTGTCTTTAGTTTGTCTTTGGTTAGATTAGATTACTTAGATTTTAGTATTTTATTAGTTCATTATCCTTTTCTTAGAACTTATTTTTTTACTTTTCTTTAGTTTGATTTTTTTATTAGTTTAGCTGTTTGTTAGTTGTTATTATCTCTCTCTTGTTTACATGTTTCAATATCTTATTTTTTTATCTTATCTTTAATCTATGTCTTCTCTTTTTGGTTATCTTTTAGAAGTTAACTTGAAGAATATTACAATAATAAATAAGATATTATTAAACATATAAATACTTATCAAATCCAATTTCTATTCTCCAAGGGACTATCTAACTCATAGGTTTTCTCTATCAAATAGAATAGATTACAGATTTTTATCTTAACTGATTCATGATTTGATGAAATGGATTTCTAATTGTTATGATGGAATAAGTTACATTTGATAGCTTATTGATTATTTCCCAAAACTTATAAAAAACCCCTCACATTTTTAGGATTGTAAACGAACCTTTAAAACCCCATGATTAGACTGGTATAATTCTAACTTGACCTTCATGATAGGCAAAATGGTTGATTCATTGATAGTAAATTTTCCATTCCCAATAGAACCTATTTAATATTTAATGTATGGCATAGGGTGGAGGTAGAACTCATAGGAATATGGAGGGAGTAATGGGTGATAGGGAGGAGGATAGATTACCTAGAGTACCTCCATTTTGGACAAGTATAATGGTAGTTTGGGCTAGTATAAGACATTATATGGGCCTCACATATATATGAGTGAGATGAGATAGAGTGGGAAATGTTAGGACTAGTAATTGGAGATCTCCCTATAAATAAGGAGTAGGTGCCAATAGGTGATGATATAGAGGATACAAGGTTCACTCTTGCATATACATTATGGTGGGATGAGTGGTGGGCTAGGAGGCAGGATAGGGTGGTGCATTCACACCTAGGGGGAGGGGATGAGGAGATGAAGGAGGTGGAAGAGATATATGTAGATAAGCTTATCATAGAGAGGGATACATTTAGGGCTCAATGTATCACTTTATAAGGATAGTTAGCTATAACACAAGGGTCCTTGATCACTTGTGTGGATAGAGTGGGATATAATATAGACCCAATTGGAAACTTTACAGGTGGGGTTTGACTCTTTACACCTGAGTCACAATATGGTGGTGGAGGAGTGGGATCACTATAGGGTAGAGAGGGACACTCTGAGGAGGAGTGAGGGGGAGATAGAGTCCTCAATGTAGATTATTCGAGAGGTGGTAGGGTTGAGCACTGGATAGGTAGGGGCTATGAGCATTGAGAAATATAGAGAGCTGGATGTAGAGATGAGATACTACAAGCAAATTATTTTAGATCAATTTCTAGAGACTCTTCACTATGCTTCCCATATAGCCACATAGGGCAGGTCTTCAAGATGCACGCACATAGGGTCATTGAGCATGGGGAACATATATTGAAGGAGAGACAAGGATAGAGATGACAATGAGGGTAAAACCTTGGTGAGCATCCACATGAGTAGCTTATAGTTTACATAGTAGCTTATGCATGTATTTATTTCATTATACTAGCTAGAGAGCCATAGACATGTATATAGATAATTTGACATACATTGATCATTTTATATATCTGTTTTATGATTGTGGATTATGTTGTTATTATGGATTATGGATGTTCATGGAATATACTTATGTATTATGGATGTTCATGGATTGTGTTTACATAGATGTTTACATTTTTTTGGATTATATATTTATGGATTTAGATGATATGATTTATTATGGTTTATTACATGTGATGGATTAATATTTTTATGTATTATGAGTTATGAATTGTTTATGGATTATGGATTTATATGCGATGTGATTATATTACTTGATCATGGGTTTTAAATGTTATAAAATGACTATGAATCATGATTATTATATGGTGGATGTGTTTTTGATATATGGATTAATGCTTAAAATGTATACGATTAATTAAAATGTATGTGACCTTGATTATGTTATTATGGATTAAATGCATTGATTAGATTATGGATTATGGGCTTTTATGTAAAAATGGTTATGGATTATGGATGTATATTTGATTATAGATTTTATGTGATGTGATTATGGATTATGGATTTAAAACTTTAAAATGTCTTAAATTATGATTTTGATTTATGATTATGGAATTTAGATCACATTATGGTTAATGAGTAATTTTTTTGGAGAATGATTATCATTGATGCAACCCATAACTTACTAATTTTATGTTTATGGATTTGTGAATTACACCCATGATTTTGATTTATGATTATGGACTTTAGATCACTTTATGGAGAATGAGTATTTTTTTTGGATAATGATTATCATTGATGCAACGCATAACTTACTAATTTTATGTTTATGGATTTTATGTTTATGTTTATGTTATGAAATTCTTTCACTCATGGATGGCTTTTCAGGATACAACCAGATCAGAATAGCACCAAAATACCAACATAAAACAACATTCACCACTCCATGGGGAACATTTTATTTTCATGTAATGCCATTTGATCTTAAGAATGATAGAGATACATATCAAAGGGCCATGAACCATTTTATTATGGTTCATGAGTTATTTTTTTGGATAATGATTATCATTGATGCAACCCATAATTTACTAATTTTATGTTTATGGATTTGTAAATTACTAGATTAAGATATTTATTAATATAGGTGGGAAAAAGTGTAATTAATTTAATTTATAAATGGATTAATTATAGTTATTGGCTCGTACCATGACCCAAGAAACCCACTTGAAATGAATGCATGCACATCCTTAACCAACTACTAATAATAATCCTAATAACTTTAAGTCAATTGAGTTCAAGATATTATTGATTTGCTTTTAGGATTTTATATAAAGTGTATTCTAAGAAAACAATGTTTACATCTTACATACCCACAACTAAGGTCAATCCTATAATCCTTTTGTGCCAATCCACATAAACTGATCAATGTGAGAAGTCTACCAACCTAAATAAAGTTGATCAATACAAGAAGCTTTATAGGGATATTTTATGCATGATAGACAATCTTTTTGAATCAACTATCCTTCGAGGGAGTAGTCTATGTTTTGGATATTTTGTATATTTTTTGCAGATTTTATGGATTTACATAGTTATCCTTCGAAGGAGTAGTCTATTTATTTTGATTTTTTTGTAGATGACTTTTTTGCTTTGTTTTTTATCCCAATATTATTATTAGTATTTTATTTATTGGCCTTTGGTATTGTAGGATAATTTCCAAAATCTTTGATACATAATATAAAAACATGTATTCTCAAAAATGAATTAGTGATAGGGAGGGATTCAGTTAATAATGATTTGGAGCTCCTCATTATAAGCAAAGCATATCTAATTAGAGCATGTTATTAATAGATCTAGGGTATTCATATTCAAGTTTAAAAATGGGCAATGCTACTGGATAACCATATTTCTATTTATCATTATTTGGTATAAGAAAAATAGGGATATTAAACCTAAAAACTAAATTAGGTAGACCAAATTGATTAAGATTTATTAATAGCAGAAAGGATGTAGATTCAATGCATTAAGAGGTTCTCACTCTTATTTTCAATCAAGAGAGGCCAAGAGATATACCCAAGATCCATGATTATGGGTGATAATATATGGTTTGGTCCAATTCATAGAAAATTTTCCCCTTTTGCTTTTTTCCATATTAGTTACATGTTTATTTTCCTTTAAGACAAGGTTGACAATATTAAATTTAGTTTTTTTAGATGTTTATTATAGGAACATTTTATTCATTCTTAAATACATATATATGGTCATTTTGAATATTTTTCATTTATGTCATGTTGGTGTCCAGGTGAGTGGATGAAGTGTCTTGATAGTCTAAGTGTCAGTGACAAAGTGTGCAGTGTGTTTATCCTAGTATGCTTGAAGTAGGCTTGGTTGATCTTTAGTTTTGGCATGATTAGGGATGGGTCTTAAGCATTTATCATTTTTTATGGGTACTATCAAAGGTCAAGGATTATTGGAGAGATTTTTTAAGTGTATTTTATTCATCTATTTATTTATTATGTTCATCTTGGCATATTGTTCTGTGACAAAAAAATATGAGTAAGCAGTTTGCTAACATCACTATTGCCATATATAGATGAGTCAGGGGGATTTGGTCATATGGATTTTATAAAATTAGTCCCAAATTCATATTTTTCAAATTTTAGGTCATGAGGTTGAGCATAGCTAAAGATATGTCGGTGTAAATTTGGCTTCTCAAATAGAAATTCACTAAGTTTCTATACTTAGCTAGACTGTCACTGCACGCCATGTAGACATGTATGATCCAATAAGTTTGTAAATTTATTTAAGGTAATTATAAAATCAATAATGGGAAAAAAATTTCATGTTAATGTTGTATATACTTCCAATAAATTACCTTGAATATTTGGAGTCTTAAAGTATTTTTTAGCTCAAGATATAAATCTTCAAAGTTGCACTTATATATTGTGATGGGCCAGATACCAACAAGATAAACTACATTGAAGTATGAGGTTATCTATTCCATATATATAATTATGTGCATTAAATCACATATATTTATCTAATGGTTTTTATAAAATTCAATATGTCAAATAGTGAATGTGCTAGTGACATGTGTCACATTTATGGAGCTTGGATAGAAGATCAATGATGAATGTCTAATCATGTAGTTAGAAGATCAATGGTGTACATTAAATTCAAAGAGTCAAATGTGTATAATTCATGCAAGGAATCCAAGTGGCACAATCATGGGAGCTCAAATCTTAGATCAATAGTGAATGCTACAAGATAAAGACCTAGTTAATCTACAGAGATTGATAGAGCATGTTTGTTCTAAATTATCAAAAAGTAACAAGATGATGACAAGTGTTCAATGTTTAATAGTTTATCATAGTTAAATATTGGGCTAATTTAAATGAATATAAATGATGTATTTTTGTTCAAGCTATTAGAGATCATGAGATGATGAAAAAATGTTTGATGTTTAATAGTGACTGTTGGAATTCAATTTTTCAAATTAATGAAGGAAGAACTAGTGCTTAGTGTTTGAGCCATAACTTTTGATCTAGGATAAATTAAAAGATTTAGTTAAAATAAAATATTAAAGGAATCCAAGGCACATCCATAAATATTTATTTTAAGGTCTAATTATTTTTATAGTAAAAAATATGGAGCTCCAAAGTTTACTATGTATGTGTTCATGATCTAAAAGTAACCCGAGAAGGGTAATTGAGTTGTTCTTGATGGTATTTAAATGTTTTAAGATGAACTACGTATTATATCATATTGTAGATTTCATGAAGACCATTTGTGTAGATTATGGAGGTTTGACCAATCCAAATTTTATATGATTAAAGGCTTAAAAGTTGACTATGTGTTTGTTCTTGGTGATCACATGTACAAAATGATGTTTGGGCTAATTATGCTGTAGTAGAAGAGTGTTATGATGGATTTTGTCACTTAAGGTGGACCTATAGATCACATGGCATGGGGCTATGTATTGTTAAAGTGTTTTTATGATCTAATTTTTCTCAGAGAAGTGTCAAAGAGGTGAATGGGTCTCCATAAGACCTAAAAGGACACTTAGGCCTATTTGAGAGAAGGTACTACTTAAAGATGACCCATGTAGATGCCTTAAGAGTGAATTCATGTGTTGTGGCTGAAAAAGAAGGTTATGAACATAATATTAATGAAAACACTATAAAATGTAAAATAAAAGGTGATGATTTTGAGACTTGTGAGAAGGGGATATAAGTGGAGGAAGAGTATAGAGTTGAGACACAAAGGAGGTTAAGGGTGCCTACTAGATGGATTGAAGAACATAGTAGGTTAATGATTGTGTGTATGAATTATAGGTCATATTTATGATGTCATAATTGTTCTCTTATGGGTTTGAAGATTGAGGATGAATGAAGAGGTCTAAAGTGATCCAAAAGGATGTTTTGGCTACCTTGAGTGTGAGTAAAGGATAAATGATGTCTATATGAGATTGGTGGTTGATTTGAGAGATAGATCCTAGTGTGGATTGTGTAGTGTACATATTTGAAGAGAGTTGATATACATTATATCTCCATCAAATTGGTAGGTAATCAGTGATCATGAGATGTTCATTTCATAGGTGTTGGGAGGGTGCTCAACATCTAGGTCAGAAGAACTTGATCATCTTAGGGGAAGGTTCTCCTTGTGAAATAGGTGTTTCAATAAATTCAATCAGGACTTGACCAACAGGTGGTCAAAAGGAATTGATCATCATAGGGGTAAGTGCTCCTTGTGAAATAGGTGTTTCACTAAATTTTGGTCAGAAGGACTTGACTAGTCTTACATTTGTGATCATCTTATAGGATAAGTAGTCCATGTGTTTGTAGTCTTGACAATGGGTTTTATTACCCAAGAGGGTTTCCCACGTAGATATTCTATTGTGTGTGTGATTTTGCATTATCTTCATTGTTCATTGATATAAACATCTTGTATGCTTCATGAATGGTTGTATTAAATGCTTAAGTGTTTGAAGGCTTTATAAATTGAATTAGATTATTTGTCACCACTGATTTAACCACCCTTCTTAGTGATTGTACCTTTAATAAGACAAAGGCTACTAATCAATCCTCATCTAATAATTTAAGCTGGGATAATCATTCTTGATAGAAATCATCCTCAAAAATGATGTCTTTAAGGGATATGTGAAGGGAAGGAATTTGAACTTTGAGAGGAAGTACAAATTTTAATATCATAGACTAGGGAAAAAGGAGTAGCACCTATAGGGGTTTGAATATTAGTTTTATAAGCCCATAAGTCAAATAGAATATGAAGATGCCAATTCTTACTTGCTTTATTAATGACTCTAGTTAGGATTTTGACAAGATTCTTATTGGATGCCTTAGCCTATTTGTTAGCTTGAGGATAGTAAGGTGAGGAGAAGATGAGATTAATGCTAAAGGAATCATAGAGTTATTGATTTTTTTATTCTTAAAATATTTTTCCTTATCAATATTTTTCATTATCTATGATGATCTTATGAGGGATGCCAAAGTGAAAAATGATGTGCTGACTAATGAATTCAAAAATTTTATCTGCTTTGGTCAAGATAAGGGGGATAGCTTCCACCCACTTAGTAAAATACTCAATGGAAATAATGATACATCCATGATACTAGGAAGACATAGGGTTTATTTTAACTATAAGATCGAGCCCCCATTGGTAAAAAAGCCAAAACTATCGATCTACCTACAATGCTTGACTAGGGACATGATATAAGTTGGCATGTTGGTAATACTTGATGCATTTCTTAATATGTTCATAATAATCTTGATTTAAGGTAGGACAATGATATCCTAGATATAAGATTCTCTTAGTGATGGTGAGGCCACTAAAATTTCCCCCACAAAACCCTTCATGATATTCTTTGATAGAAAGGGTAGCTTCATGATCTTGGAGACAACTAAGAAAGATACCATCAAAACCATGATTATAAAGAACACCCCTCAGTATGACAAAATAGATGACATGATTTTGGAAAGCTTTCTTTCCATTTTAGATAGATCCATAGGAATAATCCCCCTAAAAAGTAATCAAACATCTGGGTGTACCAAAGATCTAATGGGCTTTCTTCCATACTATGGATGAAAGGTCATTTTGGTAAAGGAAGGTTGACTAATCCTATGAACAAGGATAAAAAACTTATATTCCTAAGATGAATATGGGATAAATGAGGCTAATGAATCCATGGTATTTGTAAAATTATTAGTTGATCGAGGTGTCTCTTGGATAGCATAATGCTCAAAGGTGTCTAACAACTGATTAGCTAAGGTTTAATACTTCTAAAGAGTATCATTATTACATTGATAGATGCCATTAATTTTATTGACCGCAATATGGAAATAACCATGTATATTAAGTGTTTTAATACCCAAGTCTAAGTTAGTTTGGATACTTATGATTAAAGCTTCATAGTCTACCATCTTATTAGTGCAATAAAAATCAATCTTAAAGGATAGACAGATAGGTGTCCCCCATGAGGGATTAGGAATAATTCCATCTCCCCCACCATGCTCACATTGGATCCATAAAATGATAAAGCCATTTGATATTGTGGATCTATTTGAGACATATAGGCTATAGATTCATCTAAGAATTCATAATTAAGTGGTTGATTATTAGAAAGAGGTACTTCAATAAGCTAATTAGTAATGATTTAACCTTCAACTAACTCTTGATGTATAAAATCCAAATCAAATTTTTCCAAAATCATAATCCATTTGGACATTCACTAATTTTGATAAGGTTTGGAGGGCATAAACTTTAGGGTATTAGTGTTCATAATTAAATAGGTTTTATGATTGAGCAGATAATGTCGTAGCTTAGTAGCTACAAAGACCAGAGCTAGGCACAACTTCTTTGTATGAGAATAATGCATCTTGTAATAAAAAAGTTTGAGATTGATATGGTAAACTTCCTACTCTTTGTATTTATCATCATGATGGGAAAGCATGGCTCCAAGGGCCTAATCAGTAGTAGAAATATACAAGAAGAACAATTGTCCATCTTTTGAAAGAGTGAGAACTGGTGGTGAGAGAAGGTAGATCTTAAGAGATTTGAAAACCTCTTGACAAACAACATACCACTTAAAATTGATATCCTTCCTTAGAAGGTGATGGAATGGTTGATAATGATTGGATAGCTGGGAGATAAAATGATAGATAGATTGCAATTTACCTTGTAAATTATGTAGTTGTTGAAGATTAGATGGGGGTGGCATTTCCAAGATGGCTTTGATTTTGTTAGGGTCAACTTATATCCAATGGATGGAGATAATACAATCTAAGATCTTACCCATAAATACTCCAAAAATGTATTTCTTTGAATTTATATGGACGCAAAATTTGATTAAGTGAGCAAAGATAACCTTTAGGTTGGAAAGGTGTTTTTTTCATAACTTCAATGTACTAAGGAGATTAATCACATAATATTACAAAATTTTATGGATTATATCATTAAAGATGTAAGTTAGAACTCTTTGATAAGTGGCTTCTACATTCTTTAGGATAAAAGGCATAACTCGATAGTAGAAAGTCCCCCAAGGAGTAATAAATGAAATCTTATGTTGATCTTCTGGTGTGATGAGGATCTGATTGTATCTATAAAAACCATCCATAACTAATAACATTTTTTGGATAGTGGTTAAATATACTAACTGGTCAATATTAGGGAGATGGAAATCATCCTTTAGATAAGTGAGATTAAGGTCTTGAAAGTCAATACAAAGGCATTATCCCCCTATAGGCTTGGTGATAGGGACAATGTTAGATACCCATTGAGGGTAATCAATAAATTAGATAAAATTAATGGATAAAATATGATACAACTCTTTTTTGACCAAGAACACAATGCAAGGATGCATCTTTTGAAGATTTTGATTTATAGGTTTAACATCAGGGAATGTGACTATGTTATGGATAATTATAGTAGGATTGATACCAAGCATATCACTATAAGACAAATTAAATACTTCACTATGATCTATTAAAAATGTAATGAAATCTTGGTACTCTTAGAGATCTAAGGATTTACTGGCTTAACTATTTGTGGAGTCTCATGGGATCCTTTGTTAACATAAATGGTGGCCTCATTTAATAGACTAGAGGTTTCAGATAGAAGGGTTTTATGTAGATGGGAGTTCTCTAAACTTAATGAGTTAAGATTGACTCATCATCCTAGCACTAAAGAACAAGGATGGTGGGAGAAACCTACCTAATCATGTTTGGGTAGGATAGAGGAATGGTAAGAACCTCTCCATCATGGTGATAGATGAGAGGTTATACAGTAATGACATTATCTAAAAAAAAATTATAAGGAAATGGATATGATTTTGTCAATCAAAGAAGGGGTGTTGGATGATGAGGATGGTGTATCCTCTTTAAGGATGGGAAGGAGAGTAACCTTTGGGGTGGATTTGGTATTTTTCTAAAACTAAGGCCATGTTTTTCATGGGGTTATCTATAGTCTCCCAATGCAACCTTGAATGGGCCTTATTCATAATGTCCTATGTCAAAACCCTTCTAGGCACACTATTGTAGGTATGTCTTTACAAAGTGGGTTTTATTGAGGAACAAAAAGTTGATGTAAATGGTTTATCATGGATTTGGTTAGAAAGGCCTAAATAAGGTTGATCAATTACCCCATAAATCAAATGGGTGCAAGGGAAAGGTGGACCAAAGGGAACAATTTTACCCAAATTTAGATAACATGCTTGATGTTTATTCAGGGGTCCATATTCCTATAGATTAGGGAGAGTATTAAGTGTTAATAATTGATACTCTCTAATTTAAACTTGTTGAATTGTAGAATCAATAGATGCTTTATTGATTCTTGATGCAAGGATTATCATACTAGTGGATGATTCATTAGATGATGATGGGGTAGTGCTTTATAATGGAATAAAGACATCATAGGGGTAGAAGGTGAGGTTGTAATATTTGAATGGATGGGGATCAACTAGGAAGTAGTGGATTTTGCCTTTGTGTTTGAATTTAATACATCTATGTAATATACAGGGGATGCAGTGCATAGTGTGTATCCAGGTATGGCCTAAGAGAATGTTGTATTAAAACTCCCCTTCAATTATGTAAAATAGTTTAGGGATAACGTGTATTCCTACTTAAATGTGAAGGACTAACATTCCTAATGTAGGGGCCATGATATCATTTAAGTCTTGTAGAATGGTGGGGGATTGGGCTACTACTATCTCAGGTAGTTGTAATTATTTGAATGCATGAGAGGAGATGATGTTTATATTGGAACCATTATCAATCATGACTCATTTGATTTAAGTTTGATCAATCTGGGTAGTGATAAATAATGCAAGATCTTGGTCATTTGGATATAAGGGTAAGTTATAGATAAGGGCTTTTGAAGTGATGTAATAACAACTGATAAAGGTTTGGGTTTAGTATCCTGTATCTCAGTGGCCTATAAGGATTCTATCATGGCCTCACGATGCTGTGGATAATTTTAGACAAGTTTATATAGGGACATCTTGATCTAAATCTGATAAAGTTGATTTAGAAAAAATATCTATATTAATTCTGAAGCATTATTGTTATGTGCTTTTCCTAAAATAGAAACTTTAGGTTTAAGAGTGAGCATTGTTGGATTATTTATGGTAAGATCTGTTGCATTGGCAATAGTCACTTTGGATTTTGTGATTGAGGGTTTTATGACCCTAGGATTGGGATTGCATAGTTATGTTGAATACATCTATTCATTGTGTTCTCATAATCATTCACATCTAGAGGGAGAGATTGATACTAGGTTCTATTAGAGGTTTTATCCTTTTTTACAAATCATTTGGATATTGTGGGTAATGTGTTACTTATTTAGGTGGATGTGACCCTAATAATTTGATTTTAGGGATGGTCATGCTCTAATTTTTCTATTAATAAATCATATTCTTCTAATAGGTTTCAGAATATGACCTTTAATGTGTTACAATTTTTCATGTCATGCCCTGCTTTTTGATGGTATGCATATTTATTGTTTTCTCTATACCATGTTGGTTTTTGAATATGAGGGTTGATAGTATTTACGAGTGATGGCATGATAAGGGAGGTCTAGAGAAGATAATCTAGGATCTCAAAATAAGACCCCTTCAATGGATCTTGACTAGGCTTTTCAATCCTCTGAGGTACTGGTAGGGAATAGGTATGTGACATCGAACCTTCGCATTTTGAACTAGTTTTTTGAATGGTCCCTAATGAAAGTAATTTTTGTTTAGGATAAGTCTTTACACCTAAACCTTGTGAATAGTAGGGGTTTAAGGGGTTATGTATTGGCATGATCATGGTGGGAATATCCCATTATTAGGGTACATGTTTTTTAGTGGAGGATTCTATAATGGTATCTTTCAATCTTGTTGAATGATGGGGTCCTAATATAGACATTCTTGTTTGAATAGGTGGCAATGGTGCTTTCCCATTTCTAATTTATTTAGGAGTAGTGGGGATGTCCTCTTTAGGGAATTCAATCCTAATGAGAGGATGTTGTAAATATTTTCCCTTAAGGGCCCCAAGATTTTTGTTTTTACCATCTATGGATTTTTCCTTACTTTGACTAGGATTTATGACTTCTCAAGTAGTGGGGGAATTGATATTGAGCTAATTTGAGGTAACACAATAGTTTCCTTAGGAAGTAATGGTCTAGTGGGAAGCATTATGCTAGATGTAGGTATTGAAATGATTCAAATAATGGTATCTTATAGAATTTTTAAATAAAACTTTTCTTTGATAGTATTTTCTTCTCTTAGTTCTTGAGTGATTTTAGATATGGTTTCCTCTAGTGGATCCTAAACAATAAGATCCAAAAAACTTGGGGAAGTTTTTGAGATGTCTTCACTTAGTTTGGATGGTTCAGAAGTGTCTCCTATAAGGATATTGGGGATATGAGTACTATCATCTTCTTTAGGTAGAAATTTATCATGGATGGTTTTAATTACATGAGTTTTATTTTTTGAGGTGGACCCCAAATTAACTTGCATATAATTTGACATGGAAGCATGATTAGGGAATGGTTGCCTATATATATATATATATATATATAGAGAGAGAGAGAGAGAGAGAGACCAATTTATGGGTTCATTAGGATTATCTATTCATAACTCCCCTTGATCGATAAGATTTTATACCAAGCCCTTGAAATAATGAAATATATTGACATTATGACCTATTACATGATAAAAGTTACAAAAGTCATTTCCCCTAAACTAACTAGGTTTACGATGAGAATCATTGAGAAGTATTAATAGAGTAATCTTGATGAGGGATGTCTTTAAGAGTTTATCTAAAATAGACACATGATTCTCCTAAAGGTGTATATTATCATGGGGAAAGCATGTCAATGGCTTCTGAGTTTGTACCTATGAGGTGGAGGGCTTAGATTGGTTTTTAGTTTACAATGGTGCTTATTTTACAACTATGGCATTAACATCTTCGATTTTTTTTTTGATATTAGTCCCTTTAGAGGGCTTAGGTTTGATGTTTTTATTATACAATTTAACATTCCCTTCTCCTAGGGCTCTAATTTCAAGTTTGTGGGCCATCAAAAATGCCTCATCAAAGGTTTTAAGAAATTGTACTTGTAATGTCAATGAGATATGTTTAGCACATGCTCTCATGATTAAATTGATTAGCTCAAGTTGTGGAAGGGAGAAGGTGAGTTGATTGATGAGACTTCTCTATCTAGCTACAAATTCAATGATATATTCATCATTAAAGTATCAGATGTCATAGAGGTCAATGATAGTGACTTTCCTCATGATATTGATAGAAAAGTGTTCTAAGAATATTTGAGCTAGCTACCCAAAGGAGAATAGGGAATGTTGTGAGATTAAGATGCACTAATATAGAGTAGGTATAACTAATGACATGGGAAAGGTCCTAAGAATAAGTGCATCATCATGTGTTATAAGATAGTAAACATATATAAATACTCAAAGGTGCTATTAAGGATCCTCATTATTTTAAAACTTCATAAACTTTATAAGTTCCCACTATGGAGGATAAGGCCTAATAGGAACTAGTGGGTTGATAGGCTCATTAAATATTTTATCATAGGTGAGAATGTTCCTCTAATCAGAGGTAGAGGCTTCCAAATTAGCCATCTTATTCATGAGGATGCTCGTGAGGTCTAGTTGGGTGTTGTATTGAGGGATTCCTCCCAAAACATTTTTTTATGGGAGTTAGTACGTAAGAAGCTAAGTGGAAAATTATTGGGATAAGGGATAACCAATTGATGTGGTTATGATTAGTTGAGAAGCCACCACATACTATATGGCTTGTAAAGGGATATAAGTAGACCCAATAGCTTGTATAGGTACTATGTATTGGGTGGTTAAGGGGACATACTATTGAGGTAGTTGACTTATAGGGGATTGTTATAATGACTACATTTGGGTACTTAAAGGTACACTAGTTTGGATAGGTGGAAGGGTTATTGGGACCAATATGACTAGGTTATGAAGTGATGTGATAATAGGGTGAGTAGTTATATCTTGAGGCATAGTAACATTATGAGTTTGGGTAGTAGTTGGGGATGTGACACTAGATGTTACCAGACTGGATTGCTTATAGGTTTCATGGTAGTAGTGTCAAAACTAGTCAGAGGAGGATTGTTATGGTAAGACACCATAGTGGTGTTAAACCCTTCACCTTTCTCTAAGGGCATGCCATATGGGTTCTTGGAAAACTATGTATGGGGAGAAAGTGGGATAAATATAGATCAGGAGATAAGATAATGGTTAAGTGTGATGGGGTTATTATCTAATATAGTGGTGAATTTAAGATCACCCTAGGTAAAATAATGAGGAATACCTTCCCCCCATGGACTCAAGGGAAGTAGGAGGGATAGGATAATTATCCATGGATGAGGATGAAGTTGGGGGTTTTATTTTATTCTAAAACTACTATCACGTCAAAACCATGTAGTAGAAAAGGAAAAAGAAGGAAATAAAAACAAAAAAAACACAAAAATTATTTTTGATTATCTCATATTTAGTGAAGATGAAAGGACACACATGATAAAGACGTACCTAAAAAGTTTTTACTTTTTAACTTTAAAGTGTGATAAAAGAAAAGAAAAGGTTATCAAGGGTCTTAAGAAACAATAATCTAAGGATGGTCTTAGGTTTGTTTAGGCTCATAAATATTTCTATAATAGGATCGATACTTGGCCTAGTATTAGGGCCTACCCTCTCACTTCACACATTTTAACATAAGGGTGTTGGACGCTTAGCTAGTATATATCAAAATACTAGGGTGTATAATCAGCAAGAGTACTAAGTTGGTTCTCCCTTTGGTGGTGAAATCCAAGTGGGATAGCTAAAAATAAGGTTGTTGCTAGGTGATGAAATCCTAGTCAATTCCCTTATGTAAATGTTTTTATGAGTTTATTATGCACGTGTTTTGGTTTATGTGTGATAAAAGTGATGACTACAATCAATTTAACTACCTAGATTATTCTATATGAATTACCTAAGCAAATAAAATGAAAGCATATTCTGTTTAACTTTTAAAAAGGAAAAAAGAAAATTTGGATTTTATTTGAATGAATAAATCAAACAAAATAAAGGGGAAAAAAGATAGATAAATTCAAAATTATTTTAATAATAAAAGTGAGACCTTAGTGGTCCCATCAGGTGTGATAGAACATTTAAGTAGTTTTTCATTTTTCTTTAAATTAAATACTAGTTACTAAAAACTCAAATGAAAATAGGGTTTAAGGTGAATCCCTATGGATTAGAATATGGTGTGCACCGCTTTGAATCCAATGATAGTGAGAGATTATTTTTGGCTTGGAGGAATAACCTGCACATATGTAAACACTTGACAAAAATAGATTAATAGATAATGGAGTGAGCTACCTACTTAAGAACTAGTCCTGGGAAGTTATGAGCTTCCTCAAATGGATGTCAGTTCACTTGTCTACATAATCAAGTGGATGAACAACATATGAAATTACAATTAGATAAAAAGATATGATAAAAATGCTAATTAAGATTCAATCCTCAATTAAGATATCAATATAAGTGTAATATTCCTCCTAATAAGCTATAGCAAAGTTTATATCATCCTATATGATAGCTATTTGGTCTTTAAAGGCTTCAAGAGAGAGAGAATAAAAAATTATGTAGATAATTAACTTGAAAGCTATGTCACTTTGATCCAAAAAAAAGGGTTGGGAAACTATAGGGAGATCAATGACACTGATTATGTCATGTATTATGCTTCATAGAGTCATCTATAAACAAGTGCCATATTCAAATGATAGGAAACTAATAAAGGATTGTAGGCATGGGTCTAGGATTAAGGTCTCAGGTTTTGAAAATTAAACATAGTGGATTGATGTTGATCTTGACAAGATCAATTTCGATCTATAGAATTAGTGTAAATTTACAGTGAATCATTATTGATTCTCTCTATGATTGAGCTTAATAAATATAGAGAATAGACAAGACAAATTGGATGATAGAGACTGATAAAAGGATGCAAAGGGATGTAAATGATATTTGAGAGATTAAATAAATATATAATAGCAAAAAAATTGATATAAAATGAAAGAAATAAATCATGATGACTTACCTTTGATATGTTTGCAAACATAATGAAATTCCTCCACAAATGTAGATAGTTTCTTGAGCTTGGCAGAGGATATCCAATGATCATAGAAAAATTCTAGCAGAGTGTCATTAAGGATGTCACTAATTCTCTAAAAAATATAGCAACAATTTGAGGTTCTGAGTGTCTGGGTCTAGAATGCAAAGGTTGGTTTGGTATTTATGGATCCACACCGATCTGAAGAATCAACACTAATTATGGTTAAATCAATGTTGATTCACCCAATTTAGTACCTTTATTTCAACCATGGGTAAAATTGTCTTTGATACACATGGAGTTGTTGGTAACAACACTATATATGGGTAAAGTGGTTGAGGATTGTATTCCTTAGGTTATAAATGTATTTAAGAGGTTTGGGGGTAGAAAGGTAATAGTAAATGCAACTTATCAAGTTGTAAATAGTAAATATACTAAACCTTAGGATAGGGAGTATTTAGGAGATTAAATAAATAAGAATAAAGACCTATGACACCTAATTAATCATACATAGGGTATGAAATTATAGTGTCTATACATGGATTCATTTTTTATCTTTATCAATTTGTCATTATTCATGTAATGTATTTATTGGATTCTTATCATTACTATTTAGTATGTAAATATGGTATTATTATCTCTACTAAATTATAGTCAAGATGCCTAAGGGAATATAACAAGGCATTCCTCATAAATTCATGGCATCCTTCATATCCGCACCATCTCAACCATCATAGTCATGTCTCTATATGGTATTGAAATCTTACTTCATGTTTTAGTACAAGCACCGATTTTGAGTTTTCACTCATTGAGACATATTGCTTATTTTGATACATGTCCTTTATTCTTTTTAATTTTACTTATATTACATTGGATGTACTTTACAATCATTTTCATCATGTCCTTATTTGATTAAGTTGATTGTACTTCCCTTACATAGATATACATTACAATAATTTTAATAATGTTCTTGTTTAATTTACATTAGCTTATCTTATATTGGATGTACTTTCCAATCACTTTTGTCTTTCCTTATGTTTGATTCTAATAGAATTTGCCAAGATCACCATACCAATGAATGGTCATGGTGGAGTGATCATGTGAGTCAAACAAGCATAATTCATTCAGCGAAAAGCAATTGAAACCATCAAACACAAATATTACATAAAGAGAGTCTCCATGAGAATAATGTAAATGATACAAGATCAAAATAGCATTATGAGGATGCAAAAGCAAGATCAGAATACATAGAAGAATAATAGCTCTCTATCTTATTGAATAATGGTAGACTGAATAAATAATGTAAAGGGAGAGAGGTATTTATAGGTTGGAGAGATAGTGAAAGCCCACATTCCAATGAATGTGGTACTAATCCTTCTAAATGGCCTCTAGAGCCCTAAGCAAGCTAATGTATTTATGTAGCCAAAACCCATAGTAAAAAGGCCTACACCAACACCCCCCCCCCATAAGCACAACTTAGGTAGGCAATGATACAAAAAGCAAAAAATAGGTCCTAGCAACCAGGCTTGATGAGGTACCCATGTATAGTGAAATATCTCATAAAGTAGAGAAAGGAGAAAACCCAGTGGGAATAAACTCAACCCAAAAGAGAGAAAATAAGAAGAGAAGACTAAAAGACCCCCCAAAAAAAGATGTTGAAATAATCAACACTCCAAGTACATAACAATGATCCCCAATATCCTATAAAACATGAAGTAAGTGTGCCTCCACATAGAAGAGAGAGAATGTGAATGCAAAATGTCACATGATGAATGCTGTAGTAGGTCCCTCTAAAACAAATGTTATCTCTTCCTTTCAAAATAAATAAACCCTAAGCTATCAAACTACTAAATTCCCACTCAAGTGGAATGCAAGTAAGAATCATGATGTAGATCTCTAAAAAATGCTAAAATTTCTCCCTAGTAGCGCTCGAATGTGCCAAAGTCTAATCAAGTATCATAAGCCTAACATTAGAAGATGACAATGAATAAGCATGAAATGAAGGAAAGAGAAAAACTAGAGAAGAAGATAGACATGGAAAATTCACTAAAAGAATGTCTATGAGAATAGGAGACCAATGCTCAATAACTATCAAAATTGAAGATTGGTCTACAAATGAAGCACTCAGATCTGCAAGATGAACATCCTCAAGAACATATGAGTCATCGATACTCTTAATGTGTGTACTCATACTTTAAATAATGAAATCCTCTGAAGTGCAAGTCTGTGAAGGCTTTGAAAGAGCAACAATCTACACAAGAATGAATGAATAATCTACAATAGGACAACTAAGGTTTGGTAGAATCTTGTCTTATAGTGGGGGTTTGATAGAAGGAAGAGCATTGTCCACTTGGAATGTGTCATCACAAGAAATAAATACAGGATGTGAGAGTACAATTGTCTTAGAATAGATGATAGGTAGTAGAGGAGGAGGTGTGACATAAGTCTCAACTGGATCTCTAAAAAAACTCTAAAGAGTGCTCCAAATAGTGAAGGGACACTCTGTGTGCTCTACATGGTGGTGTAAATCCCATGAAACATGCAACAACAAATGACCATAGACATAGTCATAAGAGCTGGCCTAGTCATTGTATTGACTTGGGTCAATAGGATTAGGAATCTGTCCATATAAAAATGGAATAAGTTCTTGATCCATGAGTAAATGTTCCATATAAGCATGCCATGAAGCATAATTGTCATTTCTAAGAAGGATCAATGGAGATGAAATAACTCTCCTCGATAGGTATCTCTCAAGTGGAGTTGACATGACCATAACTAAAAGTAAATGTGCACACTCTAGAAATAGACTTCAGATAACACCAAAAATGAGTCCAATCAAATGAGAACAATATTACACAAGTGATAATGCCTGCTCAAATAGATGTCAGGCTTAGTTGACAATGCATCCAAGAATACAAGATAAATATGTGTAAGTAGTCACTAAATGGGCACATATAACAGTTATGAAAATTGAATATGTGCATGAAAGAATGTAGGGCCCACAACAAATCTCCCAAGACAATCAATAGATAGCCCCCCTATGTTTACAATTACAAAGTGTGCTCTAGGAATGAGCAATCAATGTTTATGATCGAGTACCAATGCATGCTCTAAGTATGGATGTTGGAATTAACTAAAATGGGTCCACACAAGTAAGAGCAATTAGTGTATGAGTGAAAAAACACTTTTTAATGAATGGATGTTAGACTCAGCTAATAATGCATCCATAAATGTGAGAAATCAGTGTAATATCCACTAAATTGGCACAAATGAAATGTAAATAAGCCAAGAAAGAGGACATTAGACTCTATCGATAATGTGTTCATATGAGAAGTAAATATGTGAACTAGCTAGGTACCCCCCCACCCCACCCCCCAAAATTTAGGCACTTTATAATTTAGTGCATTTTATAATTGCCACCTGTTAATGAAGTGGATTTGATTTCAATGAATACAGATGCCAAAAAAGGCCATAGAAAAAGAGTATAATTTTTGATAGAAATATATGAAATAGATCATACCACTAAAAATTACAAGAAAAATCATGCACTTTAAAAAAAAATTCACAAAAAAATGTTATTGTATGTGCCCGAATGAAGCCCCGAAAGGGTAAAAAATGAGGATTACTAAGGAAAATATATGAAAATATGAAATTTATGGAAAAAATAGACACAAAAAACAAAACCAAACTATACCAATGTGAACATCACGAAATTATAACCCAAATAAAAAAATTGCTTTGAAAAAGGAGCTCGTCTGACTAAGATATGGTCCTCCGAAGTTGACTGTCTAGGATAGACTGCTCATTCATGAGGGGGGAATATTTGAAAAAATGAAACCTATAATATATATGGAATGATGTCACCAAATTTAGAGATGCCAAAAAATCTAGAGTTTTTCTAAAAAAATTCTACCAAATCTAGTAAACCTCTAACCAAATGTAAAATCTAGCTAAATCTGGCAAAACTACCAAATCTGGTGGCAAAGTTGGTGGAATCTATAGAGAATATTATATAAAACATCAATGGATTAAATTTTATGGTCAAATGACTATCACATATATGATTTGATTTTTTCCAACTTTAAACCCTTGCCAAATGTGCCTCAGATAGCAAAATTTGACAAAACAAAAGTTGATCTATATAGATTTGGGCTTTCTAAACATGATGGTGGGGCCAGATTTGACTAAAAGTGTTCCAAAAATTATGGTACCTCCCAGATCTAGAACCTTCTTCAAAATTCAAACCCTCATAAAAAATGCTTCAGATCTCTAAATCTCTCTTTCACTTTCTCAAAATAATGGATTTTTTTTGTATAATATACTCGATAATCCTTATATCTAGATCAACTCTAATACCATATCAGAATGACCTCTACAAATTAGATCAGTGGCAAGTAGGTTGAAAGACTGTTAGACTATTGTAGGTATCTCATAGTTCATCAAACTCCCTGCTAAGCTCTAATCTTTCAATGCCAAACTGAGATCTTTAATGCTTCTCTTTCATTCTTACAAATCCAATGCTTGTACAAAATGCTCCAACACCAAAGTAAGGAAGTCAAGATTAAAAAATAGATCTGCACCCAAAATAGGCAATAGTCTCCTTCTAATGCAAATTTGATCTTCCTAGATCTAAAGCAAATAAGGAGAAAAAACCAATATAGCAGTTTCCTCAGATTTTGTAGAAAAAGACCCTTACAATTTTTTTTGATCATTTTGGGTGACTAAGGGATTTTAAAAAATCCTAAGGATTTTGAGATTTAAAAAAAAAAAAACCTTGATATTTCATAAACCCACTAAAAAATTACCTGAGATAAACTCTAGATTTCAATAAAACCTAACAACAATAAAACTAGACAATCAAATACTGGATTGGCACTCTGATGCCATAAAAGAATTTGCTAGGATCATTGGATCAATGAATGGTCATGGTGGAGTGATCATGCGAGTAAAATAAGCATACATCACATAGCTGAAAGCAATTGAAACCATCAAACAAGAATATTACATAAATTGAGTCTCTACAAGAGTAATGCAAATGATATAAGATCAAAATAGCATTATGAGGATGCAAAAGCAAGATTGGAATACACAGAAGAACAATAGCTCTCTGTCTTACTGAATACTAGCAGACTAAATGAATAATGCAAAGGGAGAGGTATTTATAGGTTGCAGAGATAGTGAAAGCCCACATTCTAGTGAAGGTGGTACTAATCCTCCTAAATGACCTCTATATCCTTATGCAAGCTAATGTATCCATGTAAACAAAACCTGTAGGAAAAAGTCCTACACCAACAAATTCAAGGTGAATTTATTTATCTTACATTGGATGGCATTTTTAGTTAGCTTTTATATAACCTTGTTTGATTATCTTTTGAATTTTATTACATTGGATGTTTGTTTTGTATACTTATTTTTCTCATCTTATGATTAATTTTGTCTTACATTTTGATGTGATTTTTAAATTTTTATTTTTTACACATCATATGTTTTGTCTTAAAATTGGTGTGTTTTACATTCATTTTGTCTTATTTTAAATTTTTTTTTGTTTATTTTCCTATCTACTTAAGATTTATGTTTTTATCACTTAGTTTTTGTTCTTTTTACCATGAATTTTCTCACATTTGCTATTAAATAATAAAACATACATCACAAAGCACCACATTTTCTCATATCATGATATTTAAACATAAATGTGTGCTAAAAAGGAAATAAATCATACATCATCTATACAAATGTAGATATCATAAATAAGTCAAACCAATATCTCTATCTACATATCTCAATTTCCCACTTACATACATCTCAATACATCATGATACACAAAAATAGATCAAAGTAAAAAATGTAGGCCTTACGCCAATGGATCAGATTTGTATACATATACACATTGATTCCCAAGCCTGGGTTAGGAATTCTAAAATTTTCTTATATATAAATATTGATGTTTAGCTTGATCTAGGCCTTCCTCCAATGATATTGAAGAAAGAATATTGACACTATATTTTAGTTTGGGATTAAGTGAATTAGTTAAAATGTGGAAGAGTTTATCTTCTTATATGTTATGCTTAACTTTTTTGGATAAAGCCTTCCAATGTTTGATGAAGGCTTTGGGTAGTCTTATTGCCCGCTTGCTTTCAGTTGATGAAGTAAGCCAAGTTTTTTTCAAGTAGAACATTGGATTGAAACTCCTAAGCCAATGCGTTAACTAAATATTTAAAGTTAGAGATAGAGTGGGACTTGAGTTTATTTTACCAATCTAAATCATCTCCTAAGATGGTTTTAGAAAGCAAATTGATAGTGGAAAATGTGTTGAGTTTAATCCAATATTTATAATGGTTTCCAAAGGCCTTTAGATGCAAAGCCAAATTGGTGGATCCATTATAGGTAATCATAGGAATGATGCCACTTATGTCAATGTTTGTAATTTGAGGGGATAAGGCTTCATTTTGGACATGTTTTATGACTTTATTATGAAGCAAAGGTTTTGGAATGAGATTAACATGAACATCTTTAAGGGGGTGGGAGGCATTTGGATTTGGCACTCCCCACTAAAGCTATAAAGTGCAATTTTGATTTTGAATTTTTTTCATAATGTGAACACTATTATTGGCTTAGATATTGGCCATTTGGTTGGTTTTTTGTAACATTATTTGATTAGGATTGGGATCTTTTTTATTACAATTCGAGGCTTGAGTATCCTATTGTGATGCACTAGACGTAGTATTTACATTAGTATTAACATGGAAACTTTGGGTAGGTTGGCTAAAGGAGATACCCACCAACTTAATAGCAATACTAGGCATGGTGGAAGAAGAAGAAAATTTATTTTTCCCAAGGAACCTATATAAAATTTATGAACATGGGAAGGAGGACATTCCATGTGAGGTGACATCATGAGTTGATAAATAAGTACAGGGTCCTTTCTCTTTTGTTCAAGATGTGTATGGAGATATATTTACATCTAGTTTGTATACTCATGTCACATTATTCTTAGACCTCATGGTATTAAAGTATGTCACCCCATATATCGATCTTAGGATTGTTATATGGCTCATAGGTTTTAGATCGACTTGAAACCACATGATAATTGATTAGATTTTAGTCTTTAGTCATGGAGAAATTATAAGGTATGTAGGTATTTTTGGAGACAATATGGGGTTTGGCTAGTTCCATAGCATTAGGATTTTTACAAAATATTTGGAAGTATCAGTGGGTTTTCTATTTGGATTGGTCCAAAATGTATTCCATAGTGGAAGATAAAATATTGTTTTTACTAAGCTACCTCGTGAAGTTAAATGTATAATAATGCTAAAATGATATAGAGCACCATAAGGTGATAAGAATGTAAATGTGTTTCACAGGTCCATTATGACCATTTTTGGTCTTGTATTGATTTTATATGTCTTAGAGGGACCATTGGGATGTTTTTGAGTTATTAGGAGTCATTGTGTTTGTGTGTTTCTATGACTTTTGAGTTTTCCTATCAAACCCCCAAATTTGAAAATTTGAATTCTTAACTAGGCCTTGAATGGTGTTTAAGGGTGTTTTGAGAATTCCTAAGGTTAGTAAATGATTGTAAATTTATTAATATTCCTAAGGGTGAGTGTGAAGAGTGTTTTAATGTGCAAGACATAAAGAGATCAATGTAATTCAATAAACATGTGGTTGTAACTGTCATTCAACATGAGGTTGGTAAGAAAATGAGAGTTATTTGCATGTTTTAACATTGTAAGACAGTAGATATGCATGTAGAAGGTTAGAGTATGTAGTATGAAGGTAGGATGAGAATATAATTTTGAGTATAAAAAGGTTTATCTTGAGGAAATATAAGAATTGATCAAGAATGAAGAGAACTCTACCTTTGTAAAAATAAATTGTGTTTGAACATTGTAAGAATAGTGTGATCAAGGAATAAAAGAGTGTTTTAAGAGCAACTGGGAATTTTAAAAGTGTTTGGGTATGTGATCCGTTTATTATTTTTATTTTTATTTATTTTTAATGTAATCTTAGAACTTACCTTCAATACATAGGTTGTTTATGTAAGATACAAGAGTTATATTGTTAGCACAGTCTTGAAAGTATAACATAGAGGAGGTTTTGAGATCTATATGGGTTTAAGGTGTTGGGAGTGTTCTTGAATATATGTATAAGGATAATATCCCTTTTATTCTCTAAATGACCCACTTTTTAGTTCATAATTGAATTCAACCTTCTATTTCAATTCACACAGTCCCATGGGAGAGAATTACGTGTTCTTACAGTCAAGAAACAAGGCTACCAAGGTATTTTGAAGAGTTTAGAATACTTATTGAATAGTTTTTATCCCATTTAAATCTTAGTAACCCATTTGAAGTGAAATATTCAAATAAAAATCATACATAGTCTTTTAACATACATATAATTCTAGAAACTTACTTTTTGGGCACTTTTTGGGAGTGTTCATTCCTAAAAACTACTGGACAATGTGTAACCATGTGGGTTAGACCAAAAAATGCAATTTATTTCATTTAAATTTTTAAAAAACTCTGGATATCCCTTTTTATTCATTCTCAGCCACCTACAGGCCAGAGTAAACTATAACTAGGGTTTGCATATTAAATCTTCCATAACTTTTGATGTCTCTATAAAAATTCATTAAAAATTTATAATTCAAGGTCATTTGACATTAATTATATTATTATGATGTTTTGGGTTGGTATAATATAGTCTATTATGAAAACCAAGACTATGTAGTGCTTTAGGCCTAAAGGAAACCTAATTTCTAGAAGGCTAGGTGATTTAGTGCACTTCCTTTGAGTGTTTGACCCTAAAGATTTATAATAATCTATAAGAGGATAATGGGTGTCTAGATATGTCTTTATTTTACCAATAACACATGTATATTTCTCAAACCAACAAGTTTTATCCAAAAATAGGGCTACTAGAGAAGAGGTCTAATAGAAAAAAGGGAAGATTGTTAGAGACTTATTGTTTGAAGATTATGTTATTTGATTTGATATGGAATGGGGTCTTAATGTTTAGGTTAATGAAAATATGAGGCTCGATTGGGGAATCAACAATCATGAGATTGATATTTTATATTTTTAGGCCTAAGTACTTATATCAAGGTGAGAAATAAGTGTGAGAAAAGAATGGAGAGTGAGGTTTTGATCATTGTGTATGAGGTGATGAGGATGGTGACCATATGAAGAGAATGAAAAGGAACATAAAGGGTGAGAGTTTCAATAAGAGAGGTAGAGGACTAAGTGTAAATAAGGCTTATGAGCTTAACTATAGTAAGAGTGATCAAGATGGTAGAAAGATAAGTAAGTACCTACATTTATGAAAAAAAAGAGTTCAATAAAGCATTGAAGGCATATAGTCATATCTAAGAGATGGTTGAGAAGGCAGTAGGAATTTGCTCACTACATCAAGTGGTATCAGAGCAGACAAACTCTTAGATTAGTTTATGTTTTTGAATATTAAAGGTTATTATTTGAGATTGTTTAAGGTTTCAATTTGATATTAGATAAAATTAAGTTGTAGGAGTACAATAAGAGAGATTTAAATAGTTTAAGGTAGATTATCCCTAAGAAGAGATCTATCAAAAACTTAAGAAAATAAGAAAAAAAAGAGATAGACTCCAAGTGTGAGTTTTGGTTCCAAGGTGAAAAAGACTTGGACAAAAGTGTTAATAGATTAGGTAGAGGTTGAGACACTAAAGAAAGGGTGAAAAATACTTCCTTAGTAGAAGATGTAGATAGAGAAGGAAAATGAGAGTAATGGCTTGGCTGAGTTAGAGTACCATAATGAGAGAAAGAGGAATGAAGACCCAAAGAGAATAGGGTTCTATGTTGAAGAAGAGATGAGTGGGATAGATAAAAGGTTAGAGAGGATACATAACTTGGTGGATATCATGTAATAATAAGAGAGCTAATGGTATGGGTGGGTTATGAGGAAGGAGGGAGTTAAGTGTCCTATAAGGCTACTCATGGAGAGAATAAGGAAGATTGTCATGAGAGACAATGAGAGGAAACATAAGTTTATGTGTAGGTAGTTCAAAGAGGAGATGAGGAAGTCCATGATGGGTGAACAAGTTAGTAAACAATAGGAAATTGATCAAAAACTTAAGCAGAATAAGATAGTCAATGAGTAAAAGCAACCCAAGAAGTAGGTCCAAAGTATGAAAAGAATATGCTTCTTAGTAGAATAGTCTATTATAAAACAAGACAAAAATGAATATGGTCTAGAAGAGGATGGTCACAATAGGATTAAAAGAGTTGAGTTGGAATATAAATGATCTAAAGGGATAATAATCTAAATATTCAATAATATAGAGTCATAAAATAATATAGTTCTCATGAGAATGGTCTAGGTCAGGTTAAAATGAATATGGTCCAAGATATGATGGTCCAGGATATAATAGTGGGACAAAATGACTTTAGCACAAGTTGCCCCAAAGTAAAGGGTCTTATATTAAATGGTTCAAAAATTTTCAAGTGTAGAACCACTTGAGATTTACAATGTTCATGGGCTCTGGGAGTTCTTCACCATTTGGAGTAGCCAGCTGATATGCCCCTGATTCATAGTTTGTTGTGATAACATATGGGCCCAGCCAATTGGGTTGAAACTTACTATTTTACTTGCATTCATGATTAGTGTTCTTATGATTCTCTTTCAAGACCAAATCACCAATTTCAAAATCTTGAGGGAGAATGTGCTTAATGTAGCTTCTACACAATCTATTTTGATAGGCTTATAAGTTGTCTAGGGCAACCAAATGCTTAACATTAAGGGGTTCTAGCTCTTACAATTGGGAGAATCTATAATCTTCATCATCTTCAATATTATCCAAAGATACTCATAATTAAGGAAAATTGATCTCAATCAGGATAATAGATTATGTGCCATAAACAAATGAGTATGGAGTGGCTCTTATGGGGGTTCAATGACTAGTGTGATAAGCCCAAAGGGAAGGAAAATTTTACAAGAGCCAATTATAGCCAGCATCATTGACAATCTTATTTAGGATTACTATAATGGTTTTATTTGATGCCTCAACTTGACCATTGCCTTGTGTATTATATGGTGTGGATTTCTTGTGCTTGATTTTGAATTTTACACAAAGAGCTTTAACATCTCGGTTTACAAATGATCCACCATTATCATATATAATACAAGTTGCGATACCATATCAATAGATGATATGGTAATGTATGAACTTGGTAATCTTATTTTTGGTAAAATAAGTGAGAGGATTCACCTTAATCCACTTGGTAAAATATTTGGTAGTAGTGAGAATATGTTTATGTCCATCTGAAGATTTGGGGTTAATTTTCCTTATTAGATCAAGGCCCCATGTAGAAAATGGCCATGGTATAGTAATCAACTATAGTGACAAGGAAGGTGCATGTATCAAATTATCATGTTATTGGTAGGAAACACACCTCTCGACATAACTACATACATCTAAATCCATTTTAGGATAATAGTAACCTATTCTAAAGAGATTTTTATCTAAGATTACATCATTGGTATGGGCCCCACACATTCCTTCATGAACCTCCTTACGTGCTAACTTGGATTCTCTCAAATATAAATAATGAAGTAAACATATATCATAGCCTTTATGATAAAACATGTTTCTAAGGAGGGTATAATAGGATATGTGATGAAGGAAAATATTTTAACAATTACTGGAAAGGTTATGCGGAAAAAAATGATCATGAAAATAATTATAGATGTCTTGAAACCAAGGCAATTTAGGTGGGGGATTGGGGCTAACAATGGTGCATTCCCTTTATAAATTTGGCAAGACATGAGTAGGTTATAGAACATTTTTAATGATAAAATAATAATTTTTAGCACTATAATTAATTTGTATTATGGACCCAATTTTTTCCATTGCATCGATAGATCTGTTGTTGGCTCGTGGTACCTATTCAAATTGTAGGAATTTGAAATGAGTTTTGAGATTATCCATAATATGATTTTAGGGTAAAATCTTATCATCTCTAATCTGATAATAATATGTGGTTATATTGATAATCAATTGATAATCCCCATATACCAATAAATTTTGGATATCCCACTGTATTTTAAGACAAATCCTTGAAATAAGTACTTCATATTTGGCCATATTATTTGTATAATGAAAATTGATATAAAATGCTTTGGGAATTAGATCTCCTTATGGTGTAATCAAAAAAATATCAGACCCAAATACATGATAAGTGAAGGAACCATCAAATTATAGTTTTCATTATTTAGGTTCATGCAATACTTCTTCTATTGTCATAATAAAATCATCTGGAAAATTGAATCTGAGTGATTGAGTATCTATAATAGGGGCCTCTACAAGTTGATCATAATTAACCTACCCCTTGATAGCCTTTTGGTTTTGATACTCAATATTAAATCCACTTAAGAGCATGACCCATTTTTACATGCATCCTACAAGATTTGCTTTGGATAATAAATACTTGATGGGTTCCACTTTATCAATAACAATGGTTTTGTTATTTAGCATATAGTGTCATAAATTTTGGGATGCAAAAACTATAGCTAAACATGTGTTCTTAATAGGCATATAATTATGCTCATAATCCATAATTTTGTGTCTCAAATAATAAACTACATATTCCTTTCCTTGATCATCATGTTAGGCCAAGAATGCCCCCAGTATATGCTCAGTTACTGAAATATAAAGAAGAAATGGTTGTCTAGGTGTTAGTGTTCTCAAAACTAGAGGGTTGGCCAAGTATGTGATAATATTCTCAAATTATAGTTGACACTCCTTATACCATTGAAACATGACCCATTTATTTAAGAGATATGTAAATGGGTGGCACTTTTCTATCAATTATGAAATAAACCTCTGAATAGACTAAATCTTTCCTTGCAGGTTGTGGAGTTATTTGAGGTTGGAAGGTGGAGACATTTATACTATGGCCTTGACCTTAGTAGGATCCATTTTAATCCCTCTTTGTGATACAATAAACCCTATAAATTTTTCTAAAGTAACACCAAAGACACACTTTTTGGATTCAGATTGACCTTTTACTCATGAAGTCTCTCAAAGATTCTCCATAGAACATCAAGATGTCTAGCACGTGTTATTAATTTAGCTTTAATTTCATCAACATAGTCTTCAAAAATATTATGAATCATGTCATGGAAAATGATAGACATGTTGTGTTGATAAGTGGCTCCAACATTCTTAAAGCCAAATGGCATGACTAATAATAGAATGCTCCCTAAAGTGTGGTGAATGTAGTTTTATGTTGATCTTATTGAGATATCTTGATCTGATTGTATCCATAAAATATATCCATGAAGAATAACATCTCATACCCAACAATAGATTCTATAAAAAATTTGATTTTTGGAAGAGTAAAATCATCTTTGGGACATGCTTTATTGATATCTATGAGATTAGTAAAAATATGTATACCTTTTATCTTTTTGCTGACTCAAAATATGTTTGATATCCATTCAGAATAATCTATTGATCTAATGAATCCTACTCCTAATAATTTCTCCAATTCTAATTTTACCAAAAGAGAAATGCATGGATGCATCTTCCTCAATTTATGGTTGACTAGTTTGGCATTTGAATGGACAAAAAATCGATGCACAACTAAGTTAGGGTCTAATCCTATAATGTCAAAGTAATCCCATGCAAAAATATCAATAAGATATCTCAAAATGGTGATAATATGATCAATGAGGGAGGATCCAAGATTAAAAATTTGGGGATCATCATATGTTCTTAGGTTCACTTCAGTAGTGTTTTTTACAAGGATTTTAGAACCATCTTCTAGAATAGTAGGTAGTGTTTGATCCTAATCTTCTACTTCTACAGTTTCTTGTTGTTCTTCCCAAAGCTCTAAAGAATGTGATGAATCTAAATCTATCAGTTCAGGTAATGACGAAGTATCAAATATTTATGGAAATTCAAGAACAAGACTCTTAAAAACTTTTTTCTATTTTTATGTGATATTAGTACTGGCTATGGATCTAAGACTTGATGGACCTTGAGCATCCTTTGGATATGAGAAAACATCCCCATCTAAGAGTACCTGAAACATATTTTTACTCAAGGGCTTCACTTTTTCTTTACTATTTCCCTAATCAATGAGTGCCTTAAAGAGGTTTTCACCTAAGGATCTTGATATTTTATCTTTTTCATGACCAAGAAAGTTTGACTACTATCCAAAGTAGGTAGAAGGGTTCAAAAATAAGTCAAAACCTTATTTATGATAACCAATTAGCAATCCATCTCTGAGGCCATTTAATCTACAATAAATTCTTCATTTTATAATTCATCAAGGTGTATGATAGAATTTTTCTAGTCTTAATCAATGAGTTTGAGATAGCAAAGGAAAAGGAAACAATGGGGTATTATAGTCATAATGGAGTTTGAATCAAATAATTCTATGTCATAAAGCTCATCATAAATACTATAATGGGATGCTACATCATTATTAGGAGTCTCATCTCTAGTTGATTCATAAGAATCACTATCCAAAGTCATGAGGTCACCCCCAAGTAGCATAAATCTAAGACCTTGATTCATGTTAGGTTTACTACTTGATAAAGGTTCTACGATTCCTTGCTCTTGGGGCTCGAGGCCCTTTCCTATATAATCAAAGTTATCCATAATCTTATTAGGGATAAGATATTTGAGATTATAAAAAAAATCAATAATGCCATCCGAATATAACCAATCTCCTTCAATGAAAGCTTCCTAATCTAGTAGCTTTCTTATTTTTCTAAATCATGTTGGGTATACAATGACTTTTGAAAGGTTTGGGTTTGCCAAAATATTTGGGAGACTTCAGAAACTTAGAAACATGTAAGGCATATTTAAGATAGTATGTGGAAATGCCTGCATCTTTTATAATAACCTATTTTTCAAGGGTTATGGGAAATGGATCAACCAAAGTGGAAATAAGGTCAATTGAATTGATATAATTAGATTTAGGTAGATGTGAAACTATTCCTTATTCTTCTTTGTAATAAATTCAGAACCAAGACAATAGTTATAATTATGAAATTCATCCTCTAGGTGTTTGCAATACTAGTAAGGCTATAGATTAGCAGGAATGGTGACTTTAATCCCATCATGGGGGAATTTTAGACATTGATGCAAAGTATAAGGGATGGCTTGTACTTCATGGATACATAGATGACCAAGAAGTATGTTATAAGGCAACTCAATATCCACAATATATAATAAGGTATGATGGGACACAAACCCAATAATGATTGGTAAATAGATTATACCAAAAGATTCCCTTTTGGCATTGTCATATGCCTTAATTGTGATTATTGTTGACTAGATGTCCTTTGTAGTATAACCCAATCTTTGTACTAGCTTGAGGGATACTATATTCAGCCCTGAACCATTATCTATAAGAACCCACTTGATTTTATGGTTTTCAATGATGAACTCACTATACAAGGGGTTATTATGGTTGGGACCAAGAGTAGACATGTCTCTTTGATCAAATGTAACCTTTCAAAATGAAGATAAATGCCTTATAAGAGTTTGGAACTATTCAGGGTTAATATCTTGGGGAATAGTATATTGTTGAATAAGGTTGTTCAAAATAGTTCTATGGACTTTAGACGTATGCAAAAGATCTAAAATAGAAATTTGTGTATAGGTTTTACTTATTCTAAGATATAATAATGCTTTTTAATAGTAGTGCGAGAATGTTTAGCCTTAGTTGGTATAATATTCAACTTTAGATCTGAAGACACAATGTTCAAATTAGGTTTAGTGTTGGAAGAGGGAAAAGGGCCCTGAAGATTAACTTGTGAGCATATATTTATGATTGCACAATATAGAGGTGGAAATTAGTTATTATAATTAAAATATGAAGGCAAAGGGCCTTAGAGGGTGACTCATGACATCTAGTTGCATTTGATTAATTTTGAGTCAGTAAGGAACCATTATAATTAGACGATGGGGGTCCATTAATAATAACCCTTAGAAATTGAGGTATAATAGAAGTTCTTGTACTTGAAATGGTATTAATTGATGGAGAGGGTTTTGATCCTAGAATTATGGGTATAGTACATTGAAAAGTATGAGATGGTTCAAAAACTTTGACAGTAATGGTGGTAATGTGGTTTGTAGAATTATGTCCCACTATATTATTATAATCATAAGGCATGTTGTTGTAACCCAAGTTATTATCATTTGTATTATGATCTTGATTATGATCATGTTGATTACAATTCTAACCTTGGGATTGTTTCCACTAATTTTTTCCTTGATTCTATTTTTTTTTTCTAGTTGTTGATTGTGTTTAAGAAATGGGTCTTTATATGTGCCCATATCTTGATTAGTGTTTTATAGGGAGTTTGATTTCAACTTCACTACTTTCAATCAAATCTTTGATGAGATGTAATAATTTAACATACATAAGCACCATGACCAATAACATGAGGGAAATTACAAAATTCATATACTCAATACCAATTGGGTTTGGGTTAATCTTCAAAGAATGACCTTAGTATAGGCCACACAATCAAATTAGCTATTACGAGCTTCTAAAACATAACCTTGGTAGGATCTCCCAAATTCCTAAAGACTATGTATATATTATTGATTAACCTTTGTGAATGGACCCTTTGTAAAGTGGTAAATGGATTAGGTGGATCCAATTACACATTTGGAGCTAGTGGAGCCTACACCATTTGTACATGCCTAGATTCAGTTACTCCATTCCCCACCATGTTCTTATTTTTGTTAAACCTATTGGGTTTCTCTATTGAAACATCTTGATTATCTGATTGGGTCTGATTTGAAATTTGAACCTAAGATTAAATCTTGACAAGGCCTTTGGTAATAAGTGTCTTCTTAATCTACACACCTTTGTCTATAATTTCTTCATATGTGTTTATGCAAATGAGTCATAAATTATGAACCACCTCAGGGTGCAGGTTCTATTCAAAAATATTGGCCAACTATTTGTCTAGAAAATTATGTTAAAATTATCTAGCTAATGCTCTCCATCAATTTAGATATTTTATGAATATTTATCCATCTCATTGCTTGGCTTTACATAAGTCAACCATAGTCAAATCATGTTCACTAATGTATGAGAAGTGGTTGACAATTTTTTAAGATAAATCATTCCAATCTGCCACCGATCCCTTGGGTAATTTAAGGAGCCAATGTAAACCTTGTCCCACTAAATTTCATGGAAACAAGTGAATAAAAATAAATGTTGCTATAAGCTACCTCTTGGTGCAATACAAAAAATGTCTGAATATGTTCATGAGGGTCACCTTTCCCTTCGTATTTTTCAAATTTGGGTGCCTCAAAATGAGGCAAAAAGGGGACTTGGATAATACTCAAATCGAATGGGTATGGATGTATCTTTTCAAATTTGTATTTTTTGACTCACTTTCCCACCTCTAATCACAACACAATTTCCTTCATCAAATTCCACTCTTACATGTTTGGTATATTGGCAAGTGGAATATAATTCTATTGGGGTGGTATTTTCCCCTATTGTGTTGATTTCTTAGGGATATAAACCCTATTATCTATAAACTTATTTTTATTTAATCCTTGAGTCGAGTAGGTGAGCCACTAGTTCTTGGGTTGATAAACTTTTATTGAAATTTGCCACAATGAATTGTAACTATTTTATTGATTTTGGGGAGTCTGTGGTAAATTTGCCAAATATGTGTGGTTGAGAGGAAATTACCAAAGTATTTTGAACAATATCCTCAATACGTACTTCATTTTTCATTCATTGACTTTATGGAGGAAGAATAGGCTCTTGGTGATTGAAAATTTTATGTTCTGTGTTTGGCAAAGCATGTTATAGAACTTATTGATACTTTTTTTGTTTAATTGAGATACCATGATCTATCTTAAAGGTGTTCTCAAATAGAGTATGTTATGTTTGTTTGAATACATTATCTTTCTCTTTAGAAGCATTGTTATGTATTGAAGTGGTAGATAAATATTTAGTCAAGTTCATGATAAGTTGATCTACATATCATTGGCTTATTTTCTTGATTTGGTAGCAAGATCTTGATCAATAAGTGTTGACTCGATAAGTGCTTCCTTCCCTTTGATAAAAGAAGAAATGCTAGATTTTTAAATATGAGTGATGGATTTTTCTCGCTATTTCTCTTCTACCCTAACCAAAGTGTACAATTGTTCCATAGGAAAGTGTAATGGAAATCTAACACTGAATTCAATCAGCCTTAGGAGGGCTTCATCTTTGTCCTCTAAGGTTTGATGTTCAAAATAATCTTCTTCTGATCCTATGGATGTTGGAATGTATTCAAACACCTTGAAATTATCTTGTCCATCATAAAAAGTCTCTTGCTCATAGCTAGGGTTGTAAGAGACCCCACTATGAGTATACCTTTATGTCATGTCTAGAATATTATTATCTATATTTGCTAAGATGTGAAATATGTTTTTCAAATGTTTAAAATGTGTGCTTTTGATTTCTTAAAATAAGTGAAAAAGTAAAAAGAAACTATAATAAAATAAATGGTGTAGTACCACATAATTAAAAGAAATGGTTATGAAATTACTCAACTTTGGTGGTTTGAAATCATCAAATTGGGAGAGGATATGCTAACTTTAAAACCTAAAGTAAAAGATAGCACAAAAAACATAGGTCAAAGATACATCAATACATTAAAATCTAGATACAACTTCGATGAGTTACGAATACAAAACTAGAATATGATCTTTCTGATTAGGAAGGTAATAATGTAAACCAAGAAGCATAAGATGTAAAAACACACAAGAACTCCTAATTATAAATCTAAAACCAAATGAGCAACAAAATCTTGCCACATGGCAATAAGAAGTAGAATGGTCCTAAAACTTAGATCATGAGTGAAAAAAAGATAACCTAAGTTTATAATGATAATGTAATGATGATGATTCTATACAAAGGCTTTAAACCTAAATGGTAAGTCATACCCAAGTTAACTCAAACCAAATTCAAATGGCAAATCGATGGCACCTTAGTCTAAAACTTGGAAAGGTGAGATTTTGAATTTGAAGTAAAAATGAAGGACTTGGATATTTTTGGAAAATGGTCTAGACTCAAATGGGTAACATAACAACATTGTTTAGCAAAGTTAAACATAATTTTGTAAATGATGATTTGAACAAGGCAATAAATTATTTTGATTTGGTTAGTGTAACACCTCCTTGTTCAAATAAATGGTGGATAAAAAAGTTGTTTGGTTGTGTTGCATTTTTGTTTTTAAACAAGTTTAAGACTCAATAAGTCTAAGCAAGTAAAGGATAAAATGATAAAATACAACTAAGTATAATATCTAAAGTCCTAAAACTAACAAGGTTGCATCGTACCATTAAATTATGTTAAATTATGTCTATATATATGTTCTTGAAAGGATTTTCAGTGTTAATACAAAAATAAAAGCACATGAATAAATATGGTTTTTACACCCATTTATCTCAAGATATTTTATGGTGACATGGAACTTTGGGCTACTTGCCCTGCATCAATAATATGTCTATGGTAAGTGGGGATGTTCTAAAACTAAATTTTAGTACATATAGATGGTCTCAAGTGTGGCTAACACTAGAGATGCCTCATGTCAAATAATTTTACATAAATTATATTTTTGTGAAAAGGTCTTATCCTTTTCACAACTACTACATCTATTGCTTTCTCCATGTAGAACAATGTCCGAATTTCCCTTACGGTCTGATTTGGAGTCCCACTAATGGATTTTGCTCAACTGCTCAAGTAAACATTCTAGTGGGTCACCCTCAATTTATATACTCCACCATGGAGTGGGGTTGAAATGATTTTGGGAGATGAATTCTTAGGTCAATGCTTTCCTAAAGAACCCATGAGGAAGTGATGAAATCCCACTCATACGTCAAGTTGCATAAAAATAAAAGACAAAGTGAAAAAAATTTAAGGTCACATTTATATCATCCAAACCATATGGATTTGAGGAGATCCTTAATGATGTTATTTTCAATCCTTTGGAAAAGGCATAAATTAAAATAAAGAGCACTTTTGGTCACCCTAGTTCCCTAAAGGGGATGGGGTGAGAGAATATGTGCATCAATCATTTTGCAAAAAATAAACAATATTGAAAGATCTAGCATAAAATAAAAATAATCTTAAGAGTTGTAATCTAAGTGTGAGTATTTATTTTAATGTACCAAAGTGATGTGTTTATGAAATTTGGCCCCTTGGCCTTAGTTGAGAAACTTTGTAAAATAAAATTTCAAAAAAAACTAAGCATAGACAATATAAATTCCTTTTAAGCACCAAATAAAAGTATTCAAGACAACCATTTTCAAATTTGTACTTTTTTCTAGCTTGTGTTTTACAATTTTAAGAGGGTCTATGTCTGCCTTGAAGCCTAAATATAAATGAGAAAATAATATTTCAAAACTTTCTCTCAGGTCTCTATTTTCTTGTTACAGAGACTGACATCAGTCCATGGAAGGTTTAATGCTAGTTACAATAAAATTAATGCCAACCAGTTTATGCAAGATTGACACTGGTTGATAGGAATTGATGTCAATTTCCTATAAAAATGTAGGAAACACACAATGATTTTCATGAAGACTATGGTTAGCAAAATAAGTATAAAAAAATAAAAGGTATTTGGATTCTATAAAATAAAGTTTAGACAGAGAGTATGCACATTCTAAAATAGAGAACAAAAGCCAACAACTTTCAAGAAAAATTTAAAAACCAAGTTTTTTGTCATGTTTTATCCCTCACACAGGGACTAATGTTAGTTAGGATAGGATCAACATCAGTAAGAGTAAATTGACATTGGTCACTATGTAAACTATGCATTGTTAGAAAGAACAAAAACACGTGAAAAATAAAGATAAAACTTGATTTTTAGATAATTTTAAGCATGTATTATAAAATCTAAGAGTTGAAAATGAGTCTCCTTTCTTGTATGGGATGTTTGGTCCTACCGGTCATGCCAAGATGTAGAGAATGAATTCAAAGTGATTTATATCATTCGTTAGTAATGAAAACTCAAAATAAGCATAAAGAACATAACTCACAAAGACAAATCCCTCATGGGGTTTTGCAAATTAAAAGTAAGATCTATTAAAAGAAGGAATACAACATCAAACCTTCCAAAGAGTATCTCTCCTCCAAGTAGGGCTCAAAAGCATGATTTACTCATAATTTGGTGCTTCAAGTATTTATCAATGATGAGTGGCTTGCTCCTACATCATCTCTCAATTAACCAATGAACTAGGCTCGTGAAATTGAAAAAATCTATGCCTATAGTTAAAGTTATTCTATTGATAATTTAGCATAATAACATTACACAAAAATAACTTGAAAGGATGAGTGATGACCCTTGTATTTATATATTTTTGGAAATGACTAGAATAAACCATGACCTTCCATCTTGAGATCAAGATGTGTGTCCATGAATTAATTCAATTTTGGAGGCTTAATCCATAAATGTCCCCATTAATATTTGGAAGAAAGAGGCATTAATGAGGCATGGGAGGGCTTAAACAAAATATTTTTTCCATTTATGGTTTATGGATACCACATCATTAATGATGTCATCAAGTGATTAAGATATTAAAAATGAATTTCCATTTAATATATCTTCAATAAATTCCATGAATTTTCCACTTAAACTCTTGATTTGGTTTAATTTGCCTTAGATTAATTAATTTTCTACAATTCTTTGGAAATTGATTGCCCATTTAATCAAATTGGCCAAAATGTCAAGTTACTGAGTCATAATTTGACTAGAATATAATTATAAGAAGGTGTTAGTTTCATACAAAGTAATACCCCATTTAGGACGTTATCAACATGAAATAACATGTGTACTTGATGTGTGCTTCTAAATTAGAAGAATTCAGTGGTTCAGAGCATCAAATTACATTTTCATCATTTTGACTCAAAATTATTGAGAAAAGTTAATAATCACATAAAATTCATTGCCCTATTTAGGTATACATTAGCTTAAATCAGCACTGGTATACAGTGGTCCTACCATTATCCAGTGACATATAGCCAATGTTATAAATTTTCACAATGCCATGAAGGTTAAATTAAGCATGTGCCCACCATGAACCTCATGTTTATTAACTTGGCTAGAGGAGATGGTGATTTGACAACTAGAAAATTCCCATTATTGCCAACCAATCTAAATGGGGCTTATGTTAAAAATATTAAATTAATGGTTAATTTAGGATAATTCCATCAACTCATATTTTAATTCACTTGACATACCTAGATGATATATTCACCATTATAGCTTCAATACTACATAAATCCATGGCCAAGGCATAAGTTTTCACATGCACAGACATCTTTAGAAACCTATTGGGTAAACAAAGATGACCTCAATTCCTGAATGATAAGGATATTCCAAGAAGGGGTGTGAATTGGCATGTTATTATTTAATCACTTGGATGGGGAAATCAATGTGCATTTAAATACATCAAAAATAATGTTAACAAGTACCACGTTCAAATATAGACCTATGTAGAATGGGGCATAATATGAGCGCATCATGCTCAATGCTCATAATTTTGTTAGTTTTTGTAGAATGGGAACATGCCAATTTTTAAAAAGATACAAATGTCATCATCAATTAAGAATATAGTAGTCTTAATTTGTATATAATGGGCACATGCCCATTCTACACAAATTTAGATAAGAATGCTATTAATTAAGAAATCCAATAGTATTCACTTGTGTGGAATCTGTATTAGCCCATTCTACACAAACTATTTTTTTTGGATTCTTAATCGATAATGTTTTTAGTATACTAGAGCTATGTATAAAATGGAATAATACAATCACCTCTTTCTTAATGCTCATAATTTTACTAGCTTGTGTAGAATGGGCACATGCCCATTTTGAAAAAGATAAGAATGCCATCATCATTTAAGAATCCAATAGTCTTAATTTGTGTAGAATGGGCACATGCCCATTATACACATTAGATAATAATATTACCAAATAATAAATTCATTAATATTTTCTTGTGTAGAATTTTCATGTGCCCATTCTATAAAAAAATGAAAATATTGGATTCTTAATTGATAATATTCTTAGTATACTAGACCTGTGTAGAATGGGGCATAATACAAGCACTTATTTCTCAATGTTCATAATTTTTTTGTCTTTTTTATAATGGGCACATTCCCATTTAAAAAATTATAATAATGTCATCATCAATTAATAATCTATTATGGCCAAGATGACCCCCCATTTTTTGTATAAAAGGGGACCCCTCTGAAAATTCTTAACTTAGAAGTTTCTTAGATCCCCTATCATCTTTCACCCAATCTCAAATCATGTAAAACTTTTAACCCTTGGTTTGAATTTATCAAATTAGTATTCCAAAATATTAACAAAGTGTGATTGGTCATCATAGATATACCTACAATCACTTGTGTCTATAATAATGTATCCCTCTTGTATGTCAATGTGGAAGTTTTCCCATTAAATATTTTGTGATAACTATGTTGTTTCATAGATTTAAGGTTATGTAATTTTTTTTTGGGATGATATCATCTTAAATTACTACTTGGCATTTCATGGATCTCCACTAGTAGATGGGAGAGCCTAATGAATGAGAAAGTACCATGTGGAACCTATCAAACTTATCAGTCTGTTATGGATGTTAGAATTATTAGATTCTTGAGATAGCTTGACCAACCATAGGCTACCAATTGTCACTTCCATATAAAATGACAAAAAATACCCAAATCATCCTAATTTAGATACAAATTAAGTATAATAAAATCCAAAAACCAATCATAGAGTGACATGTCCTTGACAAGCCTAGTTGGCTGACTCTAGTACAGGAAAAGGTAAAAGAATGACCAACTAGTTGTGCCTAATTGGCATAGCCAACAAATAAAACACCTAATTATCAAAGGAAAAATATCGCAATTGGATGATGCCTAAGGTTCCATGGAGGATATAGTAGTTTTGTGCCTACCACACCCATGCATTAACTAATTTAGGTAACTGAGCTTTGAGTTGAGAACTTATGGGCATATAGTCATTGTTCCCAAATTTAAATTGTGAAATTATCTAAGTTAATACCATTTCATGGAATTATTGAATGGGTTGTGCCACCGATTCAAATTTTAACTCATATAAGGTGAGCATCCAAATGCCATTAATATATGAGATATTTATAAAACCCTATAAGTCCTTAGAGTAATTTGATTTACCATTACCACTCCCAGCTCCCAAAAACCCTTACCTTTAGTTCCTTTTTAATATTTTAGCATTTCCCTTAAGCTCATAATTTTGTTTTAATCAAATCCCAAATCTCAACCATAACCACATCATCCTCCTACCTAAAACCTGAGTCTGTATACATAGATACCACCTTCTCAATAGACTTGACCTATTTAAAGAATTAGAAAAAAGTGTTCAAGACAATTGAAGAGGTGTGGAAACCCACATAGGATCATAATAATAATGAATCCAATTTCCTTGGTGAACTCATAGCTTATGAAAAATTAGGAATACACAAGTTTTCCACTAAGTTAGAAGTTTTCATGTGTGTCAATCTCTTTAGAAACATGTTGTGAAAATCTGTGTGCATACAGGATGATACTTATGAGCTGGTATACTCTATGGGGTCCCAAAATAAGATTGTGAACATATATTGAGATACTTTTAATTAATACTATAGCTTCTTAGAGTTCACCCTAGTTTATGACCAACATGTAGTAGATTCTTAGACTAAGACCCACTAAAATATGATGTCCTAGAGGACCGGTATGTTAACCCTGATAGGTGGGTCAAGAAGGATGACATAAAATCATATATTATTGGAACCTTACATGAGGGAATTCACTTTGGAATGATCATATTAAATCAATGATTTGGATAAAGTAATGTTGTACATTTAAACTCTCTAGGTGCCCCTACTTAGCATCATCCTCAAAAGGAAAGAATTCTCAGACATCGAGAACCTTATCAACTTCAACCTAGTCAAGAGTTTTAGTAAGTTTAGAAGAGGTAAAAACTTGTATATGATGAGTTATCTCATGGAGGTGGTCTGTACCACCCTCATGTTTAATCCCTATGTGTTTCCACCATGGATCCCTTCTATTTTTATAGTACATGTGGTATTATATAAGCTATACACACACCACTACATAAACCACATTTGGTACATCTATGAGTCTTTATACCCTATGGTATAGATGGCCATTAATGATATGCCCATGTCATGAATTTTAGATGAGATAAGGAAGACACTCTTGCCTATAGGAGGCTATTGGTATTATAAGAACCATACCATCATATGGGTGGAAGGCATATGAAAAATGCTCTCCTCTTGAACTATCAATTCTAGCATCACATTTCAAAGTGAGAAAGTGATTATAAGTTTTTCAAGGGCATCATGGGCCACTCACTTGATCAGTGACAAAAGGCATGTCCAAACTTCCCAGTTTTCATCCACCATCATGAATACATGAACCTACCTTCACTAAGTAAGATGGATAAAAATATTAATTCATATGAATAAGTAAGGGAAAAATGGAAAGAATGGGATCCCTATAGGGTTACCCATGCCCATGTGGAGAGCCATGTGACCTAGCTTAATATCACATATCACCATGAGCCTCATGAGGATGATGAGGTTCATCTAAACCTAACCAATGATGATGAAATGCTATCAAGGTTGTAGGTGAAGAATAATAAGAATAAGGAGAACTAAATTAATCCTAGATTAGTCCCTAAAGGTTATCTTGTACCACCTGGATAGGATCCCCAAGTCTAGTTACCTTCATTACAGCCAATCTCAAGACCCATACCAATTTAGCCAAGAGAAGATGTACAAGCAACCTTTCCCTAAATTTTTATATGAATCATATAAGGAATCCCATTAAATTCACCTCCACATGCATCATTTCCCCATCCTCAACTTTGTATCTAACTCCACCACCTATGCCCCCATGGGGCACTCAGCTATAAGTGTCATAAGTGATACATTTAAACATCGATAGTATCTCTAAATTAATCTTGGATTGGAACCATTAAAAATAACCATTAGAGATTCCTTCCACCACTTACACCATTATTTAATAACATATAGGACTACCTCCATGTTTCTCTATTCTTGATAGACCCATTTTAATGAGGCCTCCCCTGATCCCTATTATTCCCACTCCCTAATTCACTCAAATACCCCTATATTCTCAGCTCCCCTTTATTAACCCATTCCACCCAAAATAATCCACATGTTCCCCATTTGATATATAATATCCTCAATTGCATGTCCCTTGCCCCTTCTAATTTTAGGCTCAGTTTAGGACACCTCTATTACTTTGATGAGAGATCATATCCTAGTGGATCCTAGTTTTATGGTGTCAAAATAAACTATGGCTACCATGATAGTGGATCCATTATCCAATCCTATTGTGTGGATGCTTCTTAATATACCCACTTCAATTTTCCCATTTGAAATCTTAGTGGTAAGTGCACCCATGTTCTCAATTCATGTGACACATAGATTTGTTGCCCCTGTGGTCACTCCTCCAACCCCGTAGGTCACTTTGGCCATAGTGGCCATTCAATCACTACAACACATTTGGTTTTGATAACAACACCTAAAATGAAAAAGAAGGTAATTTTTTTCCTTTTATACAAACTTTGGTTTCTACCTCATCTACTTTAAATCCAACTACAACTCCAACTAGTTTGAATAAAAGAGTCAAGAAAAAGCAAAAAGTGGCTCTTTTGTAGCCCTCAGTTTAAATTCCAATTAATCAAGTTGTTTCTACCTATACATCCTTTTATATCACCTTGGGGGACCAAGGATTTATCTTTAACCAACTAATTTCCTCATTCTTATTGAACACCCCGCTCTTAGGTGTCATTGGTCCATAGGTTAACATGACCCATGACAAATGGTGTACCCAATTATTCCTATGGGGTCCCCATTCATCCTTCCTCCTTTTAGTACCATACTTACCCTTACTCCACTCCTTTATTATATCTTTCAATCCAATTCAAATCTTATTCCTCCCCTAGGCTTTGATGCAGAGGGAGAGAGATTGTTAATTTAATTTGTAAGTTGCCTCTATTAGGTCTATTTCTTTATAACCCTTCCAAATCACTTATATAGTTGGTTTGGACAACACACATGGGTTAAATACAAAATAATCACATTTTTAGATACCCATTAAAGGTATTACAACTTCCTATAAATTTATATGGACTAAATCTCAAGGTAAGTATGCCAACTCAATAAGACCTTAATTAGGTCTCTAAGACAGTCAAAATAAGTTTTGAATCAAAAATTCTCCACATGCATAAATTATTATTAGAACATATTGAATCAGTTTAATAAAAATAAATTTAAGCTTTAGGTGAAATTTGAAGTGTTGAAACGGTCTCTAGAATGCTTAACCACAAAATGTCCAAAAACCCTAAGCAAGGTTCTATATAGACCTGAGAAGCTATAAAGCAAGATTTTTAAACTAAAAATGGTGTTTCAAGGATAAATAACACTAGAATAATATTTTTTATAACACTTATAAACTATTTTAATTTAAATATCATTCCATTTAATTGGAAATAGACTTAGAAATGCCAAACACTTGACTGATTGTACATAGAATTGTAGGGTATAGGACTATGTGCAAAAAAGTTGGGATTTGAATGAATTTTTGTTCTGTCAATGTAATATTGATCACCAAAACAATTTTATTTTACATATTATTAATTATCCAACACCATTATAATCTCCTAAATATTTGAATTGGATTAAATAGGTGTTCTACTCCTCTTAGTTCTTGATTGTGTCAAAAGACATAATTCTTAAGTCAACCCTTCACCTATAGATAGATGAAAAAAACTAAAAAATTATTAAAATAAAACAATAATAAATATATGAACACATACAAATAGTGTATTTTATTCATCATTCTCTCTCTAGAAGCATTTTCCATTCATTAACATTCTTGAACTTAAAGTCTTACACAAAAATTTAAGGCAAACAGTCTTCTTCAAATTTAAATATTCTTCTTGGTTTTATTTAAAAAATACACCTTTATATAAATTTTAATAATAATCTCTTTGATTCATCTCATTTTTTAAAATTTCTTATAATGTCTCTAACTAAATATTGATTTCCCAATATATGTTCATGCTTGAGCAACTAGCCCTCTTGAGCATTATATAAGGTTAGAACATGAAAAACATGACCAAAAAAGTTGTAACTAAATAAATAAAATCCTAATTTATCAATATCCATTAAAAAACCAAAATACATAATTATAACCTAATAAAATAATGAATTATACCATAGAAACAATGAAAGAAATTCAAATTTTTGAATTGGTAGTTTTGGCAAGAAAGTGCAAAAAGAGCTCAAATTCAAATTTTATTCAAACCTATGACCTAAAAATGACATATTAATGATATATAAGAATAATAATACCACTAAAGAGTCAAAATAATATAATAAAAATACAAAATTGATCAAAATGGTGATGCTCCTACATAATACTCCCTTGGAACAAGACATTAACTCATGAACTCCTATTCATAATGTCTTCAAGAGTATCTCCATGCTTGAATCATGTCTACTTTTTTCATCCAAGTGGAATCATATATAGGATTATGTTTGTAATTCATCGAGTACTTGTAATACTCTTTACCTCGTATTCTCTTCATAACCTTCTTGTCCAAGATGAGTTCAAATTCTTTTTGTTTTACTTATGGTAGCTGATCTACGCACTTTTGGACTATTGTGTCTTCATTCCAAGATATTTGATCATGATTATATCCTTATTTATATGGATATAAGTTTTCAACATTGAATATATGATACATCCCTATACCTCTAGGAAAATATATCTCATAGGCATTGTTGGATAACTTCCTTGTGACCTTGTATGGGTTAATATTCTTCATATTCAATTTGTTATTGTAGTCATATAAAATGTCCAAATTAGTAGTTTGAGTGTGGATTGTGACACCCAATCCATAAATCCATTTTTCATTCTCTTGTGACCCTTCTAGACACATTTTCACTCATTGTCATTCATCTGTAGCCTTCCAAATAGTCATTCCAACTTAGCTAGACTCTATTTCTTAGACCAATTCTATCCCCTTAGGTCCCAAAATTTTAGGCCAGTATCACCATACCTAGAGTATAGCACCATATCCTACGGTGTCCCATTTTCAATGCTCCTTTCTAATCACATTTTAAACCCAAAAAGTCAATTTCATCCAATTCCTATCCTTCATTATGTCGGCCTAACATGAATACATCTAACCCATGACTAATTATTCCATATAAAAGCCTATCCAAAGTTCATTTACAAAGGGAGGTGAATAATCTTACAAATAAATCAAGAATACAAAAAAATCACAAAGGTAAACTTTCCTATTCTCTGTACACAATCACCCAACATAGCTGTAAACATTTCAAAACTCTCACACCAATCCCTAGCCACCTCAAGCAATCTAAAATTGAAATTTCGTCATCTACATTACAATATTGCATAAAACACATCAAGTGGAAGAACTACATATGGCTTGATCCCTCTTCAAAGCATTGGTATATGGGTAGTGTGCCCACATAAGTGGTGTCAATTATATGTTTAGTACATCTTACACATACTAACTCCCCCCCTTTTCAAGTGATTTAAATTCCATTTTATCAAGCATGATGGAATATTAGGCTTTGAATATTAAAATATATCTACAATGAGCTTTGTAGACATTCAACACTTGAAATTTCATAGGCAAGCTCACACAAGAACAACACAAATAACCCAAAAAATCAAGTCTTAGTGATTAGTTTGGACAATGGTAGAAGAGGACAATAGCACCGGACCCCAAAGTGTCCTATTTTTAGTGGTCCTATCCTTCAACCAAATGTAATCTAGATTCTAATTTATGACACTGTCCTTATCTTGCAATAGCCATTTCAGAATGTTTTAAGCTAAGTTATATTTCTCTTATTTTATTACTATTTTTAGAAAGGTAAAAAAGACATATAAATTATACAAATTAGGATTGTAATTATTGAAATATTATTTAATGATTTATTAATCGAGACCCTTAACTAAAATAAGAATAAAAATCCATTATTCCCAAAAAATTTAAATCATTTTGTGAACCTGACTTACTTCATTTGTGCACAAAAACTCTAAAAACCCTAGGGAAAATTCCTTGCTGATTTTTCCAATAATTTTTTGATTTTTCCTGCACATTTAAATCATAATTTCACATTTAATTTTTAAAAATTCACCATAGTAGTTTTAAAAATTATTTTCTTTTAAACCCTAGTTGAATATACTAGGTCCCTTTGCTTCTTGAGTTATCACCTTACATCTAAATCAAATTTCACATAACATCAAAAATGGATCTCACTTATTTCAAAACATTTCTTGTAAACAATAAGGAGTCCATACTCAGTCCTATCATGTATATGTATGATGAAGTTTACTATATGTTAATGCAAAGCTTCATTCTTTCCCTTTTATGCTTAGTTTTTACAATATGGGATGATATTAATAAATTTATTGCTAAATATGTTAAGATCCCTTTCCTTCAAAGCAAGGTTTAATTTTATTTAATACAAAGTTTCATTACTTCTTTAACATGATATCTCTCTATTATGTGTAATTAAATTAATAATAACATCTTTACATACTTAGAGAATCCATTACATAAACTAAAAACCACCTGTCAAGTTTCAATGTCATATCTTATGCAAAAGAAAGAATTTCCATCTCCTCCTCTCCCCCAAGAGGATGATAGATACTTTACCCTAACCAGATACATGCTATCACCCCTCTAAAAGGAAATGTAGCCTATACTATTATTCCTAATTCATACATTTATCCTATAGCCTCTTCAAAACCTCTTCAACATATGTGCTTATATGTTCAATCCAAAGAAACTAGGGTGTGCACTTGTGAGACTCTAAGGGATAAAATCACTAGTATGAGAAAGTTAATTTCAGATTTAAAAATTCAAAATCAGCTATTACATGAAAAAATCACAACATTGGAAAATCAGAGTATAATACAAAATCCTCAAAGGCACCCTAGTGTCAATCATGTATATGCACATTCACCTATTCAATTAGTTACAAGCAATGTTACATATAAAAACAAAAAAATTAACTCTAAAACTAGTGATTCAAAAAACATTCAAAGATAAAATAAGAGTTCAAGCGAGGTACTAAGGGAAATGATTGAATATAAGTTGATCAAACTACCTCCTATACACCTAGTGAAAAGATCCTACTATTATTGTGTTTATCATAAAATGCATGGGCGTCACACAGATTCATGTTTGGCATTAAAAAAACATATACAATAGATCATTATTAATGAGGACCCTATATAAGTTAAATTAGTCAAGTAATCCATAGTGACACAGGAACACATTCATGAAGGGTCAAATTCAGAAACAATATAAAAGTGGTTACCAAAGCATAGCTCAGAATAATAAAAGGATAAAAAAGAAAAGAAAAAAAAAATAGTACCACAAGCATAGGTAAAGCATGAAAAATATGCAAACCTACCTCTCTAAAATGAGGCTCAACTTTTAAATTATGGGTTTGGTCAAAAAATATCTACAATAGTTTGATTATCAAGGTCAAGGGTTGGGCAAGCATGCTCAAGGCATCACTAATCCTATTCTAGCAGTTGAAAATGTTTGTCACCAAGGTTTGGGATTTATTAAACATCCTAAATAAAACCATTCATAGACATAATTTATTAAAGGAAAATATCTAGATACAACGAAAGTCAACACTATAATTCCATTGGTTCAAAATCAAGATGATAATGATGAGTGGAACAATATAGGTTTTTATGATTTCCAAGATATCAACAATGAATCTAAATATTCAAAATCATATTCATAGCCATTCCCTCATGATTCACAATCATGCACACTTCCTTTTTTTATACAAGACACAATGATAGGGAGTCTCTTATGAGACTCATTGGTTAGTATCATTTTTTCTCATATTAATTTTACATAGCTTGTTTTTAAATTCTTGTACATAATCTTCTTATGATTTATTGTACATAGCTTCTTTAAAAATACCAAAACATTAAAATAACTCAAAATACCAAAAATAATACAAAATTTCAAAATACCAAAAACATTTTAATTGTATGCATTATCCATGCCTTCCATTTCTACTACCATAGTCGACTTACATTTTGCTATTCTATGTTATTATTTATCAATTTATATACATTACCATGCTTCACATGATCTTCTTTGAGTGTGTGCAGTGACACCCATATCCTTGATTACTTCATTGTACCCATTGAGGGGGCATCCTACTTCTACATTTGAGACATACATCGACATATATACCCACTAGGGGCATCTTCTACATGAATAAACCATCCAAGTTATGTAATTCCTATACCACATACTATAGTTATCATGTTGATGTACATTACTTACTATCTTACACAGATTATTCTATCGACACTCATTAGTAATAGCACTTGTGTATTTCTTAGCATCTACCTAGTCTTGTACTACATGTTTTGTATACATTCACTTATTGTTTTGATTAGTTAGATGTGATTGTATTTATATAATTTACATGCCTTCCTTTCTTGCTTAGTATAGATAGATGTGATTGCATTTTTTAGTTCCTATTTTATCTCTTATGTGTGCCTTAGGACATTTGCCAATGTCGTTTACTTTTACTCTTCTATGTGCTTGTCGCCCTCGTGCCAACCTTTCTTATGTTCAATTATATGTTTATGTGTAATTTTAACATGCCTTATATGCTTATTTTCCCAATTTTATTTCCATGTGCCCATGTTCCTTGTTTTCCTGGCCCCTTGGAAACTTTTGTATGTTTCTTGTTTCTTGCCTTGTGTGCTTATTTGATTGTTTACTTATCAATTGTTTGTAATGCCATGATCCACATCATGCATTATCTTTAATTCTTGGATGACATGATAGACATCATGCTCCATCCCTCCTTGATAAATAATAATTAAAATCTAACAACTAACATTTCTAGTTTTAATTCAGTATACTACACATGTTATTACATTGTTACATCTATCTAGGCATACTCCTATTGGTCTAACATTCTCCAATACAAATTACGTTATATCTTGAGACATCTTTTAGATTATCATTGCTATATCATATATTTTGAAGCATAACACACTTTTAGGGATATTTATTCTAAGGGCATTCATTACAGGTTCTTCATTCCTACCCTCAGAATAGGGGGCAATAAATAAGGGTTTTGTCACAGAGATCAGAGCCTTATACTTGTAAAAAAATTAGTTTTAAAAACACTCAAAATATTAACTAGAACCTAAAATAGGTAGAACAAACCAAAAACATAGTGATAAATACAAAATAGTAATCATAAATAGTAAAGGATAAGAGTGCCATACTTGAACTATAGTGTTGGGTAGTAAAGTGTCTTATTTTTAGTGCTCCTATCTAAACAACAAAAACCTATATTTTATAGAAATAGATAGAAAGGTAAGTTAAATTAAAATTATGTCATCTATAGTACAATTTAGAATAAATATTTTTAATATAATTTTTCTTAGAGAATAAAAATATAGGGGGCATCATGCATGGCATGATGGATCTCACTTTTAGTTTTAGATTAGGTAGTTGGTATAACTTCTAGATTAGAATCCATTTTACAAACACTAGTAATTGGGGGTAATGTGCAGAACACATTTGCCTCCTTTTCTTTCTAATTTTAGTACATTACCCAGGTATTCTTAGTAGTTTCATGATTTATTCCATCTACAAGTGGTTGGCATCATTTCAGAGTGGCTTCATATAAGCCTAGTTCCAAGTTTTGGAGTGGATTTCATATAAGCCTAGTTCCCAATTTCAGAGTGGATTTCATACAAGCCTAATCTCCACCTTTTGGAGTGGCTGAGATTGGCCTAATTCTTAGTAAACATTCATATATACACATCATATTATTATATTATAGAGCATTCATGGGCTTCAGGAGCCATCTCATATGACACACATTCATACTGGTATTAGTTCATAGTTCCACACTTTGGGGGTAATGATGGAGCCAAAGAACTAGATACCCTTTGTATTATTGATCCATCTACTTATAGGTATTAGACACACAAGTCCAAACATCTGTTAACACATGCATTATCACATATCTTCACTTAGTGGGTGACGATGGAGCCAAAGGGATAGCCTTTCCATTCTTGAGCCACTCTCAAGGAATTGAACACTCAGTTCCATTCATGATATTATTCTTGGTTTAACACATACCCAACATCACTCAAACATCTCTCAACATCACAATAGGTTTTATATTATTTCATGTACTTGCTGAGGTGTATTCATTCCTTTTTTTTCATCTCTTTTACCCAACTTTTGTACATTCTTATTTTAGACATAGCATGTCTAGTAAGAATTGATCTACTCTTTGTTTTCTCTTATAGATTCACACTTCATGATGTGCTCTCTCTACGCACACTCAACATCACACATCTTCATGGAATTCACCCTTGTAGGTAAGTTCAAGTATGCTTTCTACTTTTCCTTTATCCTAGTATTTCACTTTGTTACATCACTAAAAATAAATGAGGGGAAAATTTAGTCATATAAAATGTCAGAATTGGTAGATTGAGTGTGGTTTGTGACACCCACAGCTCCTTTTTGCATGCTCTTATAACCCTTATAGACACCTTTTCAATTATTTATAGTCATTTGTAGCCTTTTAAATGATCATTCTAGCTCATCCAAACTCTATTTCATAGGATAATCCTATCCCCTTAGGTCTTAAACCTATAGGATAGTAGGACCATAACTGGACTATATCACTAAACCCTAAGGTGTCCCATTTTTGATGCTCCTATCCAATCACACTTTAAGCCCAAATGATCAATTTCATTTGATTCCTGTCCTTCATTATGTTAGCCTAACATGAATATATATAACCCATGACCAATTTTTCCCTATAAAATTCCATCCAAAGTCCATTTACAAACTAAGATGATAAATCTTGCAAAGCAATCAAGAATACAAACAAATGACTAAGGCAAACGTTTTTATTCTTTACAAATAGTCACCCAACATAGCTACAAACATATTCAAACTCTCACACTAGTCCCTAGCCATCTCAAGCACTCTCAATTTGGCATTTTTTCATCTACATTACACTATTTCACAAAGCACATCAAGTGGGAGAACTACATATGGCTTGATCCCTCTTCAAAGTACTGGTATGTAGGTAACGTGCCCATGCAAGAGGTGTGGATCACATGTTTAGTGCATATTACACATACTAACCCCCCATTTTAAAGTGATTAAAATCCCATTTTATCAAGCATGATGAAGGATTAGGGCATAAAGATTAAAATAGCTCTAGAATGAGCTCTGTTGACATTCAACACTTGAAATTGCACAAGAAAGCTCACACAAGAACAATACAAAGAACCCAAAAAAATTAGGTCTCTGTTAGTAGTTTGGACAATAATGGTAGAAAAAGAAAATAATGATAGACCCTAAAGTGTCTTATTTTTAGTGGTCTTGTCCTTTCATCAATGAAAGCTAGATTTTGATTTGACATTGTCTCAGTCCTACACTGCTAGTTTCAGACCCTACAACAACCATTTTGACCTATTTTAAACTAAGTTATATTTCTCCTAATTTATTACTATTTTTAGAAAGGTAAAAAATATAGATAAATTATACAAATAAAGACTATAATTATTTCAATATTATTTACTAATTTATTAATCTAGACCCTTAACTAAAATAGGAATAAAACTCCATTATTCCCAAAAAAGTTAAATCGGTTATACTCACCTTTTAGAAACATTTATTCCTCAAATGAGATAACACCATGTCTCCAATCTAAAAATTGACTTCTCTCATCTTTAGATATGCATGTTTATTATACTTTTCCACACTCAAATCTAAGTTCTTCACTTGCTCATACACCTATTTCATGCAATGGAAAACTCTTCTCCCTCATCACTTCTTTTCTCCATCTTTTCTAAATCTCTCAACTCAAAGACTCCCTTTGGGTGCATACCACACACCACTTGAAATGTACTCTTTCCTATGATTCTATTGGGTGAGTCATTTTAAGCAAAATCTGATTTTGGTAATACTGAGTCCCACTATTTATGATTGTTATTTGTCAAACACCTTAGTAAGTTACCCAAAATTCTATTGACCACTTAATTTTGGCCATCTCTTTGAAGGTGGTAAGCTGAGCTAAAGTTCAAGTTTATTTGTAGCTATTTCCACAAGGTTCTCCAAAAGTGACCCATAAATTTGGTGTCTCTATCTAAAATAATGATCAATGGTATTCCATTTAGTCTAACCACTTATTTAAATAACAAATTAACCATATGAGTAGTATCATTAGTTGTCTTACAAGGTATGAAATGAGACACTTTTGAAAATATGTCCACAAAAAAAAAATAGAATCATGCCCTCTCTGAGTTCTTAGTAACCCCATGACAAATTCCATGCTAATTGAGTCCCAAGGCCTTTTAAGTACTAGTGAGGGATGGTAAAGTAATGCATTGGTGCTCTTTCTTTTTACATATTGATAAAAATTTGCACCTTTATATAAAATTTATTACGTATATTTTCATCTTAGGCTAATAATACTGACTACTAATCTAAGTTGAGGTCTTGTCAAGACCAAAGTGACTTGATAAACTCCCATGATACTTATCCTTGATCAAATTATCTCTCATGTAACTCCTTGGCACATAAATTTGAACTCCCTTGAATAACAAACCATCATGAATCATGTACTCCATCCAAAGCTATTTTTTTCTTGTAGTTAGTTTCTTACAAGCCTCATATGCATATTGAAAGTCTAAATTAGTTTCATATAGCTCCTTAAGTGACTCTATTCCTCTACTCTCAAGTTGAATTCAACTTATAATCAAATTTCTCTTAGAGCATCTGTAACCTTGTTTGTTTGACCTTTCTTATGCTTGATGACAAATGTGAAGGTTTGTAAGTATTCCACCCACTTCATGTGCATTTTAATAAACTTGGATTGATTTAATATGAACTAAAGTGCATGATTATCTATGAAGATAAAAAATTCCTTTGGTGTTAGATAGTATCTCCACTTCCTCAAGGTTTGAACCATAACATAAAAATCTAGACCATAAGCCGAGTACTTTTTCTTGGCCTCATTTAACTTCTTAGTAAAGTATACTAAATTTTTACCCTCTTAACTTAGGAAAAATCTAATGTCCATCCCACTTTCATCACACTCAACTTGAAAAACATTTTTAAAATATGGAAGTGCCGACATAGGCTATTATGTTATTATTTTCTTCAAAAACCAAAACAATTTCTTAGCTATATCAGTCCATACAAATATTTTTTTATCCCCTCTTGTAGTATTATCAATTAGTACACAAATCCCAATAAAATTTATGATAAAATTCCTATAAAATTTAGCTAAGCCATGGAATCTTCTTATGTTAGAGGGTGTCTCGGGACTTGGCCAATCAATGATGTATTTGACCTTGTACTTATCCATATTCAAAACACCTTGAGAGATCACCAAACCAATATATAAAACCTTTGTCTTCATGAATAAACATTTCTTAAGGTTAATTATTATCCTCTCCTTTTGTAACCTTTGCATTACTATTCTTAAATGCTAAATATCCTCCTCTTTGCTAGGGTTGTAAATTAATAAGTCATCTAGATATATAATCATAAACTTATCGATGAATGTTCTTGGGGAAATAGTGAGTCCAAATTGTACAATAAGATGCTCATACAACCCCTCATTTGTCTTAAAGGTAGTCTTCTTTTCATCTCCTTCTCTTATCCTTATTTGATGATAGCCATTCTTGAGATCCATCTTATAAAAATAGTTAGAACCACTCAAACAATCCATTAAATCCTTAATTCTTGGAAGGGGAAATATATACCTTATAGTTATCTTTTTGATTACTCTAGAATCTATGAACATTCTCCAATCTCATTTATTTGGTACTAGTACAATTGGTACTACACATGGGTTGAGATTTTTTTTATCAATCATTTATCCAATAGGTATTGTATTTGCTTCTTAATTTTTGCATTCTCTTGTGGATTCATCTTATAGGTAGCTTTGTTAGGCAAAATATCACCTACTAAAAAGTCAATGTGATGGCTAGTGATCCTAATAGGTGGCAACTCATTAATAATTTCATCCACCACTATATCATCATATTCTTTTAACATGTCTTTTACTTCTTAAGGTAACTCATTCAACTTATTGGTTATTACAATAGTCCTTGGTTTGATCATGACTCCAAAATCTAACTCTTCCTCTTTCATAGCATTCAAGAACTCATTCTCACTCACCATCATAACACTTTCATTGGTCCTTTGTCCATTGCGTTATTCTTTTAGAGGCAACAACATATGTATTATGCCATCCTTATCAAAGGTGTAAAAATTATTTATTCTATCATGAGTAGTCTTTCTATCATATTGCCAAGGCCTCTCTAAGATCACATAACACACATCTATGAGAGTTATGTCACATAATACCTTATCCTTTTATCCTCCAATATAAAAATATACCCAACATTACTCATTCACAAGAATTTGTTTCCCATTTTGAAGCTATGAGAAACTATAGGGGTTTGGATGTGGTATTCTCTTTAAGCCAAGATTTTTACCATCTCTATTGCCACTAGTTTATCTTTACTACCTAAATCAATCACCAATTCATAACACTCACCTTGAAATTTTCATGTTGTCTTAAATAAAGTATTTCTTTGTTCAAGATGTTTCTCCTTGGGTGGTTTGATCAACACTCTCCTCATCAACAAAGATTCACCAATTTATGGTTGTTCAACATGAGATAGAGAATCCACACTCTCTTCTTCTACTTTTCCTATTTGTTTTTTACTTCTAGTTCTAGATCCACTAGCTTGAGAATTATTTGGACATTCCCAAAACCTATGATCATCAAATTTATTACATTTGAAATACTTACCATTGAATCCACTTAATCCTCTTCCTCATTGTGTATATCCTCCTATGATGTATGGTATCCTTCCTCTAAATCCACCTCATAAATTAGATGCATGTTCTTAAAAGATACTTGGTTCTAAATTTATTCTTTGTGATCTAACTCTTCCTCCTTATTTAACTCTACCTCTATAACTTCTATCCCTACCCCTATTTTTCTGAATTTGCCTTTTATTGAGATTTTCTTCTACCTTAAAAGCATATTGGTAACACTCAAGTGTTCTTAGGCCAACTAGGATGAGTTCATATTGAATATTATACCTTAAACCATTAAGGTATATAACTATATTATATACATCTACTTATACATGTCTTGATCTGATTGTTAACTTATATAACTCCTCAATATACTCCTTAACACCCATCTCTTTTTGTTTCAATTTTTGCAATTTCTTGAATAGGTTTGTATGATAATCACTAGTAGAAAATTTGCCTTAATTTTATCTGCCATTATATCCCAATATTTGATTTTGGATTTTATTTTATTTCTCCTTTCATCCTGTACATAATCCCACCAAAGGGATACATGTCCTTTCAATTTTATGCAAGCAAACTTTACCTTGTTTTTATTTGGTACATTCTCATAATCAAAATATTTATCTGACTCCATAATTCAATCAATGATATCATCTCCATATAGGATTCATTCATAAGTGGGAAGTTATATATTTGGTTTATACACATGTACCATGACTACTTTTAGTATCCTATCAATTCCTTCTTCCTCACACTCTACTTCTTCTTCCTCCTCCTCTAGTGCTTGTGGTTATGCTTCCCTATCACTAACACCCCCTATTACAAATATCCTTATCTGATTAGCCTCTAATAATTTTAACATTGCATCAAAAATCACTCTCAATTTTCTTAACTCATCCAAGATTTCATCTCCCATATGGATACCTGCTCTTCTACCTTCTCTTGGGTTCTTCCTAAGTGACATTCTAGCTTCTCAACTTAACTTACTAATAAATAATCAATTCACTCTTGTTATCAAAGAGTGTCAAATTATTTTAGTCCTCTTTTAAGTATCCAACCTTCCCTAATACCAATTTAATTTAGAGGGAGATAGATTTTTGATTCAATTTACAAGTTGCGTCTATATAGCCTATTTCCTTATAGCCCTTCCAAATAGCTTATCTAGTTGGTTTGGATAACACACAGGGGTTAAAGAAAAACTAAGTACATTTTTAGATACCCATTATGGTCATACAAATTCTTATAAAATTTTATGGACTAAATCTCAAGGTAAGTATGTCAACTCAATAAGACCTTTGAAAAATTAGGCCTTAATTAGGTCTCTAAGATAGTCAAACTAAGTTTTGGCAAAAAATTGATCCACACACAAAAACTATTCCTATAGCCTCATGAATCAATATAATAACAATAAATCCAAGCTTTAGGTGAAATTTGAAGTTTTTTAAAGGTCTCTAGAATTCTTAACCAAAAAATGCCCAAAAACCCTAGGCAGGGTTTTACACAGAGCTGAGAGGCTATAAAGTCATCTTTTTAAACTCAAAATGGTGTTTTAAGGATAAATAAAACCATAATAAGGTATATGATAACATGTATAAACTATTTTAATTTAAATAACATTCCAATTAATTGGAAATAGACTTAAAAATGCTAAACACTTGATTGATTGTACACATAATTATAGGGTACAGTTCTATGTGCACAAAATTTGGGATTTAAATGAAGTTTTATTCTCTAAATGGACTCCTAAGCATCAAAAAACAATTATTTTACCTATTATTAACTAAAAAACACCATTCTAGTCACTTTATTACTTTAATTGGATCTAAGAGACCTTCTACTTCTCTTAGTTCTTGACTATGTCAAAAGACAAAATTCTCAAGACCTATGTTTTCAACCCTTCACCTGTATATATATAAAAATAACTCCACATTTATATAAATATTATATATATACATATACACACACACACACACACACAAACACACACACACACACACACACACACACACACACACACACACACACACACACACACACACACACACACACACACACACACACACACACACACACACACACACACACACACACACACACACACACACACATACATATACACACATACATATATATACATATACATACATACATACATACATACATACATATATATATATATATATATATATATATATATATATATATATATATATCCACATTCATATACCTTGTAATAATACTCTCTTCAATTCATCTGATGCATTTTAAGTTCCTATAATGTCTCTAACTAAATCTTAATTGCCCAACATATGTTCATGCTTGAGCAACTAGCCTTGGGCATTATACAAGGTTAGAACATAAAAAACATGACCAAAAAGGTGGAAAAAAAACTAAATACCATCTTAATATATTAAATAACCCTTAAAAAACGAAAATCCATCATTATAACCTAGTAAAAGTGTGAATTATACCATAGAAATAATGAAAGAAATTCAAATTTTTGAATTTGTAGTTTTGGTGAGAAAGTGCCAAAAGAGCTCAAATTCACATTTTATTCAAACATATAACCTATAAATGACTCCTTAATGATCTAAAATACTAATAATACCATTAAAGACATAAAATAATATAATAACAAGCCAAAATTAATCAAAAGGGTGAT